>NC_069445.1:37333841-37550824 GCF_026875155.1 Cherax quadricarinatus | reverse complement strand
ATTCGTCAAAAACGTTCTCGATGGTCTTCGTTGGGGTTTCTAGGGATGTCTTACTCACGTCTGCCAATGCTTCTTTGGTACTCGTTGTGGCATTCCCAGTAGAACACTCACATTCGTCGGGTAGCACCGAGAATGGGTTGGAAGTTTCCACGGTAGTCTTCTGGTTTCTCGTTGTTTCTACCTCTCCAACCGTTTTCTTGATCTTCAGCTTGGTTCCATGTTGCCCGGCCACTGACCAAGCTCCCCTCTTAACCTGGGGACTCACAACAGAAGGATTACTACGAATCCTCTTGTTCTCCTCCGTTAATCGCCGTATCTCCATCTTAGCAACTCTGAGCTCTTCTCTCAGCTGCTGGTAAAGTTGCTCAAGAGATGGCATCCTGGTACAGATTCACAGAGAGCACACAAACAGGTCTTCACAGAGTTAAGTACACGTCACCACTGTGCTAAGTACACGTCACCACTGTGCTAAGTACACGTCACCACTCTGCTAAGTACACGTCACCACTGAGCTAAGTACACGTCACCACTGAGCTAAGTACACGTCACCACTGAGCTAAGTACACGTCACCACTGAGCTAAGTACACGTCACCACTGTCTAAGTACACGTCACCACAATCTCTGACTTTTGTTCTATATACCTGGAAAAAACTTTTTGGGTTAGTTTTAGAATCCCTAGCAACTTTAATTTCATAGTCACTTTTAGCTTTTCTTATCCCCTTTTTAATGTCCCTCTTAATGTCAATATACTGATTCATAAGATGGCCCTCGCCTCTTTTGATACGCCTATAAATTCCTTTCTTATGCCCTAGTAGATATTTCAGCCTATTATTCATCCATTTTGGGTCATTTCTATTTGATCTAATTTCTTTATAAGGGATAAACGTTCTTTGAGCAGCATGTATTGTGTTCAGAAAACTGTCATATTGATAGCTCTCTTCGTTACCCCAGTCAACAGATGATAAGTGTTCTCTAAGCCCATCGTAATCTGCTAAGCGAAAATCTGGGACTGTTACTGAGTTATCCCTACTATCATACTTCCATTCAATTCTAAATGTAATTGATTTGTGGTCGCTAGCACCCAGTTCCTCTGAAACTTCTAAACTATTAACAAGGGATTCATTGTTTGCCAGAACTAACTCAAGCAGTTTATTACCCCTTGTAGGCTCTGTCACAAACTGCTTCAAAAAAGGTCTTGAGGATATCTCTCCAAGAGAGAACCCGCAGTAATGGTTTTAAATTAGATAAGTTTAGATTTAGAAAGGACATAGGAAAGTATTGGTTTGGAAATAGGGTAGTTGATGAGTGGAACAGTCTACCTAATTGGGTGATTGAGGCTAGGACTTTGGGTAGTTTCAAATTTAGGTTGGATAAGTACATGAGTGGGAGGGGTTGGATTTGAGTGGGACTTGCACATCAGAGCTTATTTCTTGGGTAGCATAGAAAATTGGGTTGGGCAAATGTTTTGTTAGTGGGATGAATTGTAAAGGACCTGCCTAGTATGGGCCAACAGGCCTGCTGCAGTGTTCCTCCTTTCTTATGTTCTTATGTTCTTCGATCCAACTGCTGTAATTCATCCTGGCCTACATGTTCTCTTGGTCCCAGCCCCAGGATGAATCTTGCGATTTTATTCTGGGCGATTTGCAGTCTATCTTTCAGTTATTTTGTCAAGGCAGAGTACCATGAAGAGCAAGCGTAATCCATATGGCATTGTATAAGGGCTAGACATAGGGTCCTGCGAGCCTCAGTAGGTAGACTCTGTGCTTGTCTATACAGGAACTTTAGTCTAGCATTCGCTTTCTTTACTACACTGTTCCCTATCAATTCTCCTGACATGCATGGGTCAAAGGGGATTCCCAGATATTTTACTGGTGAAACCAAAGTGATGGGCTCCCCATTACACTGGACATTAAAATTATTACCCTTCTCAGTTTATGTTTCGTGCCAAAGAGAATGGCTTCAGTTTTTCCGAGGTGTAATGATAGTTTGTTGAGATTAAGACACATGTGCAACATCTGGGTATCTTTATTGTAGACGTTTCGCCATCCAGGGCTTTACAATCAAATTCTGGGGACATAACTTGAAGACATAGAACTATGTACAGAAGATGAGGAAACCCATCCCTAAACCTGGGAGTAGGTGCAAAAGGGCACCATATTTTGTTGGCTACAAACCCCTTTGCTGCAGGATCCAGTTCCAGTTTTTTTTAAAACATTAGCTATATCTTGGGGGTTTTCTTTACTGACACTAACGGGGCACGTCACTGCATACAGTAGGAGTTTGCATTGAAAAGTAGGCATGTCATTGACAAACATAAGAATAATAATGCCCAGAATATCCCTTGGGGAACTCCAGGGTTTGATTCCTTTTTGTTGATTTTGCTATTTGTTCCTTTTTGCAAAGGAGGACTTAAAACCAGTTACAAAACCTTTCCGATAGCTTGAAGTTTCTTACATAATAATTGTGGTTGCAGTTTTTGAAGGCCTTTTGCATGTCTAAAGGGTTTCCATACCTTTTGAGGTTCCCTTTGCATTTCAGTTCTCAGGGAACCTAGATTTTTAAAAGGGAGGTGTCGGTTGGGGATCTTCTAAAGCCCGATTGATACTATGGAGAATTTTTTGTCTTAAGGTACTTTAAATATTGAATACACCGCCCCCTAGAAATTTTTGATATTTTGGCTATAACAGGGCCCGTGTTGCTGAATCAACCCCACTATTTTTTGAAGATAGGAGTAATCTGCCCCCTTGAACCCCTCCTATGGTATTAGTGGGGGATTGATAGATTTATTATGGGCAATAGGGATTGACAGTTCAGAAGCACCTTTCTTTTAGGAACTTAGGCGGGATGTTATCAGGGCCTGTGCTCTTACTTGGGTTTAACCTGCTTAGTTCTTTTTGAATAAAGTCATGAGATACACTTACTAGTTGACAACTGTTTGGGGTTACCCCTTTATTGGTATAGTATGTTTGAAACTTATCAGAGTCTGTGTTAAAGGTATTTGATGCAGCTGCTGCAATATCCTGTCTGTTTGCTTTAAATCTTTTTAGCAGCTGGTCTCGGAATTTCATATTATCTAATATCTCAGTAGTCATCCAGGGTTCAGTTCTTCGTTTAATCCTAACCTCTTTAACTGGTGCAATATTATCAAGGATGGTAGTGAACATTGTTTTGAATTTTTCCCAGGCATCGTTTACGTCCGTGTAACTTGTTATCTCTGTCCAGTCACAATTGTGTAGCCTATTTACCAGTGTTTCTTTACTGTAGTTTCTAGTTGACCTCATTTTTATTGTCCTGTGTAGGCCTATCCTGAGATGAGAGTAAGACACATGTGCAACATCTGGGTATCTTTATTGTAGACGTTTCGCCATCCAGTGGCTTTATCAATACAAATTCCAGGACATAACTTGAAGACAGTAGAACTATCCTATCCCTAGTGATTTTCCTGATGCAGTAAATGATGAAATGATCACTAAGACTTGTGGTAATGACGCCTGACTGGCTAATGTTCTCAGAGCGGTTACAAAGTATGTGGTCAATTAGGGTGGCTGAGAACTGTGTGATCCGGGTTGGTGTATTAATTAGTTGAGTGTAACTATTTAAAACCTAGGAATTTGCTTTACCTTTTGCTAGCCCGTTATTTTGCTGCTGAAAACAGATATTGAAGTCGCCCAGTTTATTGTCTCGCAATTTTTTTTCAAAGTCCGGACAATGCTCTGGAAAAGTCTTTTAAGAAATGGTCTTGGGTGGGAGGGCGGGGAACTAGTTCCTACTAAGATGGGTTTTTTGTCTTGGGAAGCACACTTCAAACTATAGAATCTCCAGTTTATTGTTATTAAATCAGGTCTTGGGTTGTAAGCTAAGTCATTTCTATGTAGGCACATACTCCACCACCCTTCTGTTCCCATCTAAGCTTTATATTGTAACCTTCTATTTTGACCTCGTCGTCAGTCCCGGTATCATCCAACAAGATTCAGAGATGGTTATAACTGCGCCCTAATTTTGTTAGCTAGAATTCCTAATCTCTGCCAATTTAGGAAGAAGTGATTTGCATTGACATGAATAAAGTGAAGGCCTGTTTTTATAAAACAATTATAATATCTATATATGGCAATGGGTCATTTGTATTAAAATTAGGTAAATCATTGTCATCATTGGGGTAAGGGTAACTGTGCCAAAGTGCATTTGTTACAACAAATGAATTCTGGCACCGTTTTCTATAATTGTACATCCATCATGCAACCACCCTTACACATTTTAATTTAAATGCCTTTTCTGTTTTTCATGCGTACTTTAGTACAGTGTATGCACCTGTTTGGTAGTGTTTGAGATAATAATGGCTGTATTGTCTCACATTGACCTATGTATGCATTACATATGGAGTTAAGGTTATCATTCCTAGTTACTAGACCGTCATTATCACCGTCATTTATCTGTCTGTTTTGCCTCTGCACAATAGTTTGAGGTCCTGGATTAATTTGGATATTACCACTTAAGAGCACTACACTAAGAGCTGTGTGCCACTGTTTTTGTTCGGGTATGCGGTGTTGCCATACCTTGCGGCGATAGTGACATTTACTTTTCTGGTAGGATGGCAACTGTTGGGCTCTTACTGTCCAGGGCGCTGTTACTCCATTCACCTTTTCCAGTCCTCATGACTGATTTCTTTTTTCATGGAATTGAAGAAGAAATATAAATATAATTATGGCAGCCTGTACCCTCCTAATGCCTGCCATTTTCACTCTTCGCTCTTTTACTCATATACAATAATATTTATTTCTCTTTTCCAGTCCCTAGTACACTTAGTATCTGCTTTATCAATCACCACTGAATTACTAGTAAAATTTCCTCTTCAAAACCCTCTTCACTGCTCACTTTTCCCTTAACTTCACAAACCCCTTTCAGTTCACCCCTTATTACACACTCCCCTTCCCATCTCACTTCACAGTCTGGCTTCCCCAATTAACTTCTAACTCCTTTCCATTCTGGTAGACCAGAAAGATTTAATCAATGGTTTTATCCTTCCAAATCCCCCTCAATTCCATTTATCGGGGTTGTGTCGTGTTGTTGTCTCCTGACCTGACTGCCGACTCAGCCATTTTTAAAACACTGAGGGAAGTAAACGCCACCTACAACCTGACTTTCCTTGAGTTTATAGATATATTTGGAGTTTTCTGCTATGATTCTCTCACTGTACACTGGTCAGCTGAATATAGGTCAGCTACTAAAACATTAACCTTGACTGTTTAACTATCCACTTCTTTCACACGACTGGCACCTCTACTGCCTCTGGTGCCTTTTTTCAGCACGAGTACTGCCTCTGGTGCCGTTCTTCAACGCCTCCACCTCCTTTGATGCCGTTCCTCAGCATTAGTACTGCCTTTAGTTCTGTTCCTCAGCACTACTACTGCCACTGGTGCCGTTCTTAAGCACCTCTACTGACTCTGGTGCCGTACTTCAGCACCACTACTGTCTCTGGAGCCGTTCTTCAGCATCACTACTGGCTCTGGTGCCGTTTTTCAGCACCACTACTGCCTCTGCTGCCGTTCTTCACCACCACTACTGCTTCTGGTATCTTTTTCAGCACTTCTACCTCCTCTGGTGCCGTTCCTCAGCATTACTACCGCCTCTGGTGCCGCTCCTCAGTACCACTACCGCCTCTGGTGCCGTTCCTCAGCACTACTACTGCCTCTGGTTCTGTTCCTCAGCATTACTACTGCCTCTGGTGCCGTTCTTCACCACCACTATTGCCTCTGGTGCCTTTTTTCAGCAACGGTACTGCCTCTGGTGCCGTTCTTCAGCGCCTCTACCTCCTTTGATGCCGTTCCTCAGCATTACTACCGCCTCTGGTGCTGTTTCAGCACTACTACTGCTACTGGTGCCGTTCTTCAGCACCTCTACTGACTCTGGTGCTGTACTTCAGCACCACTACTGTCTCTGGAGCCATTCTTCAGCACCACTACTGCCTCTGGTGCCGCTCTTCGGCACCTCTACTGCCTCTGGTGTCGTTCTTCAGCACCACTACTGTCAGTGGTGCCGTTCTTCAGCACCTCTACTGCCTTTGGTGCCGTTCTTCAGCACCACTACTGCCTCTGGTGCCGTTCTTCACCACCACTACTGCTTCTGGTGCCTTTTTTCAGCACCAGTACTGCCTCTGGTGCCGTTCTTCAGCACCTCTACCTCCTCTGGTGCCGTTCCTCAGCATTACTACCGCCTCTGGTGCCGTTCCTCAGTACCACTACCGCCTCTGGTGCCGTTCCTTAGCACTACTGCTGCCTCTGGTTCTGTTCCTCAGCATTACTACTGCCTCTGGTGCCGTTCTTCAGCACCACTACTGCCTCTGGTGCCGTTCTTCTGCGCCTCTACCTCCTTTGATGCCGTTCCTCAGCATTACTACTGCCTCTAGTTCTGTTCCTCAGCACTACTACTGCCACTGGTGCCGTTCTTCAGCACCTCTACTGACTCTGGTGCCGTACTTCAGCACCACTACTGTCTCTGGAGCCGTTCTTCAGTACCACTACTGCCTCTGGTGCCGTTCTTCAGCACCACTACTGCCTCTGGTGCCGTTCTTCACCACCACTACTGCCTCTGGTGCCTTTTTTCAGCAGCAGTACAGCCTCTAGTGCCGTTCTTCAGCGCCTCTACCTCCTTTGATGCCGTTCCTCAGCATTACTACCGCCTCTGGTGCTCTTTCAGCACTATTTCTGCTACTGGTGCCGTTCTTCAGCACCTCTACTGACTCTGGTGCCGTACTTCAGCACCACTACTGTCTCTGGAGCCATTCTTCATCAGCACTACTGCCTCTTGTGCCGTTCTTCAGCACCTCTACTGCCTCTGGTGTCGTTCTTCAGCACCACTACTGTCTGTGGTGCCGTTCTTCAGCACCTCTACTGCCTGTGGTGCCGTTCTACAGCTCCTCTACCTCCTCTGATGCCGTTCCTCAGCATTACTACCGCCTCTGGTGCTGTTTCCGCACCACTACTGCCACTGGTGCCGTTCTTCATCACCTCTACTGACTCTGGTGCCGTGCTTCAGCACCACTACTGTCTCTGGAGCCATTCTTCAGCACCACTACTGCTTCTGGTGCCGTTCTTCAGCACCTCTACTGCCTCTGGTGTCGTTCTTCAGCACCACTACTGCCTGTGGTGCCGTTCTTCAGCACCTCTACTGCCTTTGGTGCCGTTCTTCAGCACCACTACTGCGTATGGTGCCTTTTCTCAGCACCAGTACTGCCTCTGGTGCCGTTCTTCAGCGCCCCTACCTTCTTTGATGCCGTTCCTCAGCATTACTACCACCTATGGTGCTGTTTCAGCACTACTACTGCTACTGGTGCCGCTCTTCAGCACCACTACTGTCTCTGGAGCCATTCTTCAGCACCACTACTGCCTCTGGAGCCGTTCTTTAGCACCTCTACTGCCTCTGGTGTCGTTCTTCAGCACCATTACTGTCTGAGGTGCCGTTCTTCAGTACTTCTACTGCCTTTGGTGCCATTCTTCAGCACCACTACTGCCCCTGGTGCCGTTCTTCAGCATCAATACTGCCTCTGGTGTCGTTCTTCAGCACCTCTACTGCCTCTGGTGTCGTTCTTCAGTAGTACTACTGTCTGTGGTGCCATTCTTCAGCACCTCTACTGCCTTTGGTGCCGTTGTTTAGCACCACTACTGCCCCTGGTGCCGTTCCTAAGCACTACTACTGCCTCTGGTTCTGTTCCTCAGCACTACTACCGCTTCTGGTGCTGTTCTTCAGCACCTCTACCTCCTCTGATGCCGTTCCTCAGCATTACTACCGCCTCTGGTGCTGTTTTAGCACCACTACTGCCGCTAGTGCCGTTCTTCAGCACCTCTACTGACTCTGGGGTCGTACTTCAGCACCAATTCTGTCTCTGGAGCCGTTCTTCAGCACCATTACTGCTTCTAGTGCCGGTCACTCGCACCAATACTTCCGCTGGTGCTGTTCTTCAACACCTCTACTGCCTCTGGTTCCGTTTTTCAGCACCTCTACTGCCTCTGGTGTCGTTCTTCAGCACCACTACTGCCTATGTGCCGTTCTTCAGCACCTCTACTGCCTCTGGTGTCGTTCTTCAGCACCATTACTGTCTCTCGTGCCGTTCTTCAGCACCTCTACTACCTTTGGTGCCGTTCTTCGGCATCACTACTGTCTGTGGTGCCGTTCTTCAGCACCTCTACTGCCTTTGGTGCCGTTCTTCTGCATTGCTAAGTGTGACTGTGAAATGATGGTCAAGTTCGTGCATGGCCAAGTGTGACTGTGTAGTGCTGGTCAAGCTCGTGCATGGCCAAGTGTGACTGTGTAGTGCTGGTCAAGCTCGTGCATGGCCAAGTGTGACTGTAGTGCTGGTCAAGCTCGTGCATGGACCAAGTGTGACTGTGTAGTGCTGGTCAAGCTCGTGCATGGCCAAGTGTGACTGTGTAGTGCTGGTCAAGCTCGTGCATGGCCAAGTGTGACTGTGTAGTGCTGGTCAAGCTCGTGCATGGCCAAGTGTGACTGTGTATGCTGGTCAAGCTCGTGCATGGCCAAGTGTGACTGTGTAGTGCTGGTCAAGCTCGTGCATGACCAAGTGTGACTGTGTAGTGCTGGTCAAGCTCGTGCATGGCCAAGTGTGACTGTGTAGTGCTGGTCAAGCTCGTTCATGGCCAAGTGTGACTGTGTAGTGCTGGTCAATCTCGTGCATGGCCAAGTGTGACTGTGTAGTGCTGGTCAAGCTCGTTCATGGCCAAGTGTGACTGTGTAGTGCTGGTCAAGCTCGTGCATGGCCAAGTGTGACTGTGTAGTGCTGGTCAAGCTCGTGCATGGCCAAGTGTGACTGTGTAGTGCTTGTCAAGCTCGTGCATGGCCAAGTGTGACTGTGTAGTGCTGGTCAAGCTCGTGCATGGCCAAGTGTGACTGTGTAGTGCTGGTCAAGCTCGTTCATGGCCAAGTGTGACTGTGTAGTGCTGGTCAAGCTCGTGCATGGCCAAGTGTGACTGTGTAGTGCTGGTCAAGCTCGTGCATGGCCAAGTGTGACTGTGTAGTGCTGGTCAAGCTCGTTCGTTCATGGCCAAGTGTGTCTGTGTAGTGCTGGTCAAGCTCGTTCATGGCCAAGTGTGACTGTGTAGTGCTGGTCAAGCTCGTGCATGGCCAAGTGTGACTGTGTAGTGCTGGTCAAGTGTGACTGTGTAGTGCTGGTCAAGGGTGACTGTGTAGTGGTGGTCAAGGGTGACTGTGTAGTGCTGGTCAAGTGTGACTGTGTAGTGCTGGTCAAGGGTGACTGTGTAGTGGTGGTCAAGGGTGACTGTGTAGTGCTGGTCAAGTGTGACTGTGTAGTGGTGGTCAAGGGTGACTGTGTAGTGGTGGTCAAGTGTGACTGTGTAGTGCTGGTCAAGTGTGACTGTGTAGTGGTGGTCAAGGGTGACTCTGTAGTGCTGGTCAAGTGTGACTGTGTAGTGCTGGTCAAGGGTGACTGTGTAGTGCTGGTCAAGGGTGACTGTGTAGTGCTGGTCAAGCGTGACTGTGTAGTGCTGGTCAAGGGTGACTGTGTAGTGCTGGTCAAGCGTGACTGTGTAGTGCTGGTCAAGGGTGACTGTGTAGTGCTGGTCAAGGGTGACTGTGTAGTGCTGTCAAGGGTGACTGTGTAGTGCTGGTCAAGGTGACTGTGTAGTGGTGGTCAAGGGTGACTGTGTAGTGCTGGTCAAGGGTGACTGTGTATGCTGGTCAAGCGTGACTGTGTAGTGCTGGTCAAGGGTGACTGTGTAGTGCTGGTCAAGGTGACTGTGTAGTGCTGGTCAAGGGTGACTGTGTAGTGCTGGTCAAGGGTGACTGTGTAGTGCTGGTCAAGGGTGACTGTGTAGTGCTGGTCAAGGGTGACTGTGTAGTGCTGGTCAAGGGTGACTGTGTAGTGCTGGTCAAGGGTTGGCTTTATAAATAATTTATCACTTATTTTTCCTTCTCGACTTATTAGATTATCCCGGAACTTTACACCAGTGATTAAGGCTAATGGACCACTATCACGCAGTCTAACACACTCTCTCTTCTCTTTCTCTCTCTCTCTCCTCTCTTCTCTCTTCCTCTCCTCGTCTTCCTCTCTCTCTCCTCTTCTCTCTCTCTCCTCTCTCCTCTCTCTCTCTTCTCTTCTCTCTCTCTCTCCTCTCTCTCTCTCTCTCTCTCTCTCCCTCTCCTCTCTCTCTCTCTCTCTCTCTCTCCTCTTCTCTCTCTCTCTCTCTCTCTCTCTCTCTCTCTCTCTCTCTCTCTCTCTCTCTCTCTCTCTCTCTCTCTCTCTCTCTCTCTCTCTCTCTCTCTCTCCTCTCTGTCTCTCTCTCTCTCTCTCTCTCTCTCTCTCTCTCTCTCTCTCTCAGGTGTTAGCTGTAAAATTTTTGCACTTATTTTACATTTCTTTGACGTGGGATTCTTTTATAAGCTTCCCTGGAGCGAGTCTACATACCTCTCCTCATCCCTTGTCGCCATTCCGACTCATCAGCGCTGCTGATGAGTCGTGTCAGTGGTGGGAAGTGGACAGTCTTAAGACGTGCAAGATGACTTCCTGGTTACACCAAAAGGACATCTTGAAGGTTCTCTGATCACGAAAGTATTACCGGAGGTTGCCTGCAGCTCCAGCAATGGAAACTGAAGGAGTATGACTCAGTAAGTTTCCAGTTGACCACTGGTATTATTGACTGGACGATGATTGTACAGTTAGTGGTCCAGTATTAACAACAACAACAACATAATAATAATAATAATAATAATAATAATAATAATAATAATAATAATAATAATAATAATAAATCTTTATTTTTGCAAGGTGTACGATAAAACTGGTACAGGTCTAGATGACATTATCGGCATACTTTATAGGAAGCCCCTGGTTATGCTGAGTATATTTCACGCAACTTAAGTTAATCTTGTCCCTACCCCCCAGGATGTGACCCATAATAGTAGGCTAACATCCAGGTACCTACTTACTGGCAGGTGTAAGGAAACATGCCCAACGTTTCAACCGGGACTGATCCCGGACTCTTAGTATGTTAGCTGCCAAACTACGAACATCTCGTGAAATTTTGCTAAGCCTCGTATCTCAGTCAATTGTGGAGATTCCTAATTATTGGTAAACAGTTAGTAAGGTAGAGCTGGGTTGGGTAGGGTAGGGTAGGGTAACGTAGGGTAGGGTAGGGTAGTGTAGTGTAGGGTAGGGTAGGGTTGGATAGGGTAGGGTAGGGTATGGTAGTGTAGTGTAGTGTAGTGTAGTGTAGTGAAGTATAGGGTAGGATTGGGTAGGGTAGGGCAGGGTAGTGTAGTGTAGGGTAGGGTAGTTTAGGTAGTGTAGTTTAGGGCAGGGTAGGATAGGGTAGGGTAGGGTAGGGTTGGGTTGGGTTGGGTAGAGTAAGGTAGTGTAGGGTTGGGTTGGATAGGGTTGGTTAGAGTAGTGTCCTGTAGGGTAGGGCAGGGTAGTGTAAGGTATGGTAGGGTTGGGTTGGGTTGGGTAGGGTAGTGTAGTGTAGGGTAGTATAGTGTAGGGCAGGGTAGAGTAGTGTAGTGTAGTGTAGGGTAGGGCTGGGTAGGGTAAGGTAGTGTAGGGTGGGGTAGGGTTGGGTTGGATAGGGTAGGGTAGGGTAGTGTAGTGTAAGGTGGCAGATGACAGAACCCCCCACGACTCTTATCAGATGGCAGAACCACCCACGACTCATTATATGGCAGAACCGCTCACGACTCATCATATGGCAGAACCACCCACGACTCTCATCAGATGGCAGAACCACCCACGACTCTCATCAGATGGCAGAACCACCCACGACTCTCATCAGATGGCAGAACCACCCACGACTCATTATATGGCAGAACCACCCACGACTCTCATCAGATGGCAGAACCACCCACTACTTTCATCATATGCCAGAACCAGCCACGACTATCTCCCAGATGACTTAAGCAACTGAGAACTCTGCATCGACACCTAACATGCCTTTCTCCTGAAGACAATTCACCATCTGGAAACCTCTTCACTACAGCAAACCTTTAAACAACAGTCATAGGCAGAAAGTTTCACATTCACAATCTCTAATACACACATCAAGCTGGACAAAAACTTTAGTCTACCATCGACAGACTATACAGTATTATCCCAAGCCCATTCCTTTGGCCTACGAGGTAAATTGCTCTTTTCTCAAAAATCTCTCATTAGAGAGGCACTTTTCAGTGTTTGTGTAAGTAGCTTTTTTTTTCCCTGACTTTATACAAGGTGTACTGTAAAGATGCGATCTCGGTTATATACTCTTGCTGATAGCAATTAACTGCCTTGCCGCGGTTCTTTCCACAAGCATCTGTTCATCTTTGCGTGTTGATGACATCAGCGTCCCTTGCGCAGGCCCAGACTGTCAAGTCGTTGCTGACTCACTGTAATGTGCTATCGGTCGTGTTTACAACTGAGCTACCTCACACGGTTTCAGGTGTTATGTTGGTAAAAATGTCAATTAACCTTCACACGACACCCTATCATCTCACAACTTATTCTGCACTTGTACACCTCCTATTTTTCAATACGTGATTACAGTAAAATTCCTTAGCCTTCACTTTGATTACTGAATGTCATGGAAGCCTCGCATCATCCCCTAAATGCTACATTTCTTAGTCGACTGATTCTCCTTAAAACTTAGCTTATTTTTAAGGGGAACTCACAAACCATTCACTGCCTTCATTCAGCCCTCATGTCTAAACTGGACTACAGAGACAAAATATAGTCCGCTGCTTCCTCGACTACTGTTATTAAACTTGATCCAATTCATCGTCAGGGATTAGACTTTTGTCTAGGAACTCTTGTATCATGACTGAGAACCTGTATTCGAAGCAGACATTCATTATAGGAGTGTCATGATGTCTAGCCTTCGTTATTTCATTCATTTCAGAGCCTTCAAGTTCTTAGTACAGCCAAGCACATTCTTAAAAGTTAATTGATTAATATCCGCCCATTTATTGTATCCTTCAATCTTTGGTCCGAAATCTTGTACATTCACTTACTGTACCACACCAGGTACGGTGTTATTTGGTGTTCCGCTCCCTGAAACGTAAATAATTGGCATTTACTAGAGTCGGTCAGCATTTTCACAGCAGAGTTATATGCAATACTTGCCACTATCATACGCTATGCACCTGACAGCCTTTTCTACAGTTATTGCTTCACGTTCACAGAACACATTATAAAACATCCAGAAATTCAACTCCTCATATCCAACGGTACTCTGAGAGGCACAACAATGGTTACACCAGCAAACACAGGCATCAGTGTTTTGCTGGGCCTCTGGATATACCGACGGTCAGGATAATAAACATACAGCATACTTACCAATATCTCAACTGCTGTTAGCAGCAACAATGGTCCTAATTAGCGCACAATAAGTTCTCCACTAAAGTACACGTAGGTTTCTAGTCCTCTTTCCAACATTGTCCTATGTGGAAAAATATTCTTTCATGATTTCACATCGGACTCACACGCCTCACATGCGGTTACTTCAGGGAGAGACTACATATGTCTCTACCGTCGAGCAGGTAAGAATGCCATAAATTTCCTGGCTACCTTGCTTGCAAGATTTATCATAAGATTCCTGGTAGTCACTGCAGAGTCGAATTTCATTCCTAGTAGGTAAATATTACAGTGCTAATTTCTGTAGTCATGGCATTCTGGGATAAAGTAACGTAGGTAACTGAAGCAGAAGTTCCATAGTTTAAAGCTAAACACTGTTTCTTGTGGTACATTGGTAATGAAATATATTAAGTAATCGACCTCGAGGTAGTTACTTACGAGTCCATGTTATAGCCAGAAATTTCTGTTGCTGTAGTACTGCCAAGAGTTTCCGGTACACTTTACACACACACACACACACACACACACACACACACACACACACTCACAACACACACACACACACACACACACACACACACACACAGAGTAGTCAGTAAGTGGAATAGTTTGGGAAGCGATGTAGTGGAGGCAGGATTCATACATAGCTTTAAGCAGAGGTATGATAAAGCTCAAGGTTCAGCGAGAGTGACCTAGTAGCGACCAGTGAAGAGGCGGGGCAGAAGCTTCGAATCGACCCCTGCAGCCTCAACTAGGTGAGTACAACTAGGTGAGTACACACACACAACCTTGTAAATTAAATTTACGGGTTCATTTACCTAGTAGCACTCGGTGAAGAGGCGGGGCCAGGAGCTGAGTCTCGACCCCTGCAACCACAATTAGCTGAGTACAGTTAGGTGAGCACACACACGCACGCACAACGATAAAGTTCATGGAGCAGGACATAGTAGCGACCAGCGAAGAGGCGGGACCAGGAGCTGTGAATCGACCCCTGCAACCACAGATAGGTAAGTACACAGGTGGAAAGGTAAAATGTTGGAGGAAGCGATGAAAAACTATTAATAGAATTTGTAAATGAAGAGAGAGAGAGAGAAATTTATAAATGAAGAGAGAGAGAGAGAAAATTTATAAATGAAGAGAGAGAGAGAGAAATTTATAAATGAAGAGAGAGAGAGAGAAATTTATAAATGAAGAGAGAGAGAGAGAAATTTCATGGAAAGAAGAACAATATGAAAGAGAAGGAAATTAATAAGACGAACGAGAGAAATTTATAAATAAAGAAGAGAGAGTTTTATCAAAAAAAAAAGATTTAAATAAGAAGTAAAAAAAGCTTATAAACAATAGATTATAATAAAGCGTATAAAAGCTTAAATAAAACTTATATAAAAGCTTATAAAAGCTTATAAAAAAGCTTATAAAAAAGCTTATAAAAGCTTATAAAAGCTTATAAAAGTTTATAAAAAAACTTATAAAAGCTTATAAAAGCTTATAAAAGCTTATAAAAAAGCTTATAAAAGCTTATAAAAGCTTATAAAAGCTTATAAAAGCTTATAAAAAAGCTTATAAAAGCTTATAAAGCTTATAAAAGCTTATAAAATTAAAAGCTTATAAAAGTTATATTAAAAGCTTATAAAAGCTTATAAAAAAGCTTAATAAAAAGCTTATAAAAGCTTATAAAAAAGCTTATAAAAGCTTATAAAAGCTTATAAAAGCTTTAAATTAAAAAAACTTATAAAAGCTTATAAAAGCTTAAATTTAAAAAACTTATAAAAGTAATAAAAGCTTATAAAAGCAAAAGTTAAAAGCAAGAAAACTTTAAGCTAAAAAGCTAAAAATGTTATAAAAGTAAAAAACTGGAAATTAAAAAGCATAGGCAAAAGTAAGATTAGAGAGTGTTTGAACAAAAGTGAGATAAACCTGGATAATGGAGGGCTTTTAGAGAGTGAGAGCACCGGGCTTACCAGGCATTTCATGGCTCCAAGTGGTGATCATGCAGGCCCATGATCACTCCCAGGCTGTTACTACTGGCCGCAAGTAGTCCAACGTACGAACCACAGCCCAGCTGATCCGGGAAGACAACCAGGGGTTATTGGTAATCCCCCTTATGGCTGGTGGGAGGCTGTTGAACAGTCTTGGGCCCCGGACGCTTACTGTGTTTTCTCTTAGTGTACTAATGGCGCCCCTACTTTTCACTGGGAGAATGTTGCACAGCCTGTCAAGTCTTTTGCTTTCTTAGGGAGTGATTTCTGAGTGCAGATTAAGAACCAGTACCTCCAGAATCATCCAGGTGTAGACTTTGATATATCTTTCTCGCAGTAGGTAAGAGAAGTGAACAGAAGAGCAAGAAACTAAAATAATCAGTGAGAAGAGAGGCTTAGTGATAGTTTGAGAATAACAGAATTGAAAGTCTAATGTGAAGTAAGAGTAAGAAGGAAAGACGAGCGTTCACCAGGAATGTAAAGAAAGTCTGTGACGAGCTAATTAAAGGTTTTCTTAGTGGAAAAAGAGAGTAATACAGAAAGTTAAAGCAAAGTGAACCAAAGAGGTCAATAAACCTCTGAGTGAACTAGAAACCCCAAATGCAAAAAAAAAAAAGAAAAAAAAAACTAGAAGCAATACGTAAAACACCTGCCAGAACCTTACATGTTAATGGATACGATTGAGTACTAAAATGTTGAGTACAGTCAATACGGTTCACATATTTAAGAAACTGGTTACCCAGGTATTATTAAAGTACAAGCCAGTATCTTTGACTTGTAAAGTAATGCAGAAAATAATCATTTGAGAGTGGTGAGCACCTGGAAAAAAGTGAATTCATAAATAAAATCCAGCATACTAAATTCTGCTTCATGAATTTGGTCGAGTTCTTTGGAAAGGCAGCAGAAGTGATCTATGAAAAGCAGGTTGGTAGACCTGCATATTCATGGACTTGCAAGAATGTATTTGACACTTTACTTGGCTAGAGACTGCCAAACACTTAAGGAGCAGACACTATAGTGAATCAATGATTAATTAATGGAAGAGACATCAAATGGGCTGTTGTGACAAGAGAAGTTCCTTGAAAATGAGTGGTATGACCAGAAACGTTTTTTGGGGTATTATTTTTTGTTTTGCTAACTAAATTAATGATGCAAATAAAATGCAGAGAAGACAAAGACAGGCTATATCTTGACTTGGACTAACTGCAGGATGGTCTCACCAGTGATTAATCTTAGCCGAGAGATTAAGGAGATAGAACATAAACTTAATCTGTAATACCAGACACAAGAAGCACAAAAGAAACAAACAGTCGTGAACGATATTGCAAGAAACCCCATATGCAGTATTAATACACATATTAAAAATCCAAGTAAAAATTAACTGACATAAACACTAATTTACAGAATTAAAAAAAAAAAAAACAGAAAACATGCCCACGTGTGCAGCACGCGAGCTGAATTCATGGACTTCCTTATTTAAAATGAAGTAGAAAGTACCACTAGCATGAGCACTCAGTGTCTCGAGAGAACGAGCTTAGATCTCCTTGAAATACCAGAGACCTTAAAAAGTGTAAGTGTAGCTCCTTTGCATAAAGGCGGCAGTAGAACATGGCTAAAAATTACAGACTAGTAGACCCAACAGTGAACTTCATAAAAGTCTTTGAAAGGATAAGATGCCAAACTGCAAATTTTATGGAATAGCACAACCTACACAACCCAAACCTGCTTGGATAAAACAAGCATTTGACAATGAGGGCAATAGAAGTTACAGAATGGGCGGGGTTGAAGCCCATGGCAAACGAGACCTGAAACTTGCAGGCCAATGTGTCAACCAAGGAACCACACCGACCTAACAAAATTAATCCAACTAGGTATGTTGCTATACCCTACAGGAATGTTAGCATGGGCTCCACTGCCACTATAAATACTGTTTTTCACAGATGAATTCCACGCCATCAAGGCTGCAGCGAGCTCTAGCTTAAGTCTTCCTTAAAGCCGCCATCATGATTCACGAAATAGTAATAGCACTGTTCTAAACTAATCACAGAAAGGATAGGAAGGTGAGTGTGTTAACCACCGGTCAATACCGGCGACTTTTAGGACTCGCCTGCCGTGGGTTCGATTCCCACATGTAGTATAATGAGGAAAGTAGGCAAACAAATATTTAATTACCTGCCAGATAGAACACATATAGCAGTAAACAGAGCGAAATCCAGCATTAGGAAAGTATAAAGGTCAGTACCTCAAGGCGAGGTACTGGCTCCTTTATCGTTTCTTACTCTCACAGCAGACAGAAAAAAAACACGCTGCAGTTTCATGTCAACATTGGTGGATGATACTAAAATAAGCATGAAAATTGCCTCCGTAGAAAACGCTGAAAATTTTCAAGAAGATATAAGAAATTCTTGCAGTGGGAAGTAGAGAATAACATGACAAGTTCGAACTGCGTAGATAAGGAAAAAATGAAATATAAAAAGGAGGGTGCATACAGATTTCAAGAGTATCACCAAATAGAGCAAAAGGAATATGTGAAGGACCTGGGAGTAATAATGTCAGTTGATTTTTCTTTCAAAGAGCACAATAAGGCAAGTGACACGAAGCCAGGAAAAAAACCAGGGTGGTAATGAGAACTTTCTAAACAAGAGAAATAGTGCCAATAGTGATACTATTCAAATAGCTTTGGCTCTTTCCCTTCGGGTGTTGTTCATTATTGATGGTTCATTCAGAGAAGGAGGGATGTCCGAGTTAGAACATATAGATCAAGGGCCTAAATATTTACTTGATGGAACGGAGGATAGAGAGATAAACGATAATATATACGTGGAAAGTACACTGCCTTAAATATACCGAGAGAAAAGAACGGTTCCATGGGTAAAATAGGAGAACATTGCATCCAACATCCGTAGTTCCAGACTTTTCGAAACCTCACCAAATGATATCCGAAAAAGTGTTTAAAAAAGTGTAAAGTTCAACGAGGCTGTGATGGACATTGGGCCATCAGAATCAACAGCATGGTTGACCAGAGAAGCGCCAGACAAGCCCAGCCCAGGGATTGGCTGCCTGAGTGGTAAAAATAAATTTATAGGATAAAGGACGACATAAGAAGATAGAAGAGTCAGTGGACACATAATAACGATAAATAAAGTGTTAAGACTTGATAAGAGGGAGAAACGTGAGAAATAAGTACACGAGGGCACAATTGGAAGCTAAAGATGAGTCACAGGAATGTCATGAAGTATTTCTTCAGCCTCTGGGTGGTCAGGAAGCGCAATGATAGACGAAGTAGCGGTAGAGACAGGCTCAGTACTTAGTTCTAAAAATAGGTATAACAGGACCCACGAGGCTAGGAGGGAGTAAACCTAGCAAGTGGCAAGAGGCAGGGGCCAGGAGCTGAAATTCGACCCCTGGAGCCACAAATAGGTTATTACAAGTAGGTGAGAACTCACTGGTCCTATATGTGGTGTTGTTGCCTACCTGCTTCCCCCACACACGCACACACACACACACACACACACACACACACAAACACACACACACAAACACACACACAAACACACACCAACACACCACACACACCACACACACACGAAGTTAAAAAGAAAAATGGTCAAAGAAAAAGAAAGGAAGATTTCTTCATCATAGATTTAAAGGGCAGTAAAAACCCAAAAAAGACGATGGGGCAAAACCCAAACACAGTTTTAAGACGGGGTTTTTGTAAAGCTCATGGACGGGAGAGAGGGGGCCTAGTGAAACCCGGGTGAAAGGCGGGGCCGGGACTAGGACTCGACCCCGCAACCACAAATAGGTGATAAAAATGGGTAGTACACACACACACACACACACACACACACACCCCCACCCCAAAATTCCATTTTTGCACCTGGGATTTCACCTCCAAGTGGGCAATTTTTCCTCAGGAAGGAGGGGGGGCTCGCATGAGGGAAAGGTCACCTCCGGGGGCGGATGAGGAATGGACATTAAGGTCGATTGGGGGAGCGGTCATGGGGGGATTTGATAAAAGGGAAAAGGGGTAAATTGAAGGGGAGAATGAAGGAGAAATTCGGCTAAAAAGGGGGGCATGATGATAGAAAAGTAGTTTAGGAA
This sequence comes from Cherax quadricarinatus, assembly GCF_026875155.1. Lineage (NCBI taxonomy): Eukaryota > Metazoa > Arthropoda > Malacostraca > Decapoda > Parastacidae > Cherax > Cherax quadricarinatus. Next base: position 37,531,395 of record NC_069445.1, on the reverse strand, counting down.
GACGATAAATTTGGGTGTGGGATAAGGTAGTCACGTGATAGGTGGGAAAGGCAAAGGGCTGGGATTAGACGGGGGAAAATCGTATGAGGATGAAAAAAGTGGATAGAGATAGGGGGTCAGATAGGAGGGGGACGGAATGAGTGTAGGTCGTAGGGGGAAAGGGGATAAAAGCAGGGGGTCAATTTTAAACCACAAAACTTGTTTTTTAAACCCATCAATTATTAAATTTAAAGGGGGGGTTTTGGGTTTTTGAACCCTTTAAAGAAAATTTTTTAATTTTTCCAACCATGTTTTACACTTTTAAACTGAAAATAACATTATTCCCTTGGTTTTCCAAAAAACCTCCCCCCTAGGGGTTTTTTTTATTTTTCATTTCTAAATAATAATATAAATTAAAATTTAAAATATTTTAAAGAGGCCAAAAATTTAATTATGGGTTTGGAGGAGAATGTCCCCCTAAAATTTTTTTATTCGGGAAAATAAAATTTAAATGGCAGATTTTAAAATTGGCCGTAGGCCCGGGGGATTTCAGCAAGCAAAGAAGAGCTCCCTTCTAAAACGGTAGATTCCCTTTTTGCCCGGCCCGGGCCCTTTTAAAATGGCCCCCCCGGTCCCCCTGTCGAGGGGTTTTTCCAGCCATGCCGCATGGGAGGAAAGGTAAAAACGACCTCCTCGTCTTTGGGACCAGCTTTTCCCCCGGCCTACTCCATTCCCTGCCCCCCCCGGGGCTCAAAAGGGAGAAACTGGCCCTTTACCCGAAACCCCCCCACCGGGGTCGAATTACCTGCAAAAAACACAAGGATTCGGGGCAAAGGGAAGAACGGATCCTTTTAGTCCCCCCCCCATTTTTGGGCAAAACCCCCAAGTGCGGGGGAAACTCAAAATTTCCCCTTTGGGTTTGTTTCCGACTACAAATTTCTGTGAAACCTCCCTCCAAATCTCAAAAAAAGGTACCTGCCCATTATTCCCAACAAAAAGAACGCCTTTACTGGTCAGGAAATTGTACAAACAATTTAACAGTATTAGGGGGAAAATTAGCGGAATACGGGGAATTCTGTTTTAATTAGCAATTTTTGAAAAATTTTAACAGAGAAGACGGGGTTTTTGGGGAAGCCCCCTTAAAACTATTCCATTTTTTTCAAAGTTTATATCTGGGGGTTTGGAAATGAAATTAAAACCAGATCTCCTATGAACCAGATGTTTACACATTTTTTTTGCATCAAAAAAGGGGTTTTAATGTGTGTTGAAATAAAACCCTTTGGCAAAACAATAGAAAAAAAAAAAAAAAAAAAGCGCTAGGGAAAAAAATTGGAAAAGACGTGAAACTAAAGGGAGTTGAACATTGAAAATAAGCAACTTCAAAAAAAAATTGGTTAACAAAAATTAATTCCCATAATAATAAAATTTTCCTTTTTCTATTTTTTAAGCTCGGTTTTAATTACAATTAACCATATGAAAAAAAATTCAACTTCTCACCCAACAATTATTATAGAACACTCAAAAAAAACGTTGATTCTGTTTTTTGAAATCAACACAAACAAAATAAAAAATAAAAAAAACAAAATTATTTATTCAAAGGGACATTTCCTTTGGGAAAAAAAAAAAATTTCCCCGTAAAAAGCTTAATAACTAAAGGGAAAGTAAAAGGCCAAACTTTAAAAAAAGACTATTAATTAATGATATTTTTAAAATTTTTTCCCCAAAAAACTAATAAAATAAGGGCTAATTTTAAACACGAGTTTTAAAAACCCTACACAAAAACCCCCACAAAAAAAACAAACGAGACGTTTTTCCAACCTTTTTACAAAGAAAATTTATAACCAATTTTCAACCCCGAGACGTTTTAACACAGAGAAAATTTTCAACAACGGGAAGGGAAAATTTTAAAAAAAAAAAAAGAAAAAAAAAAACCGTTTAACAACCGGAGTTTTAACCCCAGGAAAAACCCATTTTCCCGGAAAAAAATGTTTAAAAACCTGGGAAAACGTTCACCCCAAAACGTTTTAAAAAAACCCAAAAAAACTTTTAACAAAAAAAAAACAAAATTTAAAAACAAAAAAAAATTTTCAAAAAACCAGAGAAACGTATTTCAACAACCCCAGAAAAACGAATTTAACAAACCGAGAAAACGTTTTCAACAAACCAAAAAACGATTTCCCAAAAACCAAGAAAAAAATTTCAACAAACCCAAGAAAAGTATTTCAACAAACCAAGAAAACGTTTTTCAAAAAACCAAGAAAACTATTTCACAACCAGAAAAACGTTTTTTCAACAAACCAAGAAAACGTTTTTTCAACAAACCAGAAAAACGTTTTTTAAAAAACCCAGAAAAACAATTTCAAACAAACCAAAAAAAAACTTTTTTCAACAAACCAGAAAAAAAATTTCAAAAAAACCAGAAAAACGATTTCAACAAACCAAAAAACTTTTTCAACAAACCAAAAAACGTATTTCAACAAACCAAGAGATGCTCAATCAGAATGAGGATCCTCATTCATTTTTAATTTGGAACCAAATGGAACAATATATAAAGAGCACCTTATGTTGGTTTTAAACTCAGGGGGTTTTCAAACCTGAGAGAGAAGAACATGTCAACATCTGGGTATCTTTATGAGATTTCGCCATCCAGGGGCTTTATAAATAAAAAATTCTAGGACATAACTTAAGACATAAAAAACATGTACAAAGATGGGGAATCAGTCCCCAACCTAGGGTAGGTGCGAACAGCACCAATTTTTGTATTTTCAACAGAAGAAAAAACCCCGGGCGTTTATAAGTAACGTCATTTTAGCAACGAGGGCATATTTCACTGTAGGGGGTTTCCCCAGGGGAATGGGCCCTTTCCCCCAAAGAGAGGGTTAGTTGTATAGTATTGCGTAGGTAAGGGTTTTGTACATGCAGGTTCAAACCTGCATTAAATTTCAAATTTAGTCAGTTGATGGAATAACGCGTTGTTCCCAACTTTTAATCAAAAAAAAAACCTCGTAGTAGCATTGAATAACACCAGTGTTGTGTCCTTTTTGATCTCAAACTGTTCACAAATATTTCGAAAAAATGTGGATAAAAGCATGAGTGGAAAACAAAATGAACTATGACCCCTTCAAAATTTTCTAGGCAACTTGGAACACACTGCCCTACAATTAAAATAAGCCAGATAAAAAGACAGTGTAAAGACACAAAAAAAGTAAAACAAAGCAAATCATGTTAGTATCAAAAAGTTTATTGGTATCGAAAAAATATGCCTTGGAAACGTCGACAAAGGGAAAATAACTTTTGCTTGGCCTTAACCCTCAACAAAGGTTAAAATTTACATATTTATGTAACACAAAACATGCATATCAAAACTTTCGCCTTCATTTTTTTCCGATCAAAAATAGCCCCCTTAAGAAGACCTTCTTTTTATTCTCGTGAACCTTTTGGTAACGCAGGACTGATGAAGTTACAATCATGCATAATACAAAGCAATGCTGAAAAATTTGTGAACCCCGAATTATACAACTTGCTTAAAGTACTGGTCCACACAGTGTGGAAAACTTTGCAAAAGTTTGATAAAAGGATAAAGTAAGAACTATTATCACCCCCGTTTCTGGCCCTCTCTGGTGCATTTTATTTTACAAGATTAGATTTTTGTCTTAAACAAATGAATGTTCTGCATATATAACAAAAAATTTGTTGTTCATTTTAGATTTTTTCGTTGCAACGAAATTTTTTCCAAAATATTCGTTGTTTACAGGATTATTTATTTAATAAATAACATGAAGTTATTTATCTTTAAATTTAACAGAATATAAATTTTAAAACCGGGGGTGAAAAAAAGAAAGTTAAAATGGTGTCTGGAACAACGTTCCAGCTAGGGTGAGTCAACCCTTTTATATAAATGAAATTTTCTGAAGTACATAATACAAATGTTAAGACTAGCTGACATCATAATATACAATATAAAAGCCCCGGTAAAATTAAAAAGTATTTTTGGCGATCCTTTGTTTTTTTTTACTACTAGGGAGGCAGTGGTTGCATGGGCGCCCTGAGAGGGAGATTGAGAGGCATGACTTCTGGGGACCTTGCCGTTTTTGTAGTGAGAGGGTGACTTGCTGGTACCTTTCCTGTGTTTGTAGTGAAGGCATGACTTGCTGGTACCTTCCTGTGTTTAGTGAGACAGACTTGCTGGACCTTCCTGTGTTTTAGTGAGAGGCATGACTTGCTGTACCTTCCGTGTTGTTGGACATGACTTCGTACCTTGCCGTGTTTTTTTGAGAGCATGACTTGCGGTACCTTCCTGTGTGTAGTTGAGAGGATGACTTTCTTTACCTTGCCCGGTGTATGGAACATGACTTGCTGGTACCTTTCCGTGGTAGTGAGAGGCATACTTTCCTTCCCTTTCCTGGGTTGTAGTGGGGAGAAAGACTTTCTGGTACCGCCTGGGGTTTTTAGTGAGAGACAACTTTTCGGTACCCTTTCCTGTGCGTGTGAAGGGATACTTCTGGGACCTTGCCTGGTGCTGAGTGAGAAGCTGACTTTCGGTACCGCCCTTTTTGGAGTGAGAGGCATACTGCTGGGACCTTTCCTGGGGTTTTAGGAGAACATACTTGCTGTACCTTCCGGTTGTTGTAGGGGATTGGTTACCAGCCTTGCGTAGTAGACCCCGACTTGCTGGTACCTTTTCCCGGGGCTGTATAGAAAGGGATGACTTTTTACCCTTCCTGGGGCGTAGTGAGAAGCAAACTTGCGGTACCATTCCTGGGCGTGTGAGAGGCAAATTTTCGGTACCCTTGCCCGTGCGAAGTGAGAATGACTTGCTGGGGACCCCTGGTCGAGTTTAAGGCATGACTTGCGGACCTTCCCCGTGTGAGTAGAAACAGATTGCGGACCTTGCCTGGGGCATAGTGAGAGGCAGACTTTCTGGACCTTCCGGTTGTAGGAGAGGAGATGGTAACTTCCCGTGCGTAGTGAAAAGCATGACTTTCGGTACCTTTTCCGGTGTGTAGTGAGACAAGATTTTGCGGTACTTTTCTGGTGCTGAGTGAGAAACATGCTTTGGATTGCCCGTCTGAGGAGAGGGAGACTTGCTGACTTCTTTTGTAAATGAAGGCAAGATTCTGGTACCTTTCCTGGGGGGTAATGAGAAGCATGACTTGCGGTACCTTCTGATTTTAGGAAGGTAAATTTTCGGTACCCTTTCCCGTGCTGTAGTGAGAACAGACTTGCGGGACCTTTTTTGATGTTGTATGAAGGCGCTTGCCCGGGACCCCTTTCCTGGGGCGTAGTGAGAGGCATGACTTGCTGCACCTTGCCTCGGCTGTATAGAGGGATGCTTTCTGGGAAACCCTTACTGGTGCTGTATGGAGGCATGACTTGCTGGACCCTTGCCTGGGGCTTTTGGAAAGGGAGACTTCTGGACCTTTCCTGGTGTTTTAGTGAGAGGGATGACTTTCTTGCCCCCAATGCTTGGGCTGTGTGAGAAACCCATGACTGCTTTGTACCTTTCCTGTTTTTGGGATTTTAGAGGCATGATTGCTGGTAAACCTTTTGGGGCTGTAGTGGAAAACATGACTTTTGAAAACCTTCCTTGTGCGTAGTAAGGGATATTCTGTTTCCTTTCTGGGTTTGTAAGAGGGATGACTTGTTTTGGACCCTTGCTGGGCTGTATAAGCATGGCTTGCCGTACCCCCCTTTTTGTAGTAAAGGGATGACTTCGGACCTTGCCCGGTTTCTGAGGAGAGGGATGACTTCCCGGTCCTTCCTTTGTTATGAGAGGGGACTTTGCTGGACCTTTCCTGGTGTTTTAAATGAAGGCAGACTTTCGGCACCTTCGGTGCTGAAGGGGAGGGATGACTTGCGGACCCTTTCCTGGTGTGAGGAAGCATGAATTCTGGCCCCTTTCCCGGTGCTGTAAATAAGGGATACTTCTGGACCTTCCGGTCTGTATGAGAGGCATGATTGCTGACACCTTGCCTTTTGCTGTATTTAGAGGCATACTTGCTGGGACCTTTTTTGGTGTTGAGTGAAGGGATGACTTGCTGGAAAACCTTTTCTGTGCTGTAGGGGAGGCATGGGTTGCTGAAACCTTCCTGTTTCTGTAGTGAGAAGCATGACTTGCTGGTTTCCTTGCCCGGGCGATGAAGGCCTGACTTCCGTTTCCTTTCCCCGATGTTTTAGGGGAAAGGCAGACTTCTGCACCTTTCCTGTGTTTTAGTGGAAAAGGCATACTTTCTGGCAACCTGGGCCCGGTGCTGTAGTGAAGGCATGACTTTTCTGGTACCTTCTTGGTGTAGGAGGCAGACTTCGGACCTGCCGGGCTGTAGTGAAGGCATGACTTGCTGGGACCTTTTCCTTGTGCTGTATGAACACGCTTGCTGGTCCTTTCCTGGGGTTGCATGAAAGGGGTTGGGGGGGGGGGGTGGGGGGGGGGAGTGAAGGCATGACTTTTCTGGACCTGCTTTGGGGCTGTAGTGAGAGGCAATAATTTTTTCTGCACCTTGCCTGGTGCTGTAGGAGAGCATACTTTCTGGCACCTTGCCTGTGCGTAGTAAAAGGCAGGCTTGCCCGGTACCTTCCTTGGGGGTTTTTGAGGCATACTTGTGGCACCTTCCTTGTGCGTAGTGAGAGGCAGACTTGCGTAAATTTCCTGGTGTTGTATGAGAGGCCTTTTTACGGGTGGTACCCCCTTTCCCTTTTCTGTATGAGAGGCATGGCTTGCGGGACCTTCCTGGTGGGTAGTGAAGCATGACTTGCGGACCGCCGGTGCTGTAGTGAGAGCTGACTGCGGTACCTTTCCCGGGGTTGTAGTGAAGGAAAAGACTTCTGCACCTGCCTGGTGTGTAAATAGAACAGACTTGCTGGACTTCTTGGTGTAGTGAGAGGCAGACTTCTGGACCCTTCCCCGTGTGATGAAGGTGACTTTCTGGACCTTTTCCGGTGTTGTGGGGGGCTGACTTGCGGTTTGCCTGGTGCTGTATGAGGCATGACTTGCGGGACTTCTGGTCTGATGAGGGCATGACTTCGTACCTTGCCGGGGGCGTATGAGAGGCGACTTCTGGTACCTTTCCCGGTGTTGTATGAAGGCATGACTTCGGACCTTTTCCCGGGGCGAAGGGGAGGCATGGGTTGCTGGGACCTTTTCCCGGGGCTGTATGAAAGCATGACTTTCTGGGACCTTGCCTGGTTTGTATGAGAGGCCCCGACTTTGCTGGTACCCTTTTCCCGTTTGAGTGAAAGGCATGACTTTTTGGACCTTTTCCCGGTGCGAGGAAAGCAACTTGCGTACCTTTTTTGGTGTTTGTAGGGAAAAGGGATGACTTGCGGGACCTTTCCTGGGCGTAGTGAGAGGCAGACTTGCTGGTACCTTCTTTGGGGCTGTATGAAGCAGACTTCTGGACCCCCGCCTGTCTGTAGTGAAGGCATACTTCTGCACCTTGCCTGGGGTAGTGGAGGCTGCTTGCTGGGACCTTGCCCGGGGCTGTATGAGAACATGACTTGCTGGACCTTCCTGGGTTTGTAGGGAGGGCATGACTTGCTGGCCCTTTTTGGTGTGTAGTAGAAACATGACTTTCGGACTTCCTGGTTTTTAGTGAGAAGGGAGACTTTTGACCTTTCCTGGGGTGTAGTGAAGGCCCTGAATTGCGGACCCTTGCCTGGTGCTGTATGGAGAGCTGACTTGCTGGGACCTTTTCTTTTGTTTTTAGTGAAGGCATGACTTCTGGACCTGCCGGTGCTTAGGGGAGCATGACTTGCTGGACCCTTTCTTTGGTGCTGTATGAGAGGGATAAATTCTGGACCTTGCCTGGTGCTGTAGTGAAGGGATGACTTGCTTTACCTTGCCCCCGTGCGTAGTGAACATGACTTGCTGTACCTTGCCTGGGGTTTTAGGAGAGGGATGACTTGCTGGACCTGCCTGGGGCTGTTTTAGAGGCAGGCTTTTCTGTACTTGCCTGGTTCGTAGTGAGACAGACTTTCGGACCCTTCCTGGGTTTTTGAGAGGGATGCTTCTGGACCTTTCCGTTTGTAGTGAGGCATGACTTGCTTTTCACCTTGCCGGTGCTGAGTGAAACAGACGCTGGTACCTTTCCTGGTGTTTTTAGTAAAGGCATACTTGTTTGGACCTTGCCTTTGGCTTAGTGAGAGGGATGACTTCTGGACCTCCTGTGCGAGGAAGGGAAACTTTTCTTTCCCCTTTTCCTGGAGCTTAGTGAGAAACAGACTTTCTGTACCTTTTCCCGGGGGAGGAAGGCAAAGCGTACCTTCCTGGCTGTAGTGAGAAACATACTTGCTGGTCCTTCCTGTGTGTAAAGGCAGACTTGCTGGGAAAACCTTTCCCGTGCTGAATGAAGGGGAGACTTGCTGCCTTTTCCCTTGCGTAGTTAGAGCAGACTTCTGGACCCTTTCCTGGGGCTTTGTGAAAGCATGCTTGCGGTACTTGCCCGTGCTTATAGAGGCATACTTGCTGGACCTTTCCTGGGCTGTAGGAGAACATAAATTTTGGACCTGCCCGGTGCTAAAGGAGAAAGCATCTTCCCTTTCCTGGGGCTGTATTTAAGGATGACTTTTCTGGACCTTTCCTGGGTTTAGGAGAGGCAATATTTGCTGTACTCCGTGGGATGAGAAGCATGCTTTCTGACCTTTTTTGGGGTTTTAGAGAAGGGAACTTTCTGAACCCCTTTTGTGTGTAGTGAAGGAAAAGACTTTTGGACCCTTTTGTCTGTATGAAGGCATGACTTGCTGGGACCCTTTCTGGCTAAGTGAAGGCATGACTTCTGGAAACCTTGCCTGGGGCTGTAGTGAGAGGGAGACTTGCTGGCCCCTTGCTGGTGCGTATAGAGGCAGACTTTCTGTACCTTGCCTGGTCTGAGGAAAAGGGGACTTTCGGCCTTCCTTGTGTAATGAGAGGCAAAGACTTGCTGGACCTTGCCTGGTGCTGTAGTGAGAAGCAGACTTGCTGGGCCCCTTTCCCCGGGGTTTTTAGTGAAGCATACTTGCGGGACCTGCCTGGGGCTTATGAGAACATGACTGCTGGTACTTTCCTGGGGTTTTAGTAGAGGAGATTCTTTTACCTTCCCCCGGGTTTAGTGGGAAAGGGATGACTTGCTGGTACCTTGCCTGGTTTGGGAGTAGAGGCATGACTTGCTGGTACCTTTTTTTTTTGTTGTATGGAGAGGCATACTTGCTGGACTGCCTGGTGCTGGGAAGCAGACTTGCTGGTACCCTTCTTGGGGTGTGTGAAGGCAGACTTGCTGGACCCTGCCTGGGGCTGATGAGAGGCATGACTTTCGGCCCTTGCGGTGCGTAGTGAGAGGGAGACTTCGGACCTTCCTGGTTTGTAGTAAGGGAGACTTGCTGCCTTTCCTGGGGCTGTTGAGAGGCAAAGGGGGTTGCGGTCCTTGCCTGGGCTGTAGGAGAAGCATACTTCTGGTACCTTCCTGGTTGTATGAGAGGCATGACTTTTTGGTACCTTTCCTGGTGTTTTAGTGAAAGGGGGACTTCGGACCTTTCCCGGGGCGTAGTGGGGGCATGATTGCTGGAAACCTTTCCCGGTGCTGTAGTGAGAGCCTGACTTCGGGACCTTCCTGGTGCGTAGGAAAGCAGACTTCGGGGCCTTTTCCTGGTGCGTAGTGAAGGGATGCTTCTTACTTGTGGTGCTGTAGTGAGAAGCATGACTTGCTGGCCTTTCCTGGTGCGTAGTGAAGGCATGCTTGCTGGACCTTGCCCCCCCGGGGCTTTTAGTGGAGCATACTTGTGTTTCCTGCCTTGCTGTAGTGAGAGGCATGACTTCGGCACCCCCCTGGGGCGTAGGAGAAGCAGGCTTGCTGGTTTCCTGGTGGTAGGGAGACATATTGCTGGACATTTCCGGGCTGAGTGAAGCATAATTTCTGTACCTTTCCGGTGTGTAGGGAAGGATAAATTTTTGGTACCTTGCCCCGTGCTGTAGTAGAGGCATGACTTGCTGGTACCCTTTCTGGGCTGTAGTGAAGGGATACTTGCTGGGGACCGCCTGGGGCTTAGTGAGGCATGACTGCTGGTACCTTTTTTGGGGTTTGAACAAAATTTGCTGGGACCTTGCCTGGGTTTAGTGAGAAGCATGACTTGCTGGACCTTTTCCTGGGGTGAGAAGAGGGGACTTTTTCTGAACCTTGCTGTGCGTAATGAGAGGCATGACTTTCTGTTTTCCTTTGCTTCGTAGTGGAGGGATGACTTCGGTACCTTCCTGGGGTAGGAGAGGGGATGACTTTCTGGACCTCCCGGTGCTGTATTTGGAGCAACTTGCTGGACCTTCCCGGGCTGTATGAAACAGACTTGCTGGAAACCTTTCCTGGTGTTTTAGTGGAAAAACATGACTTGCTGGTACCTTGCCTGGTCTGTAGTGAGCAAGACGCTGGTACTTTTCCCCGGTTTTGTGTGAGGGAAAAGGGAGACTTCTGTTCTTGCCTGTTGGGATGAGAGTGAACTTCGACCTTCCGGTGTTTGAACAAACGTAAATTCAAAATGTGTAGGAGCATGACCCCCCCGGTTGTAGGAACCCTGACGTGGGCCGGGTGTTAGTAAAGGCAAGGTTTGGGATTGCCGGTTTCAGTGAAAGGATGTGCCCGGACTGCTGTCCGATGAAAGCAAAACGTGTTCCGGGTGTAGGAGCATGACGTGGTCCAAGGACAGTTCGGCCTGCGTGTTAGGAAGGCACTTTTTCCATCCGTGAAAGAAAGTGCCCGGACCTGCGTGTTAAGAATAAATTCGGATCCCCCCGGTTTAGGAGTGTTCGGACTTGCCGTTCTAGGAAAAAATTTACGCCTGAAAGTTGTCCTAGGAGGGAACTTTTAAAAAAACCGGTGTGTAAAGGATATTGCATGCAAGGGTGTGGACCCTTTCTGGCCGGATTTCCGGTTAAATGAGGGTTTCTCACCCCGGTCCCCCCAAAGGTAAAAATATTCCCCCTCCCTGCGGTCCAAGGATAGTCCGGACCTCGTGGCCAAGGGTTTTCCGAACTTGCGGTCCCAAAAAGAACATATCGCGGGCCAAGGGTTGGTTCGACCTCGGGGGTTAAAGGGGCTCCCCGGACTGCTTTCCCAAAATGTTTTCGAAACCTTTTTTATAAGGTAGTGTACCCGATCTGAAGTGAAGGATGTAAAAACTGCAAAAAGTGTAAGATGTGTTGGACCCGTGCCAAGAGGTTTTCGCCTGACCTTTTTTTTTCCGGTGTGTATGAAGGCATGCTGGATTGGCCTGTCTTAAATGTAAAAGGTTTTAGGATTTGAAGGGATCAGACAGTGCCCAAAGGGAGTTCACGAACAAACATTTCAAGGAGTGTCAGGAGCATGACATGTCCAAGGAATGTTACGGACCATGACAGTGTCCGGGGTGTTCACACATGCCAGTGCCAAAATTGTCACGGACCATGACATTTTCAAGAATTTTCACGGATAAAAACAGGCCCAAAGGGAGTTTTACGACAAAACAGTGTTAAAATTTTCGGACCAGACAGTGTCCAAGAAGTTAGGCTTAAAAGTGCCCCAGGAAATTTCCACTTTGCATGTTCAAGGGTTTTGGCCCACGGCCCCTTTACAGTGAAAGGGATTTCACGGACCAAAACGGGCCAAGGATTTTACGGACTTGACATGAAAATTTAAGGGGTTTCATGACAGTGTCCAAGGGTTTGGTAAAGGAAACCCTAAAAACCAAGGATGTGTTACGGACCATGACATTTTTAAAAGGGATGGCAACGGACATACGGGGCCAAGATGTTTACGAATTTTTCATTTAAAAAGGATTTTCACGGATCTAAACAGTGCAAAAATATCCGTCATGACAGTGTCCAAGGGATTTTTCGGACCATACAGTGCCAAGGGTGTGTCACGACTTGACAGTGCCCAAATTTCACTGACAGACGTGTCCAAGGATGTGTTCGACCTACAGTGTCCCAAGTTTTGGTTAGGACCCTGACGTGAAATGGAGGTAGGGACCGGGAAAGTCCAAAGGGGTTGTCACGGACATACATGCCAAAGGGGTGTTCCGGGGTAATAAATGCAAGAGGCTTTTGGGGCCAAATTGTCAAAGTGTAAGCCATGGTGCCAGAATGGTCACTTTTCAGGTGTTTTGGATTTCCCGACTAAGTGTAAAAGGGGTACATCATACAGTTGTCGGGGGTTTTGGGGGATGGGTGTGGGGAGGGGGGTGTGGGGATGGGGGGGAGGTGGGTGTGGGAGGGGTGGGGTGTGGGGATGGGTGGGGGATGGGGGGGGATTGTAGGGGGGGATGGGGGGGTGGTGGGGGTGGGTGTTTTTGGTGGGTTGTTTTGGGGTGTTTTGGGGTTTTGTTGGTGGGGGTGGTTGTGGGGGGGGTTTTGGGGGGGTGGGGGAGGTGGGGGGTGGGGGGTGGGTGTGGGGGTGGGTGTGGGGGTTTGGGTGTGGGGGGGGGGGTGTGGGGGTGGGTGTGGGGGGTGGGTTTTTGGGGGTGGGTGTTGGGGGGTGTGTTGGGGTGGGTGTGTTGGTGGGGGGTTTGGGGGTGGGTGTGTTGGTGGGGGGTGGTTGGTGGTGGGTTTTTGGGGTGGGTGTGTTGGTGGGTTGGGGGGTGGTTGTGTGGTGGGTGTGTTGGTGGTGGGTGTTTGGTGGTGGGTGTGGGGGGTGGGTGTGTTGGGGTGGGTGTGTTGGTGGTGGGTGTGTTGGTGGTGGGTGTGGGGTGGGTGTGTTGGTGGTGGGTGTGTTGGTGGTGGGTGTGTTGGTGGGGGTGTGTTGGGGTGGGTGGGGGGTGGGTGTGTTGGGGGGGGTGGGGTGGGGTGGGGTGTGTTGGTGGGGGTGGTTGGTGGTGGGTGGGGGGGGGTGTTGGTGGTGGGTGGGGTGGTGGGTGGTTGGGGGGGGGGTGGTGTGGGTGGGGGGGGGGTGTTGGTGGTGGGTGTGTTGGTGGTGGGTGGTGTGGTGGGTGTGTTGGTGTGGGGGTTGGTGGTGTGTGGGTGGGGGTGGGTTGTGGTGGGGGGTTTTGTTTTGGGGGTGGGGGGTGTGGGGGTGGGTGTGGGGGGTGGGTGTGTTTGGTGGTGGGTGTGTTGGTGGTTTTTGGTGTGGGTTGGTGGTGGGTGTGTTGGTGGTGGGTGTGTTGGTGGTGGGTGTTTTGGGTGGTGGGTGGGGGGGGGGGTGTTGGGGGTGGGTGTGTTGGTGGGGGTTGTTGGGGGTGGGTGTGTTGGTGGTGGGTGGGGAGGGTGGTGTGTTGGGGGTGGTGTGTTGGGGGGTGTGTTGGTGGTGGGTGTGTTGGTGGTGGGGTGTTGGTGGTGGGTGGTTGGTGGGGGTGGGGGAGGGGGGTTTGGTGGGGTGTTTTGGGTGTGGGGGTTTTGGGTGGTGGTGTTGGGTGGGTGTGTTGGTGGGGGGTGTTGGGGTGGGTGTGGGGAGGTGGGTGTGTTGGGGTGGGTGTGTTGTGGTGGGTGTTTTGGGTGTGGGTGTGTTGGTGGGTGTGTTGTGGTGGGGGTGTTGGTGGTGGGTGGGGAGGTGGGGTGTTGGTGGTGGGGTGTGGGGGGTGTGTTGGTGGGGGTGTTGGGGTTTGGGGTTGGGGGTGGGGTTGTGGTGGGTGTGGGGGGGGTGTGGGGGGGGTGGGGTTGGTGGGGTGTGTTGGGGTGGGGGTTTGGTGGTGGGTGTGTTGGGGGTGGTGGTTGGTGGGGGTGTGGGGTGGGTGTGGGGGGTGGGGGGTGTTGGTGGGGGTGGGGTGGGGTGGGGGGGGGGGGGTTGTTGGTGTGGGTGTGTTTGGTGGGTGGTGTTTTTGTGGGGGTTGTTGTGGTGGTGTGTTGGTGGGGGTGTGGGGGGGGGTGGTTGGTGGTGGGGTGTTTTGGGTGGGGGGTGGGGGGGTTGGGGGGGTGGGGAGGGGGTGTGTTGGTGGTGGGTGTGTTGGTGTGGGGTGTTGGGGTGGGTGTGGGGGGGGGTGTTGGGTGTGGGTGTGTTGGTGGGGGTGGGGGGGGGGGGTGGGGTGTGTTGGTGGGGGGTTGGGGGGGGGGGTGGGGAGGTGGGTGGGGGGGGGGGGGTGGTGGTGGGTGTGTTGGTGGGGTGGTTGGTGGGGGGTGTGGGCAGGGGGTGTTTTGGGGTGGTGGGTGTGTTGGTGGGTGGGGAGGTGGGTGGTGGGTGGGGGTGTTTGGTGTGGTGTGTTGGGTGTGGGTGTGGGGAGGTGGGTGTGTGGTGGGGGTGTGTGGTGGTGGGTGTTTGGGGGTGGGTGTGGGGAGTGGGGTGTTGGTGGGGGGTAGTTGGTGGTGGGTTTGGGTGGTGTGTGGGGAGGGGGGTGTTGGTGGTGGGTGTGTTGGGGGTGGGTTGTTGGGGTGGGTGTGGGGAGGGGGGTGTGTTGGTGGTGGGTGTGTTGGTGGTGGGTGTGGGGGGGGTGTGTGGGGGGGGTGTGTTGGTGGTGGGGTGTGGTGGTGGGTGTGTTGGTGGTGGGTGTGTTGGTGGTGGTGGGGTGGGGTTTTGTTGGTGGGTGGGGGAGGTGGGTGTTGGTGGTGGGTGTTTGGGTGGTGGGTGTTTTGGTGGGGGTTGTGGGGGGGTGGTGGGTGTTGGTGGTGGGGTGGGGAGTGGGTTTTTGGTGGTGGGGTTGGTGGTGTGGGTGTGGTGGGGGGGGGGTGGTGGATGGTTTGGTGGGGGGTGGGGGGGAGGGGTGTGTGGGGAGGTGGGTGCGTTGGTGTTGGGGGGTGGGAGGGGGAAAGTGTTGGTGGTGGACGTTTTCGTGGTTGGTGTGGGGAGGGTGTGGGGAAGGTAGGGTGTTGGGGCGGTTAGTGTGAGGTGACTGGGTGTGGGGGGGTAGGCATGGTGGAGGTTGGTGTAGAGGGGGGTGGGGAGGAGGTTGTGTTTGAGGGGGGTGGTAGGTATGGGCAATGGGGTGTCGGTGATGTGTAGGGGCGGGGGTTGTGAGTGAGATTTTGGGGGATGGTGGGGTTGGTAGGTGTCGGTGAGGGTGTGGGGGCGGTGGCTGTGGGTTAAATAGGGTGGGGTGGGTGTTGTTGCTGTGGTGGTGGGTGTGTTAGGGTGTGGGGTTTGGGTTGTACGGGTGGTGAGGGTGGTGAGTGGGAGAAGGGGGGTGTTAGTGGGGGGGTGGGTGTTTTGCTGTGGTGGTGGGTGTGTTAGGGTGTGGGGTTGGTTGTACGGGGGGTGGGGGTGGTGATGTGGAGAAGGGGGGTGTTAGTGTGGGTTTGGGGTGGGTATAGAGATGGGGGGGTGGTGGTTTGGGAAAGGTGTAGTGAGGGCGGGGGTGTGGGTGTAGGGGGGGGGGGTGGTGGTTGGGGAGAGGTGGGTGTGGGAAGGTGGGTGTTGGGAGGTAGGTGTGTTGGTGGGGGGTGTGAGGAGGTGGTGTGTTGGTGGTGGGTGTGGGGAGGTGGGTGTGTTGGTGGTGGATGTGGGGAGGTGGGTGGGGTTGGGTGGTGGGTGGGGGAGGAAGATGGTGTGGGGGGGTGGGGGGTGAGTTGGTGGGGTTTTGGGGCAGAATGGTGTGGGAGGTGGGTGAGTTGGTGGTGAGTGGGGGGGTTTGGGTGGGGGTGGGTGTGGGGAGGTGGGTTTTGTTGGTGGTGGTGGGGGGGAGGTGGGTGTGTTGGTGGAGGTGTGGAGAGGGGGGGGTGTGTTGGGGGTGTGGTGGGGAGGTGGGTAGTTGGTGGGTGTGGAGAAGTGGGTGGTGGGGAGGTGGGTGTGATGGTGGGGGGTTTGTGGGGAGAGGGTGTTGGTGGGGGGGTGTGGGGAGGTGGTGTGTTGGTGCTGGATGTGGAGAATTGGGGGGAGGTGGGTGTGAAGGTGGGGGGTGGGGGAGGTGGATGTGATGGTGGGGGTGTGGGAGGTGGGGTGTGGGGTGGATGGGGGGAGGTGGGTGTGTCGGTGGGGGGTTTGGAGAGTGGTGTGGGGGAGGGGGTGTGAGGGTGGAGGGTGTGGGGAGGTGGGGTGAGGTGGGGGGTGTGGGGGTGGGTATGTGGTGGTGGGGTGTGGGGGGTGGGTGTGTTGGTGGTGGGTGTGGAGAAGTAGTGTGGGGGTGGGTGTGATGGGGTGGTGTGGGGAGGTGGTGGTGTGGTGGTGGGTGTGGGGAGGTGGATGTGTTGGTGGTGGTGTGGGGAGGTGGATGTGTTGGTGGTGGGTGGGGGGAGGTGGTGTGTCGGTGGTGGGTGTGGAAAGTGGTGTGGGGAGGTGGGTGTGAGGGTGGAGGGTGTGGGAGGGGGGTGTGATGGTGGGGGGTGGGGGGAGGGGGGTATGTTGGTGGGGGTGTGGGAGGTGGGTGTGTTGGTGGTGGGGTGGAGAGTGGTGTGGGAGGTGGGTGTGATTGGGTGGTGTGGGGAGGTGGGTGTGATGGTGGTGGGTGTGGGGAGGTGGGTGTGTTGGTGGTGGGTGTGGGGAGGTGGGTGTGTTGGTGGTAGGTGTGGAGAACTGATGTGGGGAGGTGGGTGTGTTGGTGGTGGGTGTGCGGGAGGTGGGTGTGGGGGGGGGGTGCGTTGGTGGTGGGTTTGAGGAGGTGGGTGTGTTGGTGGTAAGTGTGGAGGGAGGAGGGTGGGGAGGTGGGTGTGGGGAGGTGGGCGTGTTGGTGGTGGGTTGTGGGAGGTGGATGTTTAGGAGGTGGGTGTGGGGGAGGTGGGTGTGTTGTTGGTGGGTGTGGGGCTGTGGAGCAGGAGGTGGGTGTGGTGAAGATGGGCGTTTGTAAGGTAGGGTGTGGTGCAAGGGTGTGGGGATGGTAGGTGGTGGGGTGGTTAGTATGAGGGTGACTGGGTATAGGGGTGGTAGGTATGGTGGAAGTTGTTGTAGAGGAGGGTGTGGGGAGGAGGTTGTGTTCGAGGTGGGGGAGGTTGGTATGGGCAATGTGGGTGTCGGTGAGGGTGTGGGGGTGATGGTTGTGGGGTTGGTAGGTGTGGGGGTGGGGTGGGGGTGGGTGTTGTTGGTGTGGTGGTGGGTGTGTTAAGGTGTGGGGTTGGTAGGTGTGCGGTGGGTGTGGTTGGTGTGGTGGTGGGTGTGTTAGGGTGTGGGAGGTGGTGAGTGTGGGTGTGGGTGTAGGGGTGGGTATTGGGGTGTCGGAGAGGTGGAGTGTGAGTGAGGGTGTGGGGTGGGTGTTGGGGTGGTAGGTGCAGAGGTGGTCGGTGTGGGTAGGTGAGTGTGGGGGAGGGTGTAGGGGTGGGTGTGGGGCAGGTGGTTCAGACAATAACCGGCTCTGAGGGTGAAATCAGTGCCAGCTGGGGGAGGAACAGTGCCAACTTCAGAGTCAGACACAAGTGCTAACCTCTATCAGTGGCACCAGTGCCCCTCAACGCGGGAGATCTGGCACTCTCCTGCATAACTAGTCTCTCACTCTCTCATATTCATCTTACCTCCCCCTTCCCTTCCCTTCCCTTCCCTTCCCTTCCATCTTCCCCTCCCTTTTCCACCTCACTCTCATCTCCTAACATGTTGTACCTGCTGACTTGTAGCTCAGTGGTACTGTTGCACCTGCTGACTTGTAGCTCAGTGGTACTGTTGCACCTGCTGACTTGTAGCTCAGTGGTACTGTTGCACCTGCTGACTTGTAGCTCAGTGGTACTGTTGTATCTGCTGACTTGTAGCTCAGAGGTACTGTTGTACCTGCTGACTTGTAGCTCAGTGGTACCTGCTGACTTGTAGCTCAGTGGTACCTGCTGACTTGTAGCTGAGTGGTACTGTCATACCTGCTGACTTGTAGCTCAGTGGTACTGTTGTATCTGCTGACTTGTAGCTCAGTGGTACTGTTGTACCTGCTTACTTGTAGCTCAGTGGTACTGTTGTACCTGCTGACTTGTAGCTCAGTGGTACCTGCTGACTTGTAGCTGAGTGGTGCTGTCATACCTGCTGACTTGTAGCTCAGTGGTACTGTTGTACCTGCTGACTTGTAGTTCAGAGGTACTGTTGTATCTGCTGACTTGTAGCTCAGTGGTACCTGCTCAGTGGTACCATTGCACACTAGTGGCTTTTTTTTTGGTCCTAGCCATTGCACACTAGTGGCTTTCTTTTGTCCTTGCCATTTCACACTAGTGGCTTTCTTTTGTCCTAGCCATTTCACACTAGTGGCTTTCTTTTGTTCTTGTCATTTCACACTAGTGGCTTTCTTTTGTCCTAGCCATTGCACACTAGTGGCTTTCTTTTGTCCCTTCCATTGCACACTAGTGGCTTTCTTTTGTCCCTTCCATTGCGCATTAGTGGCTTTCTTTTATCCCTGCCATTGCACACTAGTGGCTTTCTTTTGTCCCTTCCATTGCACACTAGTGGCTTTCTTTTGTCCCTTCCATTGCACACTAGTGGCTTTCTTTTATCCCTGCCATTGCACACTAGTGGCTTTCTTTTGTCCCTTCCATTGCACACTAGTGGCTTTCTTTTGTCCCTTCCATTGCACACTAGTGGCTTTCTTTTATCCCTGCCATTGCACACTAGTGGCTTTCTTTTATCCCTGCCATTGCACACTAGTGGCTTTCTTTTATCCCTGCCATTGCACACTAGTGGCTTTCTTTTGTCCCTTCCATTGCACACTAGTGGCTTTCTTTTGTCCCTTCCATTGCACACTAGTGGCTTTCTTTTGTCCTTGCCATTGCACACTAGTGGCTTTCTTTTGTCCTTGCCATTGCACACTAGTGGCTTTCTTTTGTCTTTGCCATTTCACACTAGTGGCTTTCTTTTGTCCCTTCCATTGCGCATTAGTGGCTTTCTTTTGTCCTTGCCATTGCACACTAGTGGCTTTCTTTTGTCCTTGCCATTGCACACTAGTGGCTTTCTTTTGTCTTTGCCATTTCACACTAGTGGCTTTCTTTTGTCCCTTCCATTGCGCATTAGTGGCTTTCTTTTGTCCTTGCCATTGCACACTAGTGGCTTTCTTTTGTCCTTGCCATTGCACACTAGTGGCTTTCTTTTGTCCTTGCCATTGTTTTATTACATGTAAACTACTTTAATTTGTTACGCACAATGGAACAAAAATTTGTATTTGTATGTGTTTGTGTATTCATAGAAGATGAGAGAGTGGTATGTGAAGACCCGGAGAGACGATACCGGAAGACATTCACCAAGGCAGGAGCGGTGCCGGAAAGCGTAAGGGAGAAGAACACAAACTGGGTAATATTTATAAGTCAATGGAAAAAGTGATGACGTTGCAGAGAGAATGAGATTCCACAAACACAATGGGTCCTGATAATATACCTTTGTGAGTATTGAATTAAGAGGCATGGCTGACAAATAGGCAGCAGAGAGTTTGCATAAATGGGGAGAAATCAGAATGGGGCACGTCACAAGCGGTGTTCCTCAGGGGTCAGTGTTGGGCCCGTTGTTGTTCACAATTTACATAAACGACATAGATGAGGGAATAAATAGCGACATAAGCATATATGCTGATGACACCAAAATAGGCCGTCCAATTCATTCTAATGAGGACACTAGAGCACTCCAGGATGATTTGCATAGACTGATGCAATGGTCGGAGAAGTGGCAGATGCAGTTTAATATTGACAAATGCAAAGTTCTAAATGTTGGACAGGTAAATAACCATGCCACATATAAACTAAATAATGTAGATCTTAATACTACTGATTGCGAAAAGGATTTAGGAGTTCTGGTTAGCAGTAATCTAAAACCAAGACAACAGTGCATTAGTGTCCGCAATAAAGCTAACAGAATTCTTGGCTTCATATCTAGAAGTATAAATAATAGAAGTCCTCAGGTTGTTCTTCAACTCTATATATCCTTGTTAGGTCTCATTTAGACTATTCTGCTCAGTTCTGATCACCGTATTACAGAATGGATATAAATGCTCTGGAAAACGTACAGAGGATGATGACAAGGAAGATCCCATGTATCAGAAATCTTCCCTATGAGGATAGACTGAGGGCCCTGAATCTGCACTCTCTAGAAAGGCGTAGAATTAGGGGGGGATATGATCGAGGTGTATAAATGGAAAACAGGAATAAATAAAGGGGATGTAAATAGCGTGCTGAAAATTTCCAGCCAAGACAGGACTCGCAGCAATGATTTCAAGTTGGAAAAATTCAGAGCCAGGAAGGATATAGGAGAGCACTGATTTGGTAATAGAGTTGTGGATGAGTGGAACAAACTCCCGAGTATAGTTATTCAGGCTAAAGCATTGTGTAGTTTTAAAAATAGGTTAGATAAATACATGAGTGGGTGTGGGTGGGTGTGAGTTGGACCTGACTAGCTTGTGCTGCTGGGTCTGGTGCCGTGCTCCTTCCTTGAGTGGAGGTGACCAGACTGGGTGGGTCATTGGGCTAATCCGGGGGGGGGACAAGGACCTGCTCCGCATGGGTCAGTAGGCCTGTTGCAATGCTCCTTCTTTTTTATGTTCTTATGAAAGAGACAGAACTCAGTAAGCATACCACGGGTGGGGTTAGAACCCGCGATCGGAGAGTCACAAAACTCCAGACCGACGCCTGAGCCACTGGGCCAGCTAGCTACAATAAGATTCATCCAATTAGGTATATTAATTTTGTGACTGATCGCGGGTTCTAACCCCAGCCGTGGTATGGTTTGTTTGCAGTCGTGTCATTTCGATTTCGTGACTCGATAAGCTTAGCTTATAACAGTAATATGCGACAAGTCACTAAGCGTAAAGATCGCACCAACATGCAGGTATCACTGACGTGTATACTAGTACAATCCTAAGTGAGGGCAAGGATAACCAGGAGGTTCAGGATGCACCTGGGGAAGGGACTTCAGTGGATTTAAAAGACGAAAAGTCCAGCTTCAAAAGTCTGGTAGAAATATACAACAAAATACTGAAGGTCAGGCAAGAACAATAAGGATGTGCAGACAATTCTCTTGAACTGTATTTAAAGAATTTGTCACAGATTGATCTAGGAACTGGAAGGGTTTACCTGGAGTTTACCTGGAGAGGGTTCTGGGGGTCAACGTCCCCGCGGCCCGGTCTGTGACCAGGCCTCGTGGTGGATCAGGGTCTGATCAACCAGGCTGTTACTGCTGGCCTCAAGCAAACTGACGTACGAACCACAGCCCGGTTGGTCAGGGACTGACTTTAGGTGCTTGTCCAGTACCTTCTTAAGACAGCCAGGGATCTACTGGTAATCCCCCTTATGTATGCTAAAAGGCAGTTGAACAATCTGGGGCCTCTGACACTTATTGTCTTGTCTCTCATTGTACTCGTGACGCCCCTGCTTTTCATTGGAGGAATGTTGCATCTCCTGCCGAGTCTTTCGCTTCCATGGGGAGTGATTATCGTGTGCAAGTTTGGTACTAATCTCTCTAGGATTTTTCAAGTGTATATTATCATGTATCTTTGTCGCCTGCGTTCCAAAGAATACAAATTAAGGGACTTCAACCGTTCCCAGTAATTCAGGTGCCATATCGTACTTATGTGTGCCGTGAAAGTTCTTTGTACACTCTCCTGGTCAGCAATGTCGCCAGTCTTGAAGGAGGCAGTTAGTGTACAACAGTATTCCAGCCAAGAGAAAACAAGCTATTTGAAGAGAATCATCATGCGTTGGCGTCCCTAGTTTTGAAGGTTCTCATTATCCATCCTGTCATTTTTCTAGCAGATGCGGTAGAAACATTGTTGTGGTCTTTGAAGGCGAGATCCTCTGACATTATCACTCCCAGGTCCTTCACATTACTATCTCGCTCTATTGTATGGTTAGAATTAGTTGTATAAACGGATACAATTTAAGTCATCCACAGTTAAAAGACATAGATTGACTGAAATGAAAGGCTAGTGTACACAAATGTCATCTACAAACAGAGAAATTCGTTATTCCAGTGGTAAACAAATGGAATGGCCCTGACAAGAAAGGGAGAATAAAACTTCACACACAGTTTCAAGACTAAGTTTGACAGGTCCAAGAACACAATGAACCAAGAGGCAGAACTAGAACACTGCCAAAAAAATATTCAGCAGCTCTTGTTACTCACCTAATGTTCTTGTGAATGAAAGTGAGTCAGTAATAACATACTCATTATACTAATTATATTATAATTACTGAATAACTTTCGTGTAAGTTCAATAAGCCACAGTAACACAATCTCAAAATTTTTTATTACAAAAACTAATATACACAAAAAAAAAATATAAATAACCGTTCATTAGCGAAAACAAAACTCACAAAAATTCTAATTATTCCTTAAAGTTACGAAACTTGGTCAAAAAAACGGTCAAAATCAAAACCTAAATCAAAATAAGATAGATGTTGAATAATTGGTGTTGTAGACAGTAACAGATCTGACACAGGTAGAACTGAACACCAAGAACTTAACAAACATGTGTAGTTATTTCAGTGCAGATGTTGTCTGGTATTTTCAGCATCTGTCTGGTGAGGTAGTGACATCTGTCTGGTAAGGTAGCGACATCTGTCTGGTGAGGCAGTGACATCTGTCTGGTAAGGTAGCGACATCTGTCTGGTGAGGTAGTGACATGTGTCTGGTGAGGTAGTGACATGTGTCTGGTGAGGTAGCGACATCTGTCTGGTGAGGTAGTGACATGTGTCTGGTGAGGCAGTGACATCTGTCTGGTGAGGTAGTGACATGTGTCTGGTGAGGTAGTGACATCTGTCTGCTAAGGTAGCGACATCTGTCTGGTGAGGTAGTGACATGTGTCTGGTGAGGCAGTGACATCTGTCTGGTGAGGTAGTGACATGTGTCTGGTGAGGTAGTGACATCTGTCTGGTAAGGTAGCGACATCTGTCTGGTGAGGTAGTGACATGTGTCTGGTGAGGTAGTGACATGTGTCTGGTGAGGTAGCGACATCTGTCTGGTGAGGTAGTGACATGTGTCTGGTGAGGCAGTGACATCTGTCTGGTGAGGTAGTGACATGTGTCTGGTGAGGTAGTGACATCTGTCTGGTAAGGTAACGACATCTGTCTGGTGAGGTAGTGACATGTGTCTGGTGAGGCAGTGACATCTGTCTGGTGAGGTAGTGACATGTGTCTGGTGAGGTAGTGACATCTGTCTGGTAAGGTAGCGACATCTGTCTGGTGAGGTAGTGACATGTGTCTGGTGAGGTAGTGACATGTGTCTGGTGAGGTAGCGACATCTGTCTGGTGAGGTAGTGACATGTCTCTGGTGAGGCAGTGACATCTGTCTGGTGAGGTAGTGACATGTGTCTGGTGAGGTAGTGACATGTGTCTGGTGAGGTAGCGACATCTGTCTGGTGAGGTAGTGACATGTGTCTGGTGAGGCAGTGACATCTGTCTGGTGAGGTAGCGACATCTGTCTGGTGAGGTAGTGACATGTGTCTGGTGAGGTAGCGACATCTGTCTGGTGAGGTAGTGACATGTGTCTGGTGAGGTAGTGACATGTGTCTGGTGAGGTAGTGACATGTGTCTGGTGAGGTAGTGACATCTGTCTGGTGAGGCAGTGACATCTGTCTGGTGAGGTAGCGACATCTGTCTGGTGAGGTAGCGACATCTGTCTGGTGAGGTAGGGACATGTGTCTGGTGAGGTAGTGACATGTGTCTGGTGAGGTAGTGACATCTGTCTGGTGAGGCAGTGACATCTGTCTGGTGAGGTAGCGACATGTGTCTGGTGAGGCAGTGACATCTGTCTGGTGAGGCAGTGACATCTGTCTGGTGAGGTAGCGACATGTGTCTGGTGAGGTAGTGACATGTGTCTGGTGAGGTAGCGACATGTGTCTAGTGAGGTAGTGACATCTGTCTGGTGAGGCAGTGACATCTGTCTGGTGAGGTAGCGACAAGTGTCTGGTGAGGTAGTGACATCTGTCTGGCGAGGTAGTGACATCTGTCTGGTGAGGTAGCGACATGTGTCTGGTGAAGTAGCGACATCTGTCTGGTGAGGTAGTGACATCTGTCTGGTGAGGTAGTGACATCTGTCTGGTGAGGTAGTGACATCTGTCTGGTGAGGTAGCGACATCTGTCTGGTGAGGTAGCGACATCTGTCTGGTGAGGTAGCGACATCTGTCTGGTGAGGTAGTGACATCTGTCTGGTGAGGTAGCGACATCCGTCTGGTGAGGTAGCGACATCTGTCTGGTGAGGTAGCGACATCTGTCTGGTGAGGTAGCGACATCTGTCTGGTGGGGTAGCGACATCTGTCTGGTGAGGTAGCGACATCTGTCTGGTGAGGCAGTGACATCTGTCTGGTGAGGTAGCGACATCTGTCTTGTGAGGTAGCGACATGTGTCTGGTGAGGTAGCGACATCTGTCTTGTGAGGTAGCGACATCTGTCTGGTGAGGCAGTGACATCTGTCTGGTGAGGTAGCGACATCTGTCTGGTGAAGTAGCGACATGTGTCTGGTGAGGTAGCGACATCTGTCTGGTGAGGTAGCGACATCGGTGTGGTGAGGTAGCAACATCTGTCTGGTGAGGTTGCGACATCTGTCTGGTGAGGCAGTGACATCTGTCTGGTGAGGTAGCGATATCATGTGGGGTTCGAACACGTGGATAGGGTAAAGAAATACTCACGTAGGCTGGTAGTACGTATATTACGGATAGTGTGGGAAGCGCCAAACAGCCGTGACCTGCCTCCTTGCTCTCACTCGTAAGACTGCCTAACCCCAGTACCCATATGTGAGGGGGTGTTTGAAATACTGCTGTGGTCAGCAGCAATATGAATACAGACAGTGATTCACGCAGAGACGGTTGGTAGTGAGTCATCTACTGGTACACTGGTTACTGGTAACTGGTTACTAGGAACTGGTACTACTACTGAGAGCTCAGCGACGCTAACGTATGTCGTCCTGACATACAACTAATACAAACTAGAGATGGCAGGTATACGGCTTGGGCTCATTCTATACAATGTCAAAGTACACAACAATTGAACATTATAACATACATAAGTAGAATATTGGAATGGAAGCTTACGTAACTGAAACTGTAATGCAATACAAGATATAATATAACACAACTCATCGAATGAAACTCATCAAATGAAACTCATCGAATGAAATTCAATGAATGAAACTCATCAAATGAAACTCAACGAAAACTCATCGAATGAAACGCAACGTTGAGATTACACAATAGAAGTGATAAAAAAAAATTTTGATCGATCGATCTGTATTCATGTGATCTACGGATTCTGAGGAAGGAATATATACAAAGAAAGAAGTGTTTAACAGAAAGGCAGATTTGGTGCACTCAAATCTAGACTGTTAACTCTCAGATTTCGGAGAGAACGTGAACACAAAAAAAAATTCTTGAATACTGATAAGTTGATACTGTAATTATTCATCTATACAGGTTATTTACATTTAACCCCAACTCTGCTAGGGTGAGATTGACATATGCAGAATGGGTGTCATCTCTGGGAGGATCAAACTCTGTTGCATTGGCTAACTCATGCTGTATTTGAGGCAAATCTGAATTGGAAGTTACAAATGATACTTGAGGATTTCTCAATACCTGTCGTGTACGTAGGGAATAACGACATTCAGGTTGATCGTCTGACTGAGTATCAGAGGAAGAGAGTACAGGATCAGGAGGATTGTCAGAGTCTGTCACATTAGTCTGGGTTGGAACATCATTATCATCACATACTAACTTCCATATGATCTAAATGCGATTCTTTATACTGACCAGTACTAATTTCTCTAACCTTATACTTATTACCAGTGATATGTTCAACTACTCGATAAGGACCAACAAACTTTTGATCAAGCTTTGGCATTGCAGACGTTTTGTTAAAGTTAGTCAGCATAACTCTCGAACCTACTTTGATTTTGGATGGCTTTGCTCGAGTGTTTGCGACTCTTGTAAATTCTGCTGTTGATTTATGAAGTGTTTCACGGATTCTTCTAAAAACACTTTGAGCTAAGCTGGTACAAGTTGCTATGAAATCATCAGGGTTGTAATTTGGTTTCGGATTAGAATATAACAACTCATAAGGCAAACGTTTATCTACACCGTACAATGCAAAATGTGGAGTGTCACCTATAGAAACATTGTAAGCAGAATTTATAGCACACTGCACATCAGGTATAACTTCATCCCAAGTTTCACTGTTGGGATTGATAGTGGCTCTCAAGACATCAAGTACTTTCTTATTGGTTCGTTCCGCTAACCCATTGCTGGCAGGATGATGAGGAACAATGGTGGATTTAGAGATCTTGTACAAGGTACACAAATTTTCAAGAATCTCATTACAAAATTTCACCTCCATTATCTGTTACAGGGACTTAGGGGTGGTATGCCTGCAGATAATGCATTCTTTAAAAGCTTTAGCTACTGTCTCGGCAGTCTTATCTGCAATAGGAACTAACTCACAATATCTGGTGAAATGGTCTACCATAACACACAGATGTTTGTTGCCTTGGAGGGAATACTGGAAATTAGTTAACAAATCTAGCGCAACTCTTTCCCACGGTTCGCTAGTAGTTGGATACACTTGGATTGGATTAGGGCCATTAGCATTACCTTTATGTTGCATGCAGACACTACATTTCTTAACATACTCAGAAATATCAGTTGCCATACGAGGCCAAAAGTATTTCAATCTGGCTTGTTTTACTGAACGATCCATACCAGGGTGTGCAACACCTGGTACATTGTGAACTAGCTGTAAGGCTACATTCACTAGTGACTGTGGAATTACTAACTGGTATACTCTAGGAGTACCCAACTCGGCTGTTCGATACAGTAATTCTTGGTCCATGACAAAGTCACTGATGGGTGCTGGTGGCTTCACAGTCGGAATAAGATCTTCCTGGAGCAGGAATCGAATCACCAGAACACAAGGGATCGGTTCTTTCTTACTGGAGGAATGAACAAACTCGGTGGAGTGGATGACTCCCCCCGGTTGAAAAAATTAATGCTATAACACGCAATATGAGCAAGGGAGAACGAATCTACTATCTCAAACTGCAAGCACAGGAGAAAAGAAATGAACACGGTGAACAATGCTGATAGTCAATCTGAGTCGCACACAGTGACACGAGGTATCAGCTATAAACTTCACTTACAAACGTTAACAACATGGAAGTTACTCGAGAAATAACTTCTTACAATGCACTGATTACTGTCAACTAGGATGGGATCACAATCTGAAACACAAGGGACAACAACAACACTCAAGTGAGCACACTAGCCACAGAAACGTCTTTCTGCAACGGCTTGTGGCATCAGCAAGAGATGGCATAACTCGTTGCAAGTAAAGTTCTTCTCAAAGCGTCCCCTGGGAAGGAACGAATACTTGAACAAGTCGCCATCGCAAGGATAGTAGTCTCAGCACTATCCTGTGTGCATGATATTGTGGCTGGAGTCCAGACAGGAGTGACAGTATTACTAGTGCCTGACCGCTCGGCTACGTTAATAAGTAATTCACGGATCTATAGGAACTTAATCTGAACTTCACATTTCGCAACACTTTAACAAAGCTCAGATACAAGCTGTGAGAACAAACACATTGCTCAAGGGCTAGGTATTGCCTTTCAGTCAGTAAGGGAATGTTGGTACTGTGGACTGATTCATATTGACTTTGACGTCTTTAAATGCAAGAAATATGTCTCTAAACAGAAAATTATCACTGGAGTCTGGAGTAGTCGACGGTGATGGTGACGAGGGTAGGTTGTCGAAGGTTGTCCTGCGCGGTGATGACTGACGCCTCCTACACTCACTGTTGTCGGAAGAAATGCGCATTCTCGGTGAACTCACATAACTGGTTTTATCGTCGGCGCTCAGCTACAATCTCTTGACCAATTATGTGAGCCAAAACAGTATTAGGACCCGGTACAAGGGTGCAAACAACCACAGGTAGATGAGGTGGGTGGCTGGTGGTGGTGGTGGTGTGAGTGACTCTCGCTGGTGCTCACTGGCGCGCACTCCACTCACTACCCACGAAGGTGGCTTGATAAGTCACTCTATGCCACAGGGATGGTGAAGACCACTGTTAGCATCCAACTGGGAGCACAAAGCGATATATGAAACAATACTTCAGAGGAACTTGCGTGGCTTACTTCTCTCTCTCAGCTGGGTTAGAAGCTGGGTTGGCTGACTGGCTTAACCCACGAGAATGGCTGACTGGAAGACGGGTAACGATGCACACAGCATGAAGGAGCAAGTGGATGACAGGAGACAGGCTGGATAGTAGGCTGAGGCAGGCTGACTAGCGTTCACTTCCACAGTCTGGCTTACTGACTGGCTTAATTGCAAAATCCGGGTCAACCCCTCGGAGATTGAAGCAATTAGCACACGAACTAAGCCAGGAAGCTTGAAACGGCTGCAACAGGCTTGCAGGCTACAGGGTGGAGGTTGTGAGGGGATCGAGTAGCTGGAGATGGGTGAGACGGTTCACCTTTTGACCCGCCGGCTTCTCACAAACAGTCTTCTAACGTCTTGAAATACCCATAAAAAAGCTTAAATCCATGCTCCCACACCGCTGTCACCATTTATCATGTGGGGTTCGAACACGTGGATAGGGTAAAGAAATACTCACGTAGGCTGGTAGTACGTATATTACGGATAGTGTGGGAAGCGCCAAACAGCCGTGACCTGCCTCCTTGCTCTCACTCGTAAGACTGCCTAACCCCAGTACCCATATGTGAGGGGGTGTTTGAAATACTGCTGTGGTCAGCAGCAATATGAATACAGACAGTGATTCACGCAGAGACGGTTGGTAGTGAGTCATCTACTGGTACACAGGTTACTGGTAACTGGTTACTAGGAATTGGTACTACTACTGAGAGCGACATGTGTCTGGTAAGGTAGCGACATCTGTCTGGTGAGGTAGCGACATCTGTCTGGTGAGGTAGCAACATCTGTCTGGTGAAGTAGCGACATCTGTCTGGTGAGGTAGCGACATCTGTCTGGTGAGGTAGCAACATCTGTCTGGTGAGGTAGCGACATCTGTCTGGTGAGGAAGCGACATCTGTCTGGTGAGGTAGTGACATCTGTCTGGTGAGGTAGTGACATCTGTCTGGTGAGGTAGTGATATCTGTCTGGTGAGGTAGCGACATCTGTCTGGTGAGGTAGCGACATCTGTCTGGTGAGGTAGCAACATCTGTCTGGTGAGGTAGCGACATCTGTCTGGTGAGGTAGCCTCATCTGTCTGGTGAGGTAGTGACATCTGTCTGGTGAGGTAGCCTCATCTGTCTGGTGAGGTAGCGACATCTGTCTGGTGAGGTAGCGACATCTGTCTGGTGAGGTAGCAACATCTGTCTGGTGAGGTAGTGACATCTGTCTGGTGAGGTAGTGATATCTGTCTGGTGAGGTAGCGACATCTGTCTGGTGAGGTAGTGACATCTGTCTGGTGAGGTAGCAACATCTGTCTGGTGAGGTAGTGACATCTGTCTGGTGAGGTAGCGACATCTGTCTGGTGAGGTAGTGATATCTGTCTGGTGAGGTAGCCTCATCTGTCTGGTGAGGTAGCGACATCTGTCTGGTGAGGAAGTGACATCTGTCTGGTGAGGTAGCAACATCTGTCTGGTGAGGTAGTGACATCTGTCTGGTGAGGTAGTGACATCTGTCTGGTGAGGCAGCGACATCTGTCTGGTGAGGTAGCGACATCTGTCTGGTGAGGTAGCGACATCTGTCTGGTGAGGTAGCGACATCTGTCTGGTGAGGTAGCGACATCTGTCTGGTGAGGTAGCGACATCTGTCTGGTGAGGTAGCGGCATCTGTCTGGTGAGGTAGCGACATCTGTCTGGTGAGGTAGTAACATCTGTCTGGTGAGGTAGTGACATATGTCTGGTGAGGTAGCGACATCTGTCTGGTGAGGTAGCGACAACTGTCTGGTGAGGTAGCGACATCTGTCTGGTGAGGTAGCGACATCTGTCTGGTGAGGTAGCGACATCTGTCTGGTGAGGTAGCGACATCTGTCTGGTGAGGTAGCGACATCTGTCTGGTGAGGTAGCGACATCTGTCTGGAGAGGTAGCGATATCTGTCTTGTGAGGTAGCGACATCTGTCTGGTGAGGTAGCGACATCTGTCTGGTATTGTAGCGACATCTGTCTGGTGAGGTACCGACATCTGTCTGGTGAGGCAGCGACATCTGTCTGGTGAGGTAGCGACATCTGTCTGGTGAGGTAGCCAGACCCATCCCCTAGTCATAGCACCAATACCCACAGTGCTGGTGCTGGCCCAGGCTCCCCCAGTCATAGCACTAATACCCACAGTGCTGGTGCTGGCCCAGGCCCAGCCGCTGACCCAGACCCATCCCCACCCCCCAGCCCCAGTGCTGACCCAGACCCAGCCCCCAGCCTTACTGCCAGCCCAGACTCTCCTAGGGACACTACCCAAACCACCACAAAAACAGTAAATATACAACCATCATTGCACAAGACCGTGGCCCACAGTACAGATGTTGGAGAGGAGTCTCCTCCTTCTTCCTCTACTGGGAAAAGTAGATGGAATCCAGGACGGGGTGGCCCTGGCTTGGATACTGAGGATTATAGTGCAGTCCCAGAACCTGCAGAAATTGACAACACACCTCCCAACAATTCTCAACCAAAGGTGAATTTGTGCAAATATTATGCTTGGGCATCTGTAAGCATGGAATAACAGGGGAAAAAAATGGGACATGCAACTTTGACCATCCCAAAAAATGTAGCGACCTCCTGTCTAAAGGAGTGTGTCGTTCTTCTTCCTGTACTTTCTTTCACCCAAAAATGTGCCACTCCTTGGTCCTCCAGAAGCAGTGTTACAACATCGAGTGCCCTGCATACCATCTAAAAGGGACCAGGAGGCACAGACCCCACAAGACAAACAATAGTAGCTACGACAACCCAACTCCAGGTGATTTTTTAGTGGCAGGAAACGAAAAAAGAAAATGGAAGGAAATAACAAAAATAGTCCACCACCTTGGAGCCTTGTTGGACTGGAGGCGCAGCCAGTGGCCACCCATGGCCCTCCAGAATTACAACTACTGATGCCAATAACAAAATCCCCCCAACAAACACAGAATACAACCTCATTCATATTTGCTAATATACAGGGCCTTAAGCCATCCACCAACAACAAAATACCTTTTATCAGTGGACTTCTAGTGGAGTCTAATGCAATGTTTGCAGCCTTCACAGAGACTCACACAAAAGATCACTTTGACAGTGAAATATGGATATCTCAGTAGTAGTAACCAGTTACCAGTAACCACTGTGCCAGTTGACTCACGACCAACCGTCTCTGCCTGAGTCACTGTCTGAACTCAATTGCGCTGACCTGGCAGTATTCAAAGACCCTCTCACATATGGGTACTGTGGGCGGCCAGTCAGTCAGTGTTAAGAGAGCGAGAGAGATAGGTACGGCTGCAAGGGCGCACTCCACATTATCTGTAATTATACGTACTACCAGCCTACGTGAGTATTTCTTTACCTAATCCACGTGTCGAACTCCCACATGATAAATGGTGACAGCGGTGTGGAGCATGGATTTAGTTTTTACAGGTAATTCAAGACGTTACAAGACTGTTTGTGAGTAGCCGGCAGGGTCAAAGGTGAACCTCCAGCCAGCCGCTTACCCTCGCTCACCACCTCCAACCTGCAAGCCTGTTGCAGCCGTTTCAAGCTTCCTGGCTTAGTTCGTGTGCTAATTGCTTCAATCTCCGAGGGGTTGACCCGGATTTTGCAATTAAGCCAGTCAGTAAGCCAGACTGTGGAAGTGAACGCCAGTCAGCCTATCATCCAGCCTGTCTCCTGTCATCCAACTGCTCCTCCGTGCTTTGTGCATCGTTACACGTCTTCCAGCCAGCCATTCTTGTGGGTTAAGCCAGTCAGCCAACCCAGCTTCTAACCCAGCTGAGAGAGAGAAGTAAGCCACGCAGTAAGAAGTAAGCCAAGTTCCTCTGAAGTATTGTCTATATCGCTTTGTGCTCCCTGTTGGATGCTAAGAGTGGTTTTCACCATTCCTGTGGCATAGAGTGGCTTATCAGCCACCTTTGTGGGTAGAGTGGCGGGCGTTGCGCGCCAGCGAGTTCTCGCCCACACTCTCCCTCCACAACCGCCACCAGCCACCCACCTCATCTACCTGTGGTTGTTTGTACCCTTGTACCGGGTCCTAATACTGTTTTGGCTCACATAATTGGTCAAGAGATGTAGTGAGCGCCAACGATAAAACCCAATTATGGGAGTTCACCGAGAGAGCGCATTTCTTCCGACAACAGTGAGTGTAGGAGGCGTCAGTCATCACCGCGCAGGACAACCTACAACCTACCCTCATCACCAGTAATCACCCGACTACTACAGACTTCAGTAATAATTTAGAGACATTTTTCTTGCATTTAAAGACATTTGCATGTGTGAGACATTTATAGTAAATTTCTTGTGTACTCTAAACCTTGTGTTTTTCAGTGTTTTCACTTATCTTATATTTTTTTATCTGTGTTTTTTTTTCTTTATGCTACTCCTGTCTCTAGTAAGTATTATTGTGTAGTGTACCAGTCAGTCACTCTGTGTGAAGTGATTCATTTTTTTTTATTGTATTCTTTCAGCGTTGTATTCTCCAGTAATTGTCATTGTATTTCATGCAGTGATATTCACCCCAGTATACCAAATTATCCATTTATTTCTATGTGTGTCTTTTTTTCGTATGCCAGCAGTGTCTCATTCCTCTAATTTTTTCGCAGACTGTGTACCATTATTTTTGCCAGCAAATTTTTGTCGTATCAGTCACAGCAAGATTTTGTTGTAAGAATATACTAATAATGTTGTGTGCCCTGCCACTGTAAGTGTAACACTACCCGTTTTGTTCCTTTGTTTTATTTTTATTCATATTTTTATATTTCTTTGAACAAATTCACTCTTGATGCAATTTCAATTACTTTTAACGTAAAGTGTTTCCTTACTCTGTTTGAGTAAATTGTTTTGTCTAATTTACAATTAAGAGTTAAAGTGTTCAATCAGTTTTTTTTTTTCTTCATATTTTAATTTTATCATTTAACCTGAGTTTTCCCAGTGACACTTTATTACTGCAGTAATTATTTCTACACCTTATTTTGTTGCACTTGTTCTGCAGTGAATTATTTTGTTGCACTTGTTCTGCAGTGAATTATTTTGTTGCACTTGTTCTGCAGTGAATTATTTTCTTTTATTAATATTTTTATGAATTATATTTTAATTTTGTCTATGCATTCTTAGAAAATACTTAAATTTCCCAGTTAACAATTTAGTAATTTTATTTTATACTTTTACATTGATTTAAAATTTAATTAATTACTTTCTTTATTAGCAAGAGTAAAGACAGCTCCTTTTGCATTTAATTCAGTCTCCAGTAATATTTTTACTTGTATATTTCAATGTAAATTTTTCTTGACCAATAGTCCTTCACATTGAGTTGTCCTTCCTCTTGCAGTGTATCTTAGACATTTTTTTTTTATTCCTTCTGCAGAATTAGTTGCATCTTTATTTCAATTCTAGAATTTTATATCATTTTTATTCTTCATTATTTTTGCCTTATTTGTTCTCGTGTTACTTTGCCATTATGTCTCACATACCGTCAAGTGATACTTTAGTGAATGTCGACACTCAGACCTCTCAGGCTATTGCTGCTCCTGTCATCAGTCCTCACATTCCCTTATTGACTGAAAGACAATACCTAGCCCTCGAGCAATGTGTTTGTTCTCACAGCTTGTATCTGAGATTTGTTAAAGTGCTGCGAAATGTGAAGTTCAGATTAAGTTCCTATAGATCCGTGAATTACTTATTAACGTAGCCGAGCGGTCAGGCACTAGTAATACTGTCACTCCTGTCTGGACTCAGCCACAATCATGCACGCACGATAGTGCTCTACTATCCTTGCGATGGCGACTTGTTCAAGTATTCGTTCCTTCCCAGGGGACGCTTTGAGAAGAACTTTACTTGCAACGAGTTATGCCATCTCTTGCTGATGCCACAAGCCGTGCAGAAAGACGTTTCTGTGGCTAGTGTGCTCACTTGAGTGTTGTTGTTGTCCGTTTCAGATTGTGATCCCATCCTAGTTGACAGTAATCAGTGCATTGTAAGAAGTTATTTCTCGAGTAACTTCCACGTTGTTAAAGTTTGTAAGTGTAGTTTCTTTATAGTTGATACCTCATGTCACTGTGTGCGGCTCAGAATATCAGCATTGTTCACCGTGTTCATTTCTTTTCTCCTGTGCTTGCAGTTTGAGATAGTAGATTCGTTCTCCCTTGCTCATATTGCGTGTTATAGCGTTAATTTTTCAACCGGGGGGGAGTCATCCACTCCACCGAGTTTGTTCATTCCTCCAGTAAGAAAGAACCGATCCCTTGTGTTCTGGTGATTCGATTCCTGCTCCAGGAAGATCTTATTCTGACTGTGAAGCCACCAGCACCCATCAGTGACTTTGTCATGAACCAAGAATTACTGTATCGAACAGCCGAGTTGGGTACTCCTAGCAGAAGAGTATACCAATTAGTAATTCCACAGTCACTAGTGATTGTAGCTGTATCTTTTGTAGATACTCGTTCAGACTGTCCTCAGTCAAGGCATGTGTTAGCCATTGCAGAGGAATTCGATCCTCCCAGAGATGATAACCATTCTGCATATGTCAATCTTACCCTAGCAGAGTTGGGGTTAAATGTAAATAACCTGTATAGATGAATAATTACAGTATCAACTTATCAGTATTCAAGAATTTTTTTTTTGTGTTCATGTTCTCTCCGCGTTCTGCGAGTTAACAGTCTAGATTTGAGTGCACCGAATCTGCCTTTCTGTTAAACACTCTTTCTTTGTATATATTCCTCCCTCAGAATCCATAGTTCACATGAATACAGATCGATCGATCAAAATTTTTTTTTATCACTTGTAATCTCAACGTTGAGTTCGATGTTCATTTGTTGAGTTTTAAGTTGTGCTATATTATACATTGTATTGCATTACAGTTTCAGTTACGTAAGCTTCCATTCCAATGTTCTACTTATGTAAGTTATAATGTTTAATTGTTGTGTACTTTGACATTGTATAGAATCAGCCCAAGCCGTATACCTGCCATCTCTAGTTTGTATTAGTTGTATGTCGGGACGACATACGTTAGCGTCGCCGAGCTCTCAGTAGTACTAACCAGTTACCAGTAACCACTGTGCCAGTTGACTCACGACCAACCGTCTCTGCCTGAGTCACTGTCTGAACTCAATTGCGCTGACCTGGCAGTATTCAAAGACCCTCTCACATATGGGTACTGTGGGCGGCCAGTCAGTCAGTGTTAAGAGAGCGAGAGAGATAGGTACGGCTGTAAGGGCGCACTCCACATTATCTGTAATTATACGTACTACCAGCCTACGTGAGTATTTCTTTACCTAATCCACGTGTCGAACTCCCACATGATAGATAAGTGGTTACAACCTTTTTAGATGCGACAGAAAAAAACAGGCAACAAGAGGGGGTTGGCCTGTATGTCAAAGAGTCCCTTATCTGCACGGAGTTGCTGAACACCACAAATGAGGTAGTTGAAGTTCTATCAATAAAGATCGAGAACCAAAACCTAGTCATTGTGGTTGTATACAAGCCACCAGATGCAACCTCACAACAGTTCAAGGAACAGCTACTGAAAATCGATTACTGTTTGGAACACCTTCCAGCTCCATCCCCAAACATCTTACTGCTTGGTGATTTCAACCTAAGGCATACAAAATGGAAGAATGTAGCAAATAATGTTATAGCTGAAACAATCCCCGGAGGTAGCACAGATGAAAGGTCACACACACATGAGCTACTAAGTCTCTGCGAAAAAACACACCTTAAGCCAGCAGATAGTGGAGCCAACAAGACTAGAAAACACACTTGACCTTATCTTCACAAATAATGAGGACCTGATAAGAGACATAAGAATATCAAAAACAACTAATTCCGATCACAATCTAATCGAAGTCCAGACGTACATGCATAGGGGTCCTGAACAGCAGAATGCATGTACCTGTGAAGGTGTCTTCACAAAATACAATTTCAACAACAAGAACATCAACTGGGACCAGGTAAACCATGTCCTAAACGAAACATGTTGGGAAGATGTCTTAAATGACATGGATCCAAACCAGTGCCTTGAAAGGATCAACTTCCTGGTAGCCGAAGCATGTTCTAGGCATATTCCCCTAAGAAAGAAGAAGAGCAGGAGTAAACTGGAGAGAAAAAGACGCTCCCTCTACAGAAGACGACGAAGAGTCACTGAGCTCCTCAGGAGTGCTAGAATATCTGATACACGAAAGGAGG
This sequence comes from Cherax quadricarinatus, assembly GCF_026875155.1. Taxonomy (NCBI): domain Eukaryota; kingdom Metazoa; phylum Arthropoda; class Malacostraca; order Decapoda; family Parastacidae; genus Cherax; species Cherax quadricarinatus. The sequence continues at coordinate 37,495,388 of NC_069445.1, read as the reverse complement.
CGCTGACCAGGGAAGTGGAAACTATCGAACTTAAGCTAAATGACTCTTACAGGAACCAGGAGAGGCAGTAGGAGCTTAAAGCTATTAGTGAAATTGAAAGAAATTCAAAATATTTCTTTTCATATGCCAAAAACAAGGCAAATACCACATCTAGTATCGGGCCCTTACTCAGACAGGATGGGACTTACACAGATGACAACAAGGAAATGAGTGAAATATTGAAATCCCAGTACGACTCTATGTTTAGTGAACCACTAATCGGTCTGAGGATCGACGACCCAAATGATTTCTTCATGAATGAGCCTCAAAACTCCATAAATGTATGCCAGATTTCCGACATTACCCTAACTCTGATAGATTTCGAAAAAGCCATTGACAACATGCCTATGCACTCAGCCCCGGGCCCAGACTCGTGGAACTCTGTTTTCATTAAGAACTGCAAGAAACCCCTCTCGCGTGCCCTAAGTACACTATGGAGGAGGAGCTTGGACATGGGTGAAATTCCACAGTCACTTAAAAAAACGGTATAGCCCCCTCCAAAAAAGGTGGCACCCAAAGCATTAGTTAAGAACTATAGACCAATAGCTTACGTCCCACATCATAAAAATTTTGAAAGAGTGCTAAGAAGCAGGATTGCAAATCACCGGATTCCCAAAATCTGCAAAAACCCAGGGAAAAAGGGGTTCAGGGCAGGTCGCCCCTCCCTCAAAACTACTGGATCACTATGACATGGCCTTGGTGCACGGGAAAGAAAATCGGGAAGCAGATGTAATATACACGACTTTGCAAAAGCATTTGACAATGCGATCAAAATACGTGCTAAAGGAATAACTGGGAAAGTGTGGAGATGGATCTTCAATTTCCCTAAACAAATCGAACACAAAGGTGGGTAACAGAGAAAAAATCGGAGGCTGCCTAGTGAAGAGCTCTTTTTCCACAAGGACAGTACTCGCCCCCATCTTTTTCCCTTTTCCCTCATAAAAAAACAGAGATATACACCACAGCCCGTTCATTCTTTGGGGGATGATACTAGGATCGGCTGAGGCTGTCATTGCTGAGGACGCGGTTAACCTCCAAAAGATATAAACAAATTTTTCCCAGTGGGAACGGTAAAAAATTTGATGTTCAATGGGGGACAAATTTCCCAAAACTACTCCGTTAGGGAAAAAACTGGAGGAGATAATAATAGAACGAGTTACTACTGACCCCGGGCCCTTTACAATAGAGCGGAAAAAATAATTAAGGGACCGGGGGAGTAGAAATTTTGAGGATCTCACTTTCAAGGATCCAACAGTGCCACGATCGACGTGCGAAATGATAGGATGGTAATGAGAACTTTAAAAACGAGAGATGCCAACCCCCTGATGATCCTTTTAAAAATACTTTCTCTCTAGGTGGAATACTGCTGTACTTTAAAACATCTCCATTCAAAGCGGTGAAATCACAGATCAGAAGTGTACGGTCCTTTTTCTGCATGTATAAGTTCTGTCAAGCACCTTAAATATGGGGCGTTTGGGGCATTGACTTGTACTGTTGGAACGCAGGGGGGGAAGTATTCATTTAAATTTACATTTGGAAAAACTTGGGGGAAAGGGAAAGGTCCCCAAAAGCACAAGAAATCACCCCCCTAGAAAGTAAAAGACTGGGCAGGCGATGCAAAAAGCCCCAAAAAAAAGTAGGGGTGCCCATTGGTACCTAAGGAAAAAACCCTAAGTGTCCGGGGCCCCAAAAAATGTTCAACAGCCTCCCATCAAACTTAGGGGAATTGCCAATAAAGCCCCGGTGCCCTTCAAAAAGGGGCAGATACCTAAAGTCAGTCCGGATCAGCCGGGCTGTGGTCGACGTTGGACTGCGTGCGGCCAGCAGTAAAGCCCAGTTTTATCAGGCCTGACCTCGGGAGGCCTGGTCATGGACCGGGGCCCCGGGGGGGTTGATCCCCGGAATAACCTCCAGGTAACCTCAGGTAGTGAGGTAGCGAATCTGTTGGGGAGGTTGCGAATCTGTTTGGGAGGTTGCGACATCTGTCTAGTGAGATAGGCACCTGTCTGGTGAGGTGGACATCTGTCTGGTGAGGTAGCGACATCTGTCTGGTGAGGTAGCGACATCTGTCTGGTGAGGGAGCACCATCTGTTTTGGGGAGGTTTGCGACCTTCTGGTGAGGTAGGCCATCTGTCGGTGGGTAGCGCAATCCTATGGGGAGGTAGGACATCTATTTCAAGGTGACCCCTGCCCTGCCTCAGTGTGCCCTGTTGTCAGTATGCTCTGCCCCAGTTTACCCCGTCGTCAGGGGTACCCCGTCGTCGTGTCCCTGTCGTCGTGTTTCCTTTCGTATTGTGCCCGCCTCAGTGTGCCCGTCGTCAGTGTGGGCCCTCCTAAGTGTGCCCTGTCGTCAGTTTTTCCCTGTCGTCAGTGTACCCTGTCGTCGTGTTCCTGTCGTTGTGTGCCCTGTCGTAGTGGCCCGTCCAGTGTGCCCTGTCTAGTGTACCCTGAGGTCAGTGTGCCCGTATCAGTGTGTCCTGTCTCAGTGTACCCCGAGGTCAGTGTGCCTGTTTTCAGTGTGCCCGTCTCAGTGTACCCTGAGGCATGTGGCCCCGTGTAGTGTGCCCTGTCGTCAGTGTGCCCTGCCTAAGTGTGCCCTGTCGTCAGTGTCCCCTGTCGTCAGTGTACCCTGTCGTCAGTGTATCCTGTCGTCAGTGTGCCCTGTCGTCAGTGTGCCCTGTCGTCAGTGTGCCCTGTCGTCAGTGTGCCCTGTCATCAGTGTGTCCTGTCGTCAGTGTGCCCTGTCGTCAGTGAACCCTGTCGTCAGTGTGCCCTGTTGTCAGTGTGCCCTGTCGTCAGTGTGCCCTGTCGTCAGTGTGCCCTGTAGTCAGTGTATCGTGTCGTCAGTGTGCCCTGTCGTAAGTGTGCCCTGTCGTCAGTGTGCCCTGTCGTCAGTGTGCCCTGTCGTCAGTGCACCCTGAGGTCAGTGTGCCCTGTCGTCAGTGTGTGCTGTCGTCAGTGTGCCCTGTCGTCAGTGAACCCTGTCGTCAGTGTGCCCTGTTGTCAGTGTGCCCTGTCGTCAGTGTGCCCTGTCGTCAGTGTGCCCTGTCGTCAGTGAACCCTGTCGTCAGTGTGCCCTGTTGTCAGTGTGCCCTGTCGTCAGTGTGCCCTGTCGTCAGTGTGCCCTGTCGTCCGTGTACCCTGTCGTCAGTGTACCCTGTCGTTATTGTGCCCTGTCGTCAGTGTACCCTGTCGTCAGTGTGCCTTGTCGTCAGTGTACCCTGTCGTCAGTGTGCCCTGTCGTCAGTGTACCCTGTCGTCAGTGTGCCCTGTCGTCAGTGTGCCCTGCCGTCAGTGTGCCCTGTCGTCAGAGTGCCCTGTCGTCAGTGTATCCGGTCGTCAGTGTGCCATGTCGTCATTGTGCCCTGTCGTCAGTGTGCCCTGCCTCAGAGTGCCCTATCGTTAGTGTGCCCTGCCTCAGTGTGCCCTGTCGTCAGTGTACCCTGTCGTCAGTGTACCCCGTCGTCAGTGTACCCTGAGGTCATTGTGCCCTGTCGTCAGTGTGCCCTGTCGTCAGTGTGCCCTGTCGTCAGTGTGCCCTGTCGTCAGTGTACCCTGAGGTCATTGTGCCCTGTCGTCAGTGTGCCCTGTCGTCAGTGTGTCCTGTCGTCAGTGTGCCCTGTCGTCAGTGCACCCTGTCGTCAGTGTGCCCTGTCGTCAGTGTGCCCTGTCGTAAGCGTGCCCTGTCGTCAGTGTACCCTGTCGTCAGTGTTCCCTGTCGCCAGTGTGCCCTGTCGTCAGTATGCCCTGTCGTCAGCGTTCCCTATCGCTATGTGCCCTGTAGTCAGTGTACCCTGTCGTCAATGTGCCCTGTCGTCAGTGTGCCCTGTCGTCAGTGTGCCTTGACGTCAGTGTACCCTGTCGTCAGTGTGCCCTGTCGTCAGTGTACCCTGTCGTCAATGTGCCCTGTCGTCAGTGTGCCCTGTCGTCAGTGTGCCCTGTCGTCAGTGTGCCCTGTCGTCAGTGTACCCTGTCGTCAGTGTACCCTGTCGTCAGTGTTCCCTGTCGTCAATGTGCCCTGTCATCAGTGTACCCTGTCGTCAGTGTGCCCTGTCGTCAGTGTGCCAAGTCGTCAGTACATCCTGTCGTCAGTGTACCCTGTCGTCAGTGTAACCTGTAGTCAGTGTGCCCTGTCGTCAGTGTGCCCTGTCGTAAGTGTACCCTGTCGTCAGTGTACCCTGTCGTCAATGTACCCTGTCGTCAGTGTGCCATGTCGTCAGTGTGCTCTGTCGTCAGTGTGCCCTGTAGTAAGTATACCCTGTCGTCAGTGTACCCTGTCGTTAGTGTACCCTGTCGTCAGTGTACCCTGTCGTCAATGTACCCTGTCGTCAGTGTGCCTTGTCGTCAGTGTACCCTGTAGTCAGGTTGCCCTGTCGTCAGTGTGCCCTGTCGTCAATGTGCCCTGTCGTCAGTGTGCCCTGTCGTCAGTGTGCCCTGTCGTCAGTGTGCCCTGTCGTCAGTGTGCCCTGTCGTCTGTGTACCCTGTCGTCAGTGTACCCTGTCGTCAGTGTACCCTGTCGTCAGTGTACCCTGTTGTCAGTGTACCCTGTCGTCAGTGTACCCTGTCGTCAGTGTGCCCTGTCGCCAGTGTACCCTGACGTCAGTGTGCCCTGTCGTCAGTGTGCCCTGTAGTAAGTATACCCTGTCGTCAGTGTACCCTGTCGTTAGTGTTCCCTGTCGTCAGTGTACCCTGTGGGTCAATGTACCCTTTTCTTCAGTGTGCCCTGTCGTCAGTGTACCCTGTAGTCAGTTTGCCCTGTCGTCAGTGTGCCCTGTCGTCAATGTGCCCTGTCGTCAGTGTGCCCTGTCGTCAGTGTGCCCTGTCGTCAGTGTGCCCTGTCGTCAGTGTGCCCTGTCGTCAGTGTGCCCTGTCGTCAGTGAACCCTGTCGTCAGTGTGCCCTGTTGTCAGTGTGCCCTGTCGTCAGTGTGCCCTGTCGTCAGTGTGCCCTGTCGTCAGTGTACCCTGTCGTCAGTGTACCCTGTCGTTAGTGTGCCCTGTCGTCAGTGTACCCTGTCGTCAGTGTGCCTTGTCGTCAGTGTACCCTGTCGCCAGTGTGCCCTGTCGTCAGTGTACCCTGTCGTCAGTGTGCCCTGTCGTCAGTGTGCCCTGCCGTCAGTGTGTCCTGTCGTCAGAGTGCCCTGTCGTCAGTGCATCCGGTCGTCAGTGTGCCATGTCGTCATTGTGCCCTGTCGTCAGTGTGCCCTGCCTCAGAGTGCCCTGTCGTCAGTGTGCCCTGCCTCAGTGTGCCCTGTCGTCAGTGTACCCTGTCGTAAGTGTGCCCTGTCGTCAGTGTATCCTGTCGTCAGTGTGCCCTGTCGTCAGTGTGCCCTGTCGTCAGTGTGCCCTGTCGTCAGTGTACCCTGTCGTCAGTGTGCCCTGTCGTCAGTGTGCCCTGTCGTTAGTGTGCCCTGTAGTCAGTGTGCCCTGTCGTCAGTGTACCCTGTCGTCAGTGTACCCTGTCGTCAGTGTACCCTGTCGTCAATGTGCCCTGTCATCAGTGTACCCTGTCGTCAGTGTGCCCTGTCGTCAGTGTGCCATGTCGTCAGTATACCCTGTCGTCAGTGTACCCTGTCGTCAGTGTACCCTGTCGTCAGCGTGCCCTGTCGTTAGTGTAACCTGTAGTCAGTGTGCCCTGTCGTCAGTGTGCCCTGTCGTAAGTGTACCCTGTCGTCAGTGTACCCTGTCGTCAGTGTACCCTGTCGTCAGTGTACCCTGGCCTCAGTGTACCCTGTCGTCAATGTACCCTGTCGTCAGTGTGCCGTGTCGTCAGTGTGCTCTGTCGTCAGTGTGCCCTGTAGTAAGTATACCCTGTCGTCAGTGTACCCTGTCGTTAGTGTACCCTGTCGTCAGTGTACCCTGTCGTCAATGTACCCTGTCGTCAGTGTGCCTTGTCGTCAGTGTACCCTGTACTCAGTTTGCCCTGTCGTCAGTATGCCCTGTCGTCAATGTGCCCTGTCGTCAGTGGGCCCTGTCGTCAGTGTGCCCTGTCGTCTGTGTGCCCTGTCGTCTGTGTACCCTGTCGTCAGTGTACCCTGTCGTCAGTGTACCCTGTCGTCAGTGTACCCTGTTGTCAGTGTACCCTGTCGTCAGTGTACCCTGTCGTCAGTGTGCCCTGTCGCCAGTGTACCCTGACGTCAGTGTGCCCTGTCGTCAGTGTGCCCTGTAGTAAGTATACCCTTCGTCATGGTCCCCTGTCGTTAGTGTACCCTGTCGTCAGTGTACCCTGTCGTCAATGTACCCTGTCGTCAGTGTGCCCTGTCGTCAGTGTACCCTGTAGTCAGTTTGCCCTGTCGTCAGTGTGCCCTGTCGTCAGTGTGCCCTGTCGTCAGTGTGCCCTGTCGTCAGTGTGCCCTGTCGTCAGTGTGCCCTGTCGTCAGTGTGCCCTGTCGTCTGTGTACCTGTCGTCAGTGTACCCAGTCGTCAGTGTACCCTGTCGTCAGTGTACCCTGTTGTCAGTGTACCCTGTCTTCAGTGTACCCTGTCGTCAGTGTGCCCTGTCGCCAGTGTACCCTGTTGTCAGTGTGTCCTGTCGTCAGTGTACCCTTTCGTCAGTGTGCCCTGTCGTCAGTGTGCCCTGTCGTCAGTGTGCCCTGTCGTCAGTGTGCCCTGTCGTCTGTGTACCCTGTCGTCAGTGTACCCTGTCGTCAGTGTACCTTGTCGTCAGTGTACCCTGTTGTCAGTGTACCCTGTCTTCAGTGTTCCCTGTCGTCAGTGTGCCCTGTCGCCAGTGTACCCTGTTGTCAGTGTGCCCTGTCGTCAGTGTACCCTGTCGTCAGTGTGCCCTCTCGTCAGTGTGCCCTGTCGCCAGTGTGCCCTGTCGTCAGTGTGCCCTGTCGTCAGTGTGCCCTGTCGTCAGTGTACCCTGTCGTCAGTGTGCCCTGTCGTCAGTGTGCCCTGTCGTCAGTGTGCCCTGTCGCCAGTGTACCCTGTCGTCAGAGTACCCTGTCGTCAGTGTACCCTGTCGTCAGTTTACCCTGTCGTCAGTGTGCCCTGTCGTCAGTGTACCCTGTCGTCATTGTACCCTGTCGTCAGTGTATCCTGTCGTCAGTTTGCCCTGTCGTCAGTGTGCCCTGTCGTCAGTGTGCCCTGTCGTCAGTGTGCCCTGTCGTCAGTGTACCCTGAGGTCATTGTGCCCTGTCGTCAGTGTGCCCTGTCGTCAGTGTGTCCTGTCGTCAGTGTGCCCTGTCGTCAGTGTGCCCTGTCGTCAGTGTGCCCTGTCGTCAGTGTACCCTGTCGCCAGTGTTCCCTGTCGTCAGTGTGCCCTGTCGTCAGTGTGCCCTGTCGTCAGTGTTCCCTATCGCAATGTGCCCTGTCGTCAGTGTACCCTGTCGTCAATGTGCCCTTTCGTCATGTGCCCTGTCGTCAGTGTCCCTTTGGGACGTCATGTACCCTGTCGTCAGTGTGCCCTGTCGTCAGTGTACCCTGTCGTCAATGTGCTCTGTCGTCAGTGGTGCCCTGTCGTCAGTGTGCCCTGTCGTCAGTGTGCCCTGTCGTCAGTGTACCCTGTCGTCAGTGTACCCTGTCGTCAGTGTACCCTGTAGTCAGTGTGCCCTGTCGTCAGTGTGCCCTGTCGTAAGTGTACCCTGTCGTCAGTGTTCCCTGTCGTCAGTGTACCCTGGCCTCAGTGTACCCTGTCGTCAATGTACCCTGTCGTCAGTGAAACCGTGTCGTCAGTGTGCCCTGTCGTCAGTGTGCCCTGTAGTAAGTATACCCTGTCGTCAGTGTACCCTGTCGTTAGTGTACCCTGTCGTCAGTGTACCCTGTCCTCAATGTACCCTGTCGTCAGTGTGCCTTGTCGTCAGTGTACCCTGTAGTCAGTTTGCCCTGTCGTCAGTGTGCCCTGTCGTCAGTGTGCCCTGTCGTCAGTGTGCCCTGTCGTCAGTGTGCCCTGTCGTCAGTGTGCCCTGTCGTCAGTGTGCCCTGTCGTCTGTGTACCCTGTTGCCAGTGTACCCTGTCGTCAGTGTACCCTGTCGTCAGTGTACCCTGTTGTCAGTGTACCCTGTCGTGAGTGTACCCTGTCGTCCGTGTGCCCTGTCGCCAGTGTACCCTGACGTCAGTGTGCCCTGTCGTCAGTGTGCCCTGTAGTAAGTATACCCTGTCGTCAGTGTACCCTGTCGTTAGTGTACCCTGTCGTCAGTGTACCCTGTCGTCAATGTGCCCTGTCGTCAGTGTGCCCTGTCGTCAGTGTGCCCTGTCGTCAGTGTTCCCTGTCGTCTGTGTACCCTGTCGTCAGTGTACCCTGTCGTCAGTGTACCCTGTCGTCAGTGTACCCTGTTGTCAGTGTACCCTGTCGTCAGTGTGCCCTGTCGTCAGTGTGCCCTGTCGCCAGTGTGCCCTGTCGTCAGTGTGCCCTGTCGTCAGTGTGCCCTGTCGTCAGTGTACCCTATCGCAATGTGCCCTGTCGTCAGTGTACCCTGTCGTCAATGTGCCCTTTCGTCAGTGTGCCCTGTCGTCAGTGTGCCTTGACGTCAGTGTACCCTGTCGTCAGTGTGCCCTGTCGTCAGTGTACCCTGTCGTCAATGTGCTCTGTCGTCAGTGTGCCCTGTCGTCAGTGTGCCCTGTCGTCAGTGTGCCCTGTCGTCAGTGTACCCTGTCGTCAGTGTACCCTGTCGTCAGTGTACCCTGTAGTCAGTGTGCCCTGTCGTCAGTGTGCCCTGTCGTAAGTGTACCCTGTCGTCAGTGTTCCCTGTCGTCAGTGTACCCTGGCCTCAGTGTACCCTGTCGTCAATGTACCCTGTCGTCAGTGTACCGTGTGGTCAGTGTGCCCTGTCGTCAGTGTGCCCTGTAGTAAGTATACCCTGTCGTCAGTGTACCCTGTCGTTAGTGTACCCTGTCGTCAGTGTACCCTGTCCTCAATGTACCCTGTCGTCAGTGTGCCTTGTCGTCAGTGTACCCTGTAGTCAGTTTGCCCTGTCGTCAGTGTGCCCTGTCGTCAGTGTGCCCTGTCGTCAGTGTGCCCTGTCGTCAGTGTGCCCTGTCGTCATGTGCCCTGTCTCAGTGTGCCCTGTCGTCTGTGTACCCTGTTGCCATGTACCCTGTCGTCAGTGTACCCTGTCGTCAGTGTACCCTGTTGTCAGTGTACCCTGTCGTGAGTGTACCCTGTCGTCCGTGTGCCCTGTCGCCAGTGTACCCTGACGTCAGTGTGCCCTGTCGTCAGTGTGCCCTGTAGTAAGTATACCCTGTCGTCAGTGTACCCTGTCGTAGTGTACCCTGTCCGTCAGTGTACCCTGTCGTCAATGTGCCCTGTCGTCAGTGTGCCCTGTCGTCAGTGTGCCCTGTCGTCAGTGTTCCCTGTCGTCTGTGTACCCTGTCGTCAGTGTACCCTGTCGTCAGTGTACCCTGTCGTCAGTGTACCCTGTTGTCAGTGTACCCTGTCGTCAGTGTGCCCTGTCGTCAGTGTGCCCTGTCGCCAGTGTGCCCTGTCGTCAGTGTGCCCTGTCGTCAGTGTGCCCTGTCGTCAGTGTACCCTGTCGTCAGTGTGCCCTGTCGTCAGTGTGCCCTGTCGCTAGTGTACCCTGTCGTCAGAGTACCCTGTCGTCAGTGTACCCTGTCGTCAGTTTACCCTGTCGTCAGTGTGCCCTGTCGTCAGTGTACCCTGTCGTCAGTGTACCCTGTCGTCAGTGTATCCTGTCGTCAGTGTGCCCTGTCGTCAGTGTGCCCTGTCGTCAGTGTGCCCTGTCGTCAGTGTGCCCTGTCGTCAGTGTACCCTGAGATCATTGTGCCCTGTCGTCAGTGTGCCCTGTCGTCAGTGTGTCCTGTCGTCAGTGTGCCCTGTCGTCAGTGTGCCCTGTCGTCAGTGTGCCCTGTCGTCAGTGTACTCTGTCGTCAGTGTTCCCTGTCGTCAGTGTGCCCTGTCGTCAGTGTGCCCTGTCGTCAGTGTTCTCTATCGCCATGTGCCCTGTCGTCAGTGTACCCTGTCGTCAATGTTCCCTTTCGTCAGTGTGCCCTGTCGTCAGTGTGCCTTGACGTCAGTGTACCCTGTCGTCAGTGTGCCCTGTCGTCAGTGTACCCTGTCGTCAGTGTACCCTGTCGTCAGTGTACCCTGTAGTCAGTGTGCCCTGTCGTCAGTGTGCCCTGTCGTAAGTGTACCCTGTCGTCAGTGTACCCTGTCGTCAGTGTACCCTGGCCTCAGTGTACCCTGTCGTCAATGTACCCTGTCGTCAGTGTGCCGTGTCGTCAGTGTGCCCTGTCGTCAGTGTGCCCTGTAGTAAGTATACCCTGTCGTCAGTGTACCCTGTCGTTAGTGTACCCTGTCGTCAGTGTACCCTGTCGTCAATGTACCCTGTCGTCAGTGTGCCTTGTCGTCAGTGTACCCTGTAGTCAGTTTGCCCTGTCGTCAGTGTGCCCTGTCGTCAGTGTGCCCTGTCGTCAGTGTGCCCTGTCGTCAGTGTGCCCTGTCGTCTGTGTACCCTGTCGCCAGTGTACCCTGTCGTCAGTGTACCCTTTCGTCAGTGTACCCTGTTGTCAGTGAACCCTGTCGTCAGTGTACCCTGTCGTCAGTGTGCCCTGTCGCCAGTGTACACTGACGTCAGTGTGCCCTGTCGTCAGTGTGCCCTGTAGTAAGTATACCCTGTCGTCAGTGTACCCTGTCGTTAGTGTACCCTGTCGTCAGTGTACCCTGTCGTCAATGTACCCTGTCGTCAGTGTGCCCTGTCGTCAGTGTACCCTGTAGTCAGTTTGCCCTGTCGTCAGTGTGCCCTGTCGTCAATGTGCCCTGTCGTCAGTGTGCCCTGTCGTCAGTGTGCCCTGTCGTCAGTGTGCCCTGTCGTCAGTGTGCCCTGTCGTCAGTGTGCCCTGTCGTCAGTGTGCCCTGTCGTCTGTGTACCCTGTCGTCAGTGTACCCTGTCGTCAGTGTACCCTGTCGTCAGTGTACCCTGTTGTCAGTGTACCCTGTCGTCAGTGTACCCTGTCGTCAGTGTGCCCTGTCGCCAGTGTACCCTGTTGTCAGTGTGTCCTGTCGTCAGTGTACCCTGTCGTCAGTGTGCCCTGTCGTCAGTGTGCCCTGTCGTCAGTGTGCCCTGTCGTCACTGTGCCCTGTCGTCTGTGTACCCTGTCGTCAGTGTACCCTGTCGTCAGTGTACCCTGTCGTCAGTGTTCCCCGTTGTCATTGTACCCTGTCATCAGTGTACCCTGTCGTCAGTGTACCCTGTCGTCAGTATATCCTGTCGTCAGTGTACCCTGTCGTCAGTGTACCCTGTCGTCAGTGTACCCTGTCGTCAGTATATCCTGTCGTCAGTGTACCCTGTCGTCAGTGTACCCTGTCGTCAGTGTACCCTGTCGTCAGTGTACCCTGTACATTCAGCACAGTTGCTGGTAATCAAGCATGACCTACATCAGGCAATATCTTCCTGTCTGATATATGACAGACTTGCAACTGATGCTTCCGCAGTCCTCATATACAGTGTTTGATCTGTTCTTTATGTTGTACCTCACCTGTTGTTCAAGCTATACCTCAACTGTTGACCCTCGTGTTTTTCGTCACGTGTTTTTCACCTGTTATTCCTGTTGCTCCTCACCCGTTGTTCTCACTAGTTCTTTCTCTCCTATTGTATTCATCTGTTCTTCCCGAGGTCGGTGGGTGAGTGCTGGTTGGGAGTTGCTAGTAAGGAAGTGCATGTGAGCAATTTCTGGTAATAAGGATTAGTTGGAAGGTGCGCTGGGAAGGTGCTGTGGAGGAGGTGCTGGTGGGGAGGTGCCGCTAGGAAGGTACTAGTGGTTAGGTACTGGTGGGGAGGTGCTCGTGGGGAGGTGCTAGTAGGGAGGTGCTGGTGAGAAGGTGCTGATATTAAGGTGTATGTGGTGAGGTGGCGCTAAGAAGGTGGTAGTAGGGAGGTAGTAGTGGAAAGATGTTATTGGGGAGATGTAAGAAGGTGCTGGTGGGGAGTGCTTGTGGGGAGGTGGTAGTAGGGAGTGCTGGTGAGGTGGTGCTAGGAAGGTGCTGGTGGGAGGTGGTAGTGGGGAGGTGTTAGTGCGGAGGTGGTAGTGTTTGTTGTGGTGGGAAGGTGCTTGTGGGGAGGTCTGCTAGGAAGGTGCTCGTGGGGAGGTGCTTATGCGAGGGTGCTGGGGGAGGTGCTAGTTGGGAGGTGCTGGTGAAGTGCTGCTGAGAAGGTGCTCGTGGGGAGGTGCTGCTAGGAAGATGATAGTAGAGGAGGTGCTGGTAGAGAGGTGCTGCTAGGAAGATGCTGGTTGGGAGGTGCTAGTGGGGAGGAGCTAGTGGGGAGGTGTTAGTGGGCAGGTGCTAGTGGGCAGGTGCTAGTGGGCAGGTGCTAGTGGGGAGTATTATAACCCAGGTGTAAAGGGAGCAAAATAAACACAGCAGAAAACTTTGAATTATATCATCCTTCATCAAGTATAAACAAATGTACACTATATACACTATGTACAGCAATAGGTATTAGTGCACGCCACGGTAATCAAGGCAGAGCAGCAGCCAAGAGACAAAAGCAGACCACAGTGTTTCAACCAGCTGTAGAATGAAAATGACAAGGGTGAAAATGTGAGTGGTAGCCATGTCACTTTCAGAATTGCCAGATCCACATTATGATTGGCTGAACCTAGGTACTGATCTAACGATGGGGCCCTGATCGTCAGACCTTTAGTGTCCTGGTTCGCTGGTTGGTGATGCAGCCTAAGTGAGTGTGTTAACATGTTGCATGCAAAGAGTATGTAACCTTTATTAAGGTTACATATTCTTTACATGCAACAAGTAGGTACTAGTAGGGGGTGCTAGTGGGGAGGTGCTAGTGGGGAGGTGCTAGTGAGGAGGCAGTAGTGGAGAGGTGCTAGTGGGGAGGTGCTGGCAAAAGGGAACATTTGCCTCACGCCTCGCCAGAAATATATATATAGCTAGTGGTATGTGAGGCTCCTGAGACGTCACGCTGAAGGTAAGACTGTACTCATCCATCCCTCCCCTCCTCTCACCGTTCCTCCCTCCCTCCCTTCCTCCCTTCCTCCCACCCTCCCTCCCTCCCTCCGTTCCTCCTTCCTATCTACCACCGGAACCAGAGATATCACACACACACACACACACACACACACACACACACACACACACACACACACACAACACACACACACACACACACACAAAGGAAGTGATGTAGTGGAGGCAGGATTCATACATAGCTTTAAGAAGAGGTATGATAAATCTCATGGGGCAGGAAGAGTAACCTAGTAGTGGCCAGTGAAGAGGCGGGGCCAGGAGCTGTGGCTCGACCCTTGCAGCCACAACTAGGTGAGTACATACACAGGGGCGCGAAGACTCGGGGGGAGCAACAAACACAACTGCCCACAGAAGCACCCACAGCATCCCCTAGACCCCTACCACCCCACAACATTCAAGCACAGTAACCAGAGCCGAGCCACACTCCACACCCACAGTCAAGCACTAATACCACCACAACAGCAACCTACGATAATATCTAGACCTGCCTATTAAGGTGGGGTGCACTCCAACACAGATGGAATTACAAATAAGAGTGAGGAGTGGAGGGAAAGAATCACTGAGGCATCCCCGGACATCATAGCACTCACAGAAACAAAGCTCACAGGGGTGATAACAGATGCGATATTCCCGTCTGAATATCAGATCCTGAGGAAAGATGGGGAGAGGAACAGAGAGGGGAGGATGAGTTACACTGCTCATCAAAAACTAATGGAGTTTTGAGGAGATAAGAGGACTAGTCAGAGGAGTAACAGATGACTACGAGAGGATGAAGGTACTCATCATGGGTAATGTCAACCATAAGGAGACTGACTGAACAAATCTGAAACCACATGGGAGACAAGAGACGTGGAGATCCAAGATGCTGGAGGTGGTACTAGAAGACTTCATGTACCAGCATCTTAGGGACACAACCAGAGAGAGAGGGGACAATGAACCAGCAAGGTTGGACATCATATTCACCTTGAACAGTTCAGACATAGGGGATAGACTCTGAAGTGTCCTTGTTCGCAGATGATGTGAAGCTAATGAGAAGAATTAAATCGGATGAGTATCAGGCAGGACTACAAAGAGACATGGACAGGCTGGACAGGCTGGACACGTGGTCCAGTAACTGGCTTCTCGAATTTAACCCTGCCAAATGCAAAGTCATGAAGATTGGGGAAGGGCAAAGAAGACTGCAGACAGAGCATAGGCTTGGTGGACAAAGGCTGCAAACCTCACTCAAGGAGAAAGATCTTGGGGTGACCATAACACCGAGCACGCCTCCGGAGGCACACATCAACCAGATAACTATTGCAGCATATGGGCGCCTGGCAAACCTGAGAAAAGCGTTCCGATACCTTAGTAAGGAATCGTTCAAGACACTGTACATTGTGTACGTCAGGCCCATGCTGGAGTATGCAGCACCAATTTGAAACCCACACCTGGTTAAGCACGTCAAGAAATTAGAGAAAATACAAAGGTTTGCAGCAAGGCTAGTTCCGGAGCTCTGGAGAATGTCCTACGAAGAAAGGTTGAGGGAAATTTCACTGACGACACTGGAGAACAGGAGGGTCAGGGAAGACATGATAAAAACATACAAAATAACGCATGGAATAGACAAGGTGGACAGAGACAGGATGTTCCAGAGAGGGGACACAGAAATAAGGGCTCACAAGTGGAAGCTGAAGACTCAGACGAGTCACAGGGATGTTAGGAAGTACTTCTTCAGTCACAGAGTCGTCAGGAAGTGGAATAGCCTAGCAAGTGATGTACTGGAGGTATGACAAAGCTCAGGAAGCAGAGAGAGAGAGGACCTAGTAGCGATCAGTGAAGAGGCGGGGCCAGGAGCTGAGTCTCGACCCCTTCAACCACAATTAGGTGAGTACAATTAGGTGAGTACACGAAAGGCTCCTATGCGCTCACATGGAGAGTGAGGCAGTTCAAGAAAGATGGGAGAAGCCAAACTTCCAAAAAGGGGACTACACACATATGAGAAATTTCCTACATGAGGTGCAGTGGGTAAGAGAGCTAGAAGGGAAAACAGTAAATGAAATGATGGAACACATGGCCACAAAGTGCAAGGAGGTAGTGGAGAAGTTCGTGCTAAGGCACAACAGAAGCAACAGGAAGACTATGGTTTACCCAGAGGTGTATAGAGGCCAGAGCCAAGTATGCTAGAGCATGAAAAAAAGTATAGGAAGCAAAGGACGCAGGAAAATGGGGAGTTGGGCCATAGAGCCAGAAATGAATATGCATGGAAAAGGAGAAAAGCCCATCATAGCATCAAAAGCCAAATCTGACCCAAAGTTGTTATACAGCCATATCAGGAGGAAAACAACAGTCAAGGAGCAGGTAATCAGGCTGAGGAAGGAAGAAGGGGAGCTCACAAGGAATGGCCAGGAAGTAGGTGAGGCTCTTGCCTCATGATTCATTGAGGTATTCACAGCAAAGACACACAGGTTTACAGCAAACCGAGGTGGTAGGGTGTACCAGCAAGTGCTAGAAACAATGCATACAATTCAGGAAGAAGTGAAGAAACTGCTAGATGCTGGGCCCAGATAATACCTCTCCTTCGGCCCTAAGAGAAGGAGCAGATGCACTGTATGTGCCACTAACAACAGTCTTCAATAAATCTATCGAAACAGAGCACCTGCTTGAGGAGTGGAGGACAACAAATGATTTTTAAGAAAGGAGATAGACAGACACAAAGCATTAAACTACAGACCTGTTGTGCGTGCGCCCTCGTGTGTGTATGTGTGTGCGCGCGCGCTCGTATTGGTGTATGACCCACTTAATATTTGTATTTATAACTCATTACAATTGTGACCAGGTGTGGACGTATCAGTGACTCATTACTTTGTAATTTGTTCATGACTGTAACCATGTATAGGAGTGAGGCTGATTCATTACCTCTGTAACTTGTCATGATTGTGACCAGATCTACCTGGAGTTCATTACCTTTGTAACTAGTTCAGCTATCATAACTTTGGGGTCCAGTCCCTGGACCCATTATGTACCTTTGTAATCTTTTGACTACCGCCCACAGGATGGGTATGGGGTGCATAATAAAAATATTATACTAACTAACTACAGTCAAGTTTCACTTACATGTATAGTATGCAGAGTCATGGAGAAGATTATCAGAAGAGAGACTGAGCACCTAGAAAGAATGAGCTTATCAACGACAACCAGCACGGCTTCATCGAAGGGAAATCCTGCATCACAAACCTACTGGAGTTCTACGGTAAGATAACAGAAGTAGGAGAGGAAAGAGACGGATGGGTAGAATTTATCTTCTTGGACTGTAAGAAGGCTTTCGACACCGTACAACACAAGAGACTGTTTGAAAAGATAAAAGAGCAGGCAGTAATAGGAGGGGAAAGTACGGCAATGGATCAGGGAATAACTGGCAGGAAGGAAACAACGTATTTTGGCATGAGACGAAGTGTCAGGGTGGGTGCATGTGTCGAGTGGGGTTCCACAAGGGTCAGTCCTAGGTCTGGTGCTGTTTCTTGTATATGTGAATGATATGATGGAAAGGATAGATTCAGAAGTGTCCCTGCTCACAGACAATTAAAAGAACTTACTGTTGACAAGTATGATAATGAGAATCATTCCAAGCAATCACTCAAATTCTTGAAACAGGATATAGGCATTGCCAGGTTCCAAGACTCACTAAGTTTGCTGAATGGTTCGCTTTCAAGTTTGGCAGAGCAACAGATCAGGACTGGTTTATAAATCATTGCCTGGTGGCAAAAGTTCTCGCTTCACACGGTGAAGGTCTGGGTTCGATTCCCGGCGAAAGGGTGCTTTCTTACACCGGTTGTCTATGTTCACCCATCAGTAAAATGGGTACCTGGGTGTTAGTCGACTGGTGTGGGTCGCATCCTGGGACAAAACTGACCTAATTTGCCCGAAATGCTCAAACAAGTGGCTTTCTATATAGAAGTATGTCATTGATGTCAGCTAGGACTGTATACCTTGTACATGTACTTGTAGTAAATAAAGATATTATATAGTTATTATTATTATTATTATTATTATTATTATTATTATTATCCATTTATTCACTTTTACCCATAAAATGATTTTACATGTTGACATTTGAAAACTGTATGGGGGGAGGGGGTTGCTCCTTTTACAGACTAAATGCTTCCCCCCCCTCCTTTCCCCTCTTCCTCACCCACTCTCCTCTATGATAATCTTCCTTACCCACTCTCCACTGTGATAATCTTCCTCACCCACTCTCCACTATGATAATCTTCCTCACCCACTCTCCACTGTGATAATCTTCCTCACCCACTCTCCACTGTGATAATCTTCCTCACCCACTCTCCACTATGATAATCTTCCTCACCCACTCTCCACTGTGATAATCTTCCTCACCCACTCTCCACTGTGATAATCTTCCTCACCCACTCTCCACTATGATAATCTTCCTCACCCACTCTCCACTATGATAATCTTCCTCACCCACTCTCCTCTATGATAATCTTCCTCACCCACTCTCCACTATGATAATCTTCCTCACCCACTCTCCACTATGATAATCTTCCTCACCCACTCTCCACTGTGATAATCTTCCTCACCCACTCTCCCTATGATAATCTTCCTCACCCACTCTCCACTATGATAATCTTCCTCACCCACTCTCCACTATGATAATCTTCCTCACCCACTCTCCACTGTGATAATCTTCCTCACCCACTCTCCACTATGATAATCTTCCTCACCCACTCTCCACTATGATAATCTTCCTCACCCACTCTCCACTATGATAATCTTCCTCACCCACTCTCCACTATGATAATCTTCTCACCCACTCTCCTCTATGATAATCTTCCTCACCCACTCTCCACTATGAAATATCTTCCTCACCCACTCTCCACTATGATAATCTTCCTCACCCAATCTCAACTATGATAATCTTCCTCACCCACCTCCTCTATGATAACTTCCTCACCACCTCTCCACTATGAAATCTTCCTCACCCACTCTCCACTATGATAATCTTCCTCACCCACTCTCCTCTATTGATAATCTTCCTCCCCACTCTCCACATATAATCTTCCTCACCCACTCTCCACTATGAAATCGTCCTCAACCACTCTCACTGTGATAATCTTCCTCACCCACTCTCCACTATGATAATCTTCCTCACCCACTCTCCACTAGATAATCTTCCTCACCCACTCTCCACTATGATAATCTTCTCACCCACTCTCCACTGTGATAATCTTCTCACCCACTCTCCACTGTGATAAACTTCCTCACCCACTCTCCACTATGATAATCTTCCTCACCCACTCTCCACTATGATAATCTTCCTCACCCACTCTCCACTATGATAATCTTCCTCACCCACTCTCCACTATGATAATCTTCCTCACCCACTCTCCACTGTGATAATCTTCCTCACCCACTCTCCACTGTGATAATCTCCTCACCCACTCTCCACTATGATAATCTTCCTCACCCACTCTCCACTATGATAATCTTCCTCACCCACTCTCCACTGTGATAATCTTCAAAAGATAATGTGTGAAACTATCACTGCTATAAAATGATTGATGGAACACAGAAAACCTTTCTGAAGAGCATCAACCTTCTTAAAACGAAGTGTAATCAGGTTCTTTTAAAAAACCCCCTTATACCCCAAACATTAAAAACCCCAAATAAATTAACCCGGTCTTTATACCCCCGTCTTTAAATACAATTTTCCCATCATTTTTACCCCAATAAATTATAAAACGGTCATTATACCCGTCATTATACCCCAAATTATACACCGTCTTTAATACCCCAACATTATACACCGCCCTTAAACCCATCTTTAATACCCCATCCATTTTTACACCGTAAATTTTACCCCAAATTTTTACCCCATAAATTATACCCCAAACTTTTAACCCCCACATTATAAACCATCATTTTTTCACGGTTTTAAATAAAACCGTTTATACCCCAAATTTTTTAACCACATTTTTACACCATCTTTATAAAACCGTCATTATACACCTTCTTTTTAAAAACCCATCATTAAACCCATCTTTATACCCCCAATCTTAATACCCATCATTATACCCCATTAACCCCATCATTAAAACCCAAATTATACCCGGTCTTTTTAAAACACCGTCCATTATACCCCATCTTTTAATACACCATCATTATACCCCATCATTATACCCCATCAAAATAAAAACCATTAAAAAAACCATTAAACCCCATCATTAAAACACGGTCATTATACACCTTTCTTTATACACCATTAACACCATCAATACCCCGTCATTAAACACCACATTTTTACACCCCCATTAACCCCATTATACACCTTAAATTAAACCCCCATAAATTATAAAAGGGTAGATACCCCATTATACCCCCTCATTATACCCCCATTTTTATCCGGCCCTTTAAATACACCGCATTATACCCCAATTATCACCGTCATTATCCCCCAAATCATTTTTACACCGTCATTATCACCAAAAATTATACACCGAATTATACACCGCCCTTTTTTTCCCCCATCATTAAAAAACCGTCATTATCCACCATCATTATACACCATCATTAAAAACCCCAACATTATACCCCATCTTTTAATACACCATCTTTATACCCCCAAAAACCCCCTTTTAACACCTCTTTTAAACACCTTTATACCCCTTCATTATACACCTTTCTTTAAACCCCCCCATCTTTTAACACCTTTCTTTATAAAACCGCCCTTTAATACCCCCACATTAAACACCATCAATTAAAACCATCATTATCCCCCCAAAAATTATACCCCCGGTTCTTTTTTTACACCATCATTATACACCAAAATTAACCCATTTACACCTCATTATAACCATCTTTAATACACCATCATTATACACCGCCCTTTATACACCATCATTATACACCATCATTTACCCATCATTATTACCCCGTCCTTATACCCCAAACTTTAACACCTTTTTTTAAAGCCCCAATTATAACCATCATTATACCCGTCTTTAAAACCCCAAATTCTTTTATACCATCATTAAAAAACCGCATTTACACCGTCATTATAAAACACCATTTTACACCGTAAATTATACCCCAATCATTAAACCCCATCTTTTTACCCCGTCAAAAAACCCCTTCAATTAAAACCCCGGGCTTTAAATACCCCATCATTATACACCTTTCATTATACACCGTCTTTAAAACCATAATTATACACCACATTATACCCATCATTAAAACCCCAAACATTATACACCGTCATTAAACCCCCATCTTTAACCCACCATCTTTAATACCCCATCATTATACACCACCCTTAAATACACCGTCATTAACACCATCATTATACCCCCTCATTATACACCATCATTTTTTACCCCCAACTTTTATACACCATCATTAACACCATCATTATAAAACCTTTTTTTAAAACACCGTCATTTTTACACCCATTATACACCGCATTAAACACCATCTTTAATAAAACCGCCCATTTTTCATCTGCTTGGAAGCATGAGATACTAAACCCCAGTTTTTTTTACTTAATAATTTTTTACCCCCCCCGTCCCATTTTGTTTCCCGGTATCAAAAAAATTACAGAGGTACAAAGGGGGCCCCGGGAAACCCCGAAACCACAGATTTTTGTTTAGCAGTAAATTTCAGAGGAAATTTGAACCATTCAAATGTCCCACAAGATCACAATTAAAATGAAAAAATTAATCCCGGTTAAATATGTTTTAATTTCCAGTGGGTGGGTGGGAAAAATTTTTCCAGAATGGTCGGTAATGTATCACTGAAATAAAAGGGCTTTGACTTTTTTTTGAACATTTCTGATTTGGGGTTGTCCCCCTAAATTTTTTAAATTTTAAATCGCACTCCAGTACAAAAAGACCAAGGGGGAAACGGGTATTTCCATCGGCAGAGTTTCCCTTTTCGTTTGGTCTACTTTTGGGTGGTAGTGATTTAACCTCCCAAAAGAAACTTGAAACCCCAGCCGGGCCGGGCGGTAGGAATCCAAGATTTCGGTTTAAATCTTGTTAGATGCACCATAGACATGTGGCTCCTCCTGCATGATGCAATGATGATAGATGGGCTGACTGGTGTCAGTCTCGCTGAGTCTTAAGTTAAAAAAGTTCAGTTGAAGTTCTTTTCGTATTATTGTTCTCAAACTGCTAATTGACAATCCAACATTGTGTCAACCTTCGATACTTTACCAACTGCTGATAAAAAAATGTTTCAATAGTATCCCAAAACTTTAAAATTCCTATTAATTCGGTAAGTACCAGGAGGATGTCAAAAAGTATCCTGTCAGGTAAGGACCACAATTCTTTGTCTATAACTTACACCGCCCAGATAATGCAATGGAGGTACCATTCAGACGAAGAATTTCATTTTTCTTTACCTCTCAGTACATTTCGATTTGGTAATTTCATCATAACATTCTGTGGCTCAAAGATTTACAAAGAAGGAGGTAGATAGCTTAAAATTTACGTCACTGAAGGACAAATTTGCATGTCTGGTGGCATACATGATACGCAGCGACTAAACTTATAGATCCACTGATATCCCGACTCAAGGGCAACAAGAATCCACAATCAGATGACACATAAAAGAAGGGAAGACAGTTTTGGCAGAAGATCAGTTAGCAGGATGACTGGAAAAAAGCATTATTGATGTCGACAAGTCTAACACTTCTTTTGTGCTCCTTAAGTCTGTCAGAAACAAAGTGGCCAGTTTCTCTCAAAGTATTGGAGACGACAAGAGGAGCAGGAAATGGAGTAGACTCTGGAAGCATCAGTATCAGGAGGAGAGGTACGACCTAGATTACCACTTTCTGCAACCACCTCCCTGCCACTACCTCCCTGCTACCACCTTCCTTCTACCACCTTCCTGCTACCATTTCCCTTCCACGTCTCCCTCCCACCTCCTCCCTACAACCACCTTATGCAATCCATGCTACCATCTTCATGCTACCACCTCCCTGCCACATCTCCCTGTCACCATTTCCCTGCTACGAACCCCTGCATCCATCTCTCTACCACGCTTCCTTGCCACCATCTTGCCACCACCCCGTTGCCTCTGCCTCCCTCTTCAGCCTTCCCCTCCCTGCTTCCTTTCCATCAACTCCCTGTTGCCATATCTGAGCCTACTCTTCCACTACCTCTGCCTGGCCTACGACTCATGGGAAATTAATTTGGGTTGCTGTTCAATAGAGTTTGAAGGCGACTTTTCAGATTATTCCCGGTGAGTTGATTACCGTGATAACTCAAGAAAGCCACGCAGTGTAGCTTGCTTCGGTTGTGCAGTTTTCATCCTCTATCCAAGATAATGACTCAAAATAATCAACTTATTCTTGGGTGTATTAGCCTCGCCCGGGGTTTGATCCACTGTCCTTCCGTTTTTTAACTGATCGCTGTACTACTAGTCTCACGAACAGGTTTTGTACTTAGTAACTATTTCTGTTTAATTCACAGCATAACGCTTGAACGTATAGCGTTACTTGGTAACCTCGGTACTGATTCATCAGCTTCCGCAGCGAGTGTGTAGCATCTGGAGTCACAGCGGCACTCCTGCCATCACACCGGCAGGCAGCTGGAGTGGTTCCTGGTGTATGAAGTTAAAAGTTCATATCTTATATTTATTTTTTTAACTTGGTGAACGTGTAAACCAGCTGGAGGACTGGGATGGTTGTTGTTCATAATGAAACAGTAATCTCACCTGACCCGGGTCTTGGTCAGATTAAGACCTGCTGGTATTCTGGCTCCAGTGAAGAGTTATTGTATCACTAACACGTGCCACAAGAGACAGTCTCCTATTTCACTTGAAGAAAATAAGTCTTCCTACCTTTACCACCATTTCCTCTGTGAGTACAATTCTCCGCCTTGAGTTACCCACTCATTGCTCTGCTGACCTTGCTACTGGCAGGTCGCAGCTGCTCCCCTCAAGAAGTATCCCTTCGATCCCCGTCGGGGAGGGGAATTTTTAGCCTACAAACCGTCGCTTATACTCTTTCACTGTGCTCTCGCATCGTATAAAGATTAAACCAGCCAGGGAAGTTATAAATGATTCCACCAAACTAGCTCTTGCCGCCACTTTAAGGACCTGCTTGCAGGTCAAGTTTACAGATATCCATTCTTTGAAGAACTTCACTATAGTCTGTACTGACGATAATGAAGCATCCAAAGTCATGGACGACACCGTAATGAAGATGATGATGATGACCCACAGCTTGAGTTTTTGGTCATCAGACCGAGGCCTTCCTCTGGAAGACACTCAGAGATCGACAGTTCAACATATCTCCTTCTTTCTTGATGGCGAAACGTTCTGTCTTTGTAAAACGGCTGGACAAGACTGTCACATCCTTATAAAATGCTGTCCGGAAGACCTCTATCAAGGAACAAAACACTTGGGCCTCGGAAGACACCAACAGAACTCCTAACGCCTCTTCAGTGATCAAAACCACATTTTCAAACATCGCTATGGCTACCCAAGCACTCTCTGACGTACTAGCCATGTCATCCACGCCATACAGAACCAGAACGCTTCACTCATGTCTCACCCTGCTGGAACTGTTACTCATACAATCACTCGAAAAGTGGCTGTCCCATTAAAAAAAGAAATTCTGTTCCAGCTGTGGAAAAGCACCACCACCAGCGCCACTCCAACATGCTTAAATTACAAGGGTACTCACTATGCCCTTGCAGCCAAGTGTCCACTAAGTAAAGAAGTGCTAAGAAAATCAAAGAAGCTAAGAAAAGCCCCAAATCGCCGACATACGCCATCATCACAAAACTCCAGTTTGATACCACTAGAATTCTTCAAGTCACACAACAGCCCTCTCTACCCAGCAACTCTCTCTCTCTCCACTTCCGGACGCAGCTCTCTCCAAGGTGCTGTATTGCATTGTGTATGCATACCTTGCCAATACAGCTAACTCCGGCACATTCAACACGGCAATTAACGAACTATTCTGTCTAAACAATATGCCTGCCTTCAACTTTCCTGACTCCCCACCATCGCCTGACTTCCTCAAGATCATTCCAAACATTGTGACCAAGACGTCAAGTTCTGTGAAGGCTTACTCAGCCCTGTAACAACTTCAGACAGTATTACCAAGGCTGGCTCCTCCTCAGGAAAATTAATGAATAGAAAAAGAAATAATTCACAAAGATAAACACTTTATTATTTAGTAATGCAAAGATAAAACACTGAAACATGAAGGTGTATCCTACTTGAAAGAAAAATGAAAAATGAAATAGAAAAATGACATTTCAATTCAACGCATTATAATATGTACAGTTATACTGGGGTGTCTGGTGGAGGTTGACACCGTCTTGTAGAAATTGTAGCCGTTGCTGATGACGTTGGGGGGGGGGGTTCACAGGTGTTGAGTGACAACCCAACGACTTGAATAGTCTGTCCAGATGATAGGAATGCAGGTTCTTCACCACTGCAAAGATGAGGGGTAGTGTCCTGCGGTTGACTACAATTAATCAGGTAGGTAGATCAAAAAGTGACGTCTCAGGACCTGTTTGCAGTCCGTCTCCTTCAACACGTTTATTTGGTTGGCAGATGACCCGAGCTGTCATTCCAAGCTAGAAAGAGACAAAGGTTACCCACTGCTTAGGAAATCACTCTCCATGATAAGTGTGGAAAATTTTATAGGGTGCTTATCTGTATGTACCTCAACATTATATACATACAAGTAATCTCATTGGGAGACAACCATATTGTTTACCGTAGTCACCCCGTGTAGACATGTGAGAAAACTTAACCACCTCTGGTCACTACAGGCGGCCCCTCGACCCTCACAATCTTGTCCACATCTATCCGAGACCAGTATAAATTGGGTAGCACCCTCAAGCACGGCGCTACTAATTAATTGTGGACTGTATAGATTATATTAGTTTAGCTGAATGAAGGGGGGGGGGGGTAGGATACACATGGACACATCCATCAAGGAAAAACATTTGTACATAATCCCACCACTTACCAGATGTTCTCTGGTGGTCACTTGATGTAGCTGGATCACTCATAACCTATCCAATTACAACATACCAAAAACTGGCCAGTATCAGTCTGCTATAACTAGAAGAATTACTTAACTGTGGGTGATTGATACTCCTTATTTCCTCCATTCCCCATCTCATTTCGATCTCCTGCTACACCGACACGGTTCTTATTCCAGCAGGACGAGGTATCTGTCGGTTTGTCCAGGTTTAGAAGTCGTGATTCCATAAAGCTTCACTATCCTCGGTGCGAGTCACGCGTTCACTCGGAGCAGGGCGATCTATTTCACATCCCGCATTCTCTTAACTCAATGTTATTATCACTGATTACATTACCATTCACAAGACGATTTAACGTCTCATAACTATTATACACATTAGAGGTCAATCCATTAAGATCTGAGGCCGATGAGCGAGGATTAACACACGGGTATTTCCCCTGGACACACACCATGGCCGTGCACCTGTCACGCCCGGTCGAACATTATTCACTAATTTTACCACCCTTTTACGGTGGTCCCGTAAATCACGTTCCCTCACTCTTCACTAGGGACAGTCACGACACTTCCTATTATGAATTGAGGCCTATATTGATCCTTAGGCCGCCGTGAACGCCAGTTTCCTCATTCCCGGTTTTCTCAGCCTCCTCACCCATTCAAAACACTCCTGCCACCTCGCGCCCCAGCTCGACCCCCCACCCCCCCGCACATCTGCGCAGGCGCAGCGGGAACCCAGCTGGTTCCATTAAAAATGCAAATACATTTTGACCTAAATCAACACATTAAACACTTATTAGGCACTATAGCTTCGGAAATTAAATAATTTCCACACTGCGGCCGGGCGGAAGTCGTTGTTAGACGACTTAAATTGCGTCTTCCTCCAGGAGACGATTCCAGCCCTCTCTAGATTGCGCTGCTGTTTTCCTAGTGGGTCTTACTACAGTTTCTTCTTGCATTACCCGGTCAGTGTCTTCAATATCACTCGTGTCACTTTCCCTTAGATTTCCATCTGCACTGGATTGAACACCGTTTAATTCTAAGGGAATTAATTTATTAATGGTACGCAAACTTTCCTGACCACGACACAACACTTTGACGTTTCTGACAACACCTTGTGCATCTGGGTATAATGTAACTACCTTGCCCAGAGGCCACAATGTTCAATGTTGTTCAGTATCAATTAACACAATGTCACCTGGTTGAATGTTCTGTCGGTTTACTGCCTCTGGTGCACCATAAAAGTGTTCACGTAGTGTAAGAAGATATTCTTTATGCCACACATCAGACCAATGAATAATTACCTTATTTAACATCTTGAACTTATCACTCAACACAGTCACGTTATTGTAATCCTCATCACTTCCCTCGGGATTATCTCTATAGAGAGGTGCAGCTTCTAACCTTTGTCCACATATTAGGTGAGAGGGAGTCAGTATCTCCGCGTCAGGAGTGTCGCTCATGTATGACAGAGGGCGATTGTTCACCCGATTCTCTGCCTCCACCAACACTGCACGGAATTCCTCCAAATTAATTCTCTTCCTGTGTAGCACCTTACGAAGACATCTTTTCACTGTACCTATCATTCTTTCGTACAGTCCTCCCTGCCAAGGGGCTCTGGGAGTAATAAATTTCCAGACACACCCTCGCTGGGTCAACAAAGACTACATCATCACTCTTATTTAATTCCATCAAGTGTTGAGCACCCGCTACAAAATTGGTGGCATTATCTGAGATCATCAATCTTGGACAGGATCGTCTAGCTGCAAATTTCCGGAACAGCTGTATGAACTGTTCTGCAGACAAGTCCTGAGCCACTTCTAGATGAACAGCCCTAGTAGCTGTACAAGTAAATAGACATACATACACCTTCAAGGGAACACCATCTGAAGTACCTGTTAAAATGATTGGCCCACTGTAGTCCACTCCGATCACATCAAATGGTTTTACCAACTGCACGCGTTCCTTGGGCAATGGTGGAGGACCTGGGTACATGTAGGTTCTGGCATCCACCCGGCGACATATTACACACGACTTGATAACCCTTTTTACACTTTGCCGTCCTTGTGGAATCCAGAAGGTTTTCCCCCGAATACAGTTTAAGGTATCCTGTACCCCACCGTGCATCACGTTATTATGGGCATTAAAGACAATCAAGGTTGTCAGGTGATGAGTTTTGGGCAGCAAGATAGGGTGCTTAGCATATTCCCCCAATTCAGCATTTTGTAACCTGCCTCTGCACCTAATTACATCATCCTCTAAATACAGCCCCAGCTTTTCTATTATTGAGCCTTTCACAATTTTTCCGTCCATCATGAATTTAATCTCACCCCTGTAGGTTTCTTCTTGTACCCTCTGTAGCCAGTATTTCAGGGGATGGGGAAAATTATGTGAGATATTCATCTTACTTATAACTTTAAACACTAACCTTGTCACACTAATCAGCTTAGGTAAGGAAGAATACCTATTCATATCAATGGCTAAGGAGGGACTACTGACTGGAGCGGTGCTCACCGAAATTTTTCGACAGGAGCAATATGTGCCTTTGCACCGGCCAGTTAATTTTGTCCACCAGCCAACTTGGCCCTTTAAAACCCACGATAAAGCACTCACAAATTTTTCATAAGTCAAGCCTCGAGACAAGAAGTCAGCTGGATTCTCGTCACCAGGAATGTGATTAAAGGTTAACATATGCTGACCCAAACTGTTATATTTCTCCTGCATTTGATTGATTTCAGCGACTCTGTTTTGTACATACACAATCTTACTGTTACCATTACGAATCCATTGTAAGGATACCTCGTTATCAGACCAAATTACGGTGTCGCTGATATTCATCTCTCACAATTTATTTCTTATATAATTGGCTAATTTGACACCTACATAAATGGCCGTTAATTCCAACTGAGGTAAGGTGCGTGATTTGATTGGAGCCACCTTAGCCTTAGACATAACAAGAGAAATGGCACTATTACATTGAAGGTAAGCGACTGCTCCATATGCTAATTTCGAAGCATCGCAAAAAATGTGGAGTACATTTTCTCCATCTTGACTGGCCACATTACATGGGAACTCCAACATTGGTAATTTTACATATTCACCTATTAGTTCTTCCCACGTTTCAACAAATTCCTCATGTAGGGTTTCATCCCAAGCACACTTAAGCTTCCATGCTTCTTGTATCAACAATTTTCCTCTTATGGTAAGTGGGGACACTAAGCCTAGTGGATCGAAGCATTTTGAAACTTCTGCAAGTAAGACTCTCTTGGTTAATTTATTGGGCATGCTGTAGTTATTAGACTTTAACGATAACAAGTCTCCCTCTGTGTCCCAAGTCAGTCCCAGCACATTACTATATTTGGACACTTCAACTCCAGGGTTGTCTTTATTTATTTGAACCCTTAAACTGGATGAATTACTGTTCCATTCCCTCAGGGGCATATTGGCACCTTGCATTATTTCATTAGCCCTTGCGTATATGCTCATTAGTTCCTCTTCAGTAGACGTCACCCCCAGGAAATTGTCCACATAAAATTGTTTACCCATTACTCCACTCAGTGGACCACCCGTACGCTTAAGGTGTGCATTTATCGTTGCCTGGAGTAGGAACGGACTGGAGGTAGCACCAAACAATACACTCCTGAAGCGAAAAGTCTTCAGGGGACTAAGTGGGTCACTAGGATTCTCGGGCCATAAGAACCTAGTGCAATCCCGGTCAGCCTCCTGCAGACCCACTCTCAGGAAAGCTTTACTTATGTCCGCCGTAAAGGCATAATTCTTAATCCTGAAGTTTAATAATATGTCTCCCAGTTTTTCCGTCATCGACGGACCTGTCATCAAACAGTCATTCAAACTAGGTACACTTTTATTACTCCTGGCACTACAATTAAACACAATCCTCAGAGGAGTGGTCTTAGAATCCTTCTTCACTCCTTGGTGTGGCAAATAGTGACCATAAATCTGGGCTCGCTCGGGAGGTACCTCCTCTATGAATTTATTATTTAACTGCTCATTAATTATATCATCGAAAGCAGTCAACAGTTCTGGTGTCTTGCTCAGTTCGTGGAGCTGAGCCTTTAATTGTCCATACGCCATCTGGCAATTAGTTGGTAGGTCTGGATGGTTCAGCTTCCACGGAAGTCCCACCCAGTATTGTCCAGATTCAAATTTAACATCCTTCTGGTATTGTTCTTGAGTAAAGGAATCATCTGGACTTTCTTCATTTACATTGATCCCTATGCTGTCCAAATTTCCCCATAATTTATACACAGGTTCAACTTCATCCTCTATTGAAGTATATTTATACTGGGGTGATACTTCATGAGTAAGACACACCGTAACTGTATTTATGGCTTCCTCCAGTCATTCATTATCAGTACGAGGAAGCCTGCCATACATCACGTGACCTCCTGCGGTCCTTAGAAGGGTGACTCCGCATTTCTTTGTCATACCCTTTACAAAGGTGGCATAATGGTCACTACTATCAAAATATCTATGGCCCCACAGAATCATTATTTATACCAGAAGGTGCCAAATTTACCTTACTTGAAAGCCTTTCAGTAGCGTTACCAAGCCCTATTGTAGATATTTTCTCTGGGAGCCTATCCACAATTACGGCATTAATACGTTTTCTCTCATTGCCCAGCCTGACAGTTACAT
Organism: Cherax quadricarinatus; assembly: GCF_026875155.1. NCBI lineage: Eukaryota > Metazoa > Arthropoda > Malacostraca > Decapoda > Parastacidae > Cherax > Cherax quadricarinatus. The sequence continues at coordinate 37,465,749 of NC_069445.1, read as the reverse complement.
AAACAGTGTCGTATGACTGGGCCTTCTTATTCGAGAGAAAGCCAGATAGCTTGAGTATAGCAGGATCTCCCATTTGTACCATCATCCCATTAAGGCAGTTACGTTTTATGAAGGTACGTTGTGATCCCTGATCCAGTAATGCTGTTACAGTTTTGGATTTATGCCGTTTATCATTAATCACCACATCCAACACAGGCAAAGCTACCTCAGCTAGGCCATCATTACCGACGTTAGCTGCAATCTTTACGTTGGCTACTGTTGTGTCCGGGTTATTATCACTATCAGTACTATTGTTACCATCATTACGATTAGATCCGCCCTTACACATAGCTATGTGGTGTCTTCCCTTGTTACACTGATAACAATAGTGCAAGTTAGCACGGCAATCCCTTACATTATGATTTCCTAGACACCTGATACATCTAGCAAGCTCTTCCAATCTTTCCACTTTAACATCCCATGAATTATAGGCATTACAGTTCTTAGAGAAATGAGTACCGTTGCAGAAGATACAATCTCTCCTTTCTTTGCCTGACCTCTTATCAACTGGGCTACCCTTATTGTGGTACTTCCTCCTCTTACTTGGATGTGGAGAACCACTATTACTGGCCCCTGTCACTTGATACGTGCCTACGTAACCCCGTTTAGTAGGTGACTTAGGATTATTGATATTAGGATAAGGTTTCCCTTTGTGGAACTTGACAGGTGCACTGGGGTCTGTAGACGTGGTATTCCTAGGGGTAATGGGTTGGCTGGTCTGCAGTTGGACAATTAGCTCTTGCAGTCCCACTCTTATTTCTTCCAACCCGAAGTAACCCTTGTGATATCTGTTAGATAACCACTCTACTGTCTTGTGGTTCAATTTATTCTGAATCAAGGCACTCAACAACCACTCTGCTCCCTCCAGATCATATTTATTACTCAAGGTCTTAAGAGTGCTTTCTAGTTTGATCCTAAATTGCTGTAAGCTGTTGCGGTTGTGATCTGGAGTCTTCAAACTAGCCAAATTAGCTACTAGATCCAGCCTACTTTGCTCCAAGTTACCGTAAGTGACCTCTAACAAGTCAACTGCCTCACTATAGGAGTCATCTACATTTGGGAATGCTTGTATGAGAGCATGCGCATCTCCCCTTACTTGTCCCTTTAAATAGCATAATTTGGTAACACTTGCAAGATCACTCCTATCATGTACGACTGCTTTAAAGATAGACCAAAACTCCTCCCAGTGTTCTCCCGGATTAAACACAGGCATACATAATTCTGGGAGTTTTGGTAGATGCCTCTGACTTTCCTTACTAGGTTGACCAACAACATTGTTTACACCCTTTACCTTCTCCAAAGCCTTAGTTTTGCAGGACACAATGTTGTCCTCCACTTCATAATATTGATCCAGCAGCCGCTCCCTTTCAGCATCATCTGCACAATTCTCTAGCAGCTCTCTTTCACAGTCTTTAAACCACAATCTATATGACTCATGTCTATTTCCTAAGGCATCTAGGTGTAGCTTTAATTCATCAGGGTTTACCGTTTCTTGTCTCATTAACTCCATACACTTGTTGTATGATTTAGTAAAATGACCCTTCCGAGCTTGTAGTGACGCTTTCTTTGCTTTGGCATCCATGGACTTGCCAGCCGCACTAACTTCCTCAGACCCAGCCATGGTTAGGGAATTAATAATCACCAATTATACAACTTAAGTAGACACCTTGTGAGAGTAATTCTTGCACTTTACTCTTGTATAAATCCTAGCCACCCATGTGCTAGTAATTAATTGGGCTAATTATCCTCCACCACACGACCGATTAAATTTGTGTACCCTATACCAACTTCCTTCAATCAGTCACTTAATTATTAAGTAATTAATTCAATTAATTTTTTACTGATTGCATCCGGTTCAGGAAGGACCAGCGGGCAGATGTGGAAAATTTTATAGGGTGCTTATCTGTATGTACCTCAACATTATATACATACAAGTAATCTCATTGGGAGACAACCATATTGTTTATCGTAGTCACCCCGTGTAGACATGTGAGAAAACTTAACCACCTCTGGTCACTACAGGCGGCCCCTCGACCCTCACAATCTTGTCCACATCTATCCGAGACCAGTATAAATTGGGTAGCACCCTCAAGCACAGCGCTACTAATTAATTGTGGACTGTATAGATTATATTAGTTTAGCTAAATGAAGGGGGGGGGGTAGGATACACATGGACACATCTATCAAGGAAAAACATTTGTACATAATCCCACCACTTACCAGATGTTCTCTGGTGGTCACTTGATGTAGCTGGATCACTCATAACCCATCCAATTACAACATACCTAACTGGCCAGTATCAGTTTGCTATAACTAGAAGAATTACTTAACTGTGGGTGATTGATACTCCTTATTTCCTCCATCCCCCTTCCCATTTCGATGTCCTGCTATACCGACACGGTTCTTATTCCAGCAGGACGAGGTATCTGTCGGTTTGTCCCGGTTTAGAAGTCGTGATTCCATAAAGCTTCACTATCCTCGGTGCGAGTCACGCGTTCACTCGGAGCAGGGCGATCTATTTCACATCCCGCATTCTCTTAACTCAATGTTATTATCACTGATTACATTACCATTCACAAGACGATTTAACGTCTCATAACTATTATACACATTAGAGGTCTGAGGCCGATGAGCGAGGATTAACACACGGGTATTTCCCCTGGACACACACCATGGCCGTGCACCTGTCACGCCCGGTCGAACATTATTCACTAATTTTACCACCCTTTTACGGTGGTCCCGTAAATCACGTTCCCTCACTCTTCACTAGGGACAGTCACGACACTTCCTATTATGAATTGAGGCCTATATTGATCCTTAGGCCGCCGTGAACGCCAGTTTCCTCATTCCCGGTTTTCTCAGCCTCCTCACCCATTCAAAACACTCCCGCCACCTCGTGCCCCAGCTCGACCCCCCACCCCCCGCACATCTGCGCAGGCGCAGCGGGAACCCAGCTGGTTCCATTAAAAATGCAAATACATTTTGACCCAAATCAACACATTAAACACTTATTAGGCACTATAGCTTCGGAAATTAAATAATTTCCACAATAAGTACAGTACTTAAAAGAAATGGTGATTATCTAAAAGTATAACATGGAACTTAACACTGAAAGGACTAAGTTTATTATTGGTCAAAAGTGAAGCTTTCAACCAATATATCCACTAGAATAGGAGCAGAGGTTTTTACTTACAGTTGTAGTGGGAGCTGTGAGTCAAATGATTACTGTTTGGTCCCAGCCCCACACGTCACCTTTTGGGGTGGAGAAAAGGGGGGGAAGGGGATAGCGTGAGCTAGACTGACCCTACCTTAACAAGCAGCCGGCAATCAAACTATTGTCACCATATGCTCGCTACTCTTATCTGTTGAACTTTTCCCTCACATGTACAGAACCCACCCCTGACTCTACCCAAGAAAATACTCCAAAGTCACCCCCAACAACCATTACCATCTCTCAACAACCTCCGACAGCAAAGTTGACCACTAATATTCCAGACTCCCAGCCTCCTCTCGACACAATCACAGATGAAATGAATGTACCACAATATTCTCACGAGTGTGACGACGACAACGACGACGACGAAGAAGGAGATGAAGACACTAGCTGCATTGACAGTATTTACAACGACAACCTATGCTCCTACACTACCTCTGCATACAACACAGAAATGTTCAGTAAAGAACTATGCTCCCACTTGAAGGATGGAAAGGTAAAATACACTTGCAAACCTCCACACAAAATCCTAATAGAACTGTACTTCAAGAACTAGCGCCTTACACTGATAATCGCAGTCATACAATTAACCTATTCCATCTATCCAAAACAGACTTCAAAAGATAAAGAAATGGCACACCTACTAATGAATTTTAGTTAATCACTCAAAATATCTACTTCCAAGGATTAACATTCCCAACGCCACGCGACCTGAGTCCCCTCACCTAACGCCTAGCCACTCAAGATAAACATCATCTACGGCAGTCACATGTCAGCCGGCTAGGACTCTGCCTCTCTGCTTTTCCAAATTGGCCGTACAACGCCATGCTGCTGGGTCTAGCCCCGGCTCTTCCTCTACAACTGAAGTCATTCCAGGACTAGTCTTCGTCTGTCCCCACTTCCCTCACCCACTTGTTGAGTCTTACCTGTGAGTCTTCTGCTGCTGCTGCTGCTGCTGCTGAGTTACGGTGATTCTCACGTAATGTTAACTCCAACTTTCCTGAAGGAAACCCTTTAATTAAGCTCTCTTACTTACTGAACCCATAATGAAATCTTTGATGATAATTTTTATTCCTGAGATTTTTGAGTGTCCTCAGTTCATTTCGCCTGATAGTAAAATAGGGCTGAGGCCTCATTAGTTTATTTATGTATTATAGATATGACATACTAGCAAACGAGTGATGAAAGATGCAAAATAACCACAGAGGGGTTTGAATGATAGCTCTAGGCCTTTCGCCCTAAAGAGAGAGAGCTAAATAGGTTTAACTGAGTCCACATCTACATTATGAAATTAGGTGGTGAAATTAGCCATTTGCGCTTCCGAAATTCCGGACATAAGTGAACGTGGGTTTTTAAGATGATCCAAATTAGGCAATCTTATTCGAACCCCATTGACTTTTTGAAAGGCGTCAGGCTCGTCGTTAGTCTCTAGGAACAGCTGACATGATCATTCTCAAGGCGTGAGGCGGTTTAATTATTTTTTTAATCTGACTGATGTGGTGGACTCCACCCTTCACCAGTTTATCAAGAGGAACTGCCACGTGATTAACGGTAGATTCGTTCTGTATCTCCTGCACAGGGCCAGTGAACCAGTCACAGATTCTTGAACCACAACTTTCTTTCCTGTGTCAAATGAACGGGGGTTTAAATGCCTTGTTATTCGTCTGTTTCATGTTGAATTTGGCTTTCTTAAGGCTATATCCTTAGACATTTAACGTCTTAAGTGCAGTATTGCCTTGAAATCGTGTGGGGTATTTCCCTTGGTGTCATCTCCCAGCCAGACTACTCTAAATACTTGTATAGGTCACCTTACATTATGGATTATCAACTGTCTTCATTGTCATCAAAGTTTGGGGGAACTTATCCAGTTCCTTAAGACTGAGTGTGATACTGAAAAAGGATTGTTTAATGCCTAATTGGTTTAAAACCTCACAAAAAAACTTTGGCATTAAAATTAGAACCTTGGTTATTTTTGGAGAGTCCAGGGGATTCCCATTTGAGATATAAATCTAATAAGGGTTTTCAAAATTACTTTGGTATTAAGATTATACGTAGTCGCTGCCTCAGTATACATGATGGTTTGATCCAAGAGACGGAATTCATGCCAGTTGTCTCATTTGGCCTTAGGTTCTCCATCAGCTGTACTAGCTGATGGAGAACCATCAGCTGGTACGGGTTATAGAGGCTCAGATTTAATGTAGTGCCCAGGTTTTTCCCACCTACTGGCTTTCACGGGGCTCGATATATCTCCGGACGTATCGTTGTAAACCTGGCCTTCAAAATGGTTAGTAATTCTATAAAAGGTTTCAGTAATACCGAAATGTCCCCCATAGATGAATTATAAGCTGTACGGGTCCTAAACTTTCTTGGAATGACTAACCTGTCAGACGTGGATCTTCCCATTAGCTCATTACAAGTGGGCGTTTTTCTCATGAGAAAAGTGATTTTTAAATAGTAACAATTGGAGATAGATCCAGCTTCTTTTTTTAGAGACCACCGACTTTGGGTATCTTTATTGTTGATTGAAGAGTTTCGCCTACACAGTAGGCTTCTTCAGTCAAATACAGAGGGCAGAGGGAAATAAACTGGAGGCAGCACGCGTAACAGCGAAGTAAAGATGATGTAATCGGTCCATCAGCCTATGGAGAAATAGTTTTTGAGGTGGTCAGTCCCTCAGCCTGAAAAAGTGTTCACCTCCATAGTCTGGAAAAGTGTGAAGCTGAAGCATAAAAATGGAGTCTGAAATTCTGCCGAAGGTGAGTCGTTTCAATTAACATTGAAGATGACCAACTGTTGTACACGTGTCTGACTTTTCAACTTGTCGGCATTATATAACATTTTCATCAGATTTTAAGGCAGATAAGAGATAAGGATTCCGGTGTCCCTCTTCCCTGAAGACTGTTTCAACATGCGTGAAAGCGAGAGCGTCTGGCAGTCCTGCCAACCCAGGACTAGGGAGGCTTGATCAAGGAACTTTCACTAGATTTATGAGGCCTTGTCCAGCTGCCATCGTAAAACAACCTGTCGAATCCAAGGTCTGCTTCTCCCAAGGTAAGGTCAATATTTTCACCAGGTTTTCTCTTAGACATTGCCAGCGTTACAGCGAAAACTGAAACTGCTTCGGGTGCAGAGTTCCTAGGATTTAATGCAGGAACAAGTCAGTCTGAAAGACAGTACGTCATTTTAAATTAACAATGGCGCGTCTTTCATGGAAAATTCTCCTTTCACTCCAGTAAGTTACCCAGGAAAGTATTTGCAGCTTAAAAATATTCTATGAATGGGGATACCAATAACTGCTCTGTCAAAGAGCTTCGATGAATATATAGTGATGTATCTTTGGATGTGGGATGTACTCCATCTCAGTATCTCTTGAGACCTTTACTTGCGCAGGATGATCAGACTCCCGTATTGACACATGGCTTTCACTACAGATTAGCGTCATGTATGCTTCTACTTCGTCCTAGGTATCAAAGGAAATGTTAACCATAGGTTTGTAAGTAGTTGACTTAACCGACTTAGCACCTATGGAAGACTGTGTTTGGAGTTTGAAATAGTCTGAGATAAGATAGCCGGACATACGGCTGTATCACACCATATAGGCTTTGAAATTTTTTCTCTACAAGTACCTCTCTGGTCTTTAGAAGTGTGTCGTGGTTCACTCACATGCACAGCTCTTCCCCACTGTCCTTTATCACCGCAGTGCTGTTGAAAATAGATTTTGAAGGCCGTCTCACTCAAATACTGACTCGCCTCGTATGTGTCTGCCAGTTTTGCTGCTTCCAGAACTGAAGTTAACGTGTGATCTTGAAAAAAAAAAAAGCGACTTCGGGAAGTTATCGACTAGAATTAAATGCTCCAGGTCACTAAAATTTGAAACACCTGCCGATTTGCACCAATTTGTTAAGATTTTGGACTAGAACCTGTCAAAAACCTGTATTTATCAAGAATGCCTTGATATTCGATAAACACAGTAGTCTTCAAAACGCTGTAATTAGAAAAGTCTTCATCACCTGGGCTAGAAGTGAATTCCTGAGCTTCACTATACGACACCTGTGAATAAGTGCTGCCCAGTGCTGGACTGCCCATTGCAGAGCTCAAGTCTGATTTTTGAAACATTAAAAAATTGCTTATTCTCTGACTCAGAAAAGCAAGATACAGAAGTTATTTGAAGGTGATGAAACTGGAACACCTTCTTCTAGGCTGAAGGACTGATTTGTAATGTGGGGGTTCTAGGAGATAAAGGTGGTGTAGTAATACACTTGGGTATGGCTGGTAACACTTGTATTTGCAAAATTGTGAGGGGAAGCCCATCCTAGACTTGTTCTTGCCTGCGGGTCTATCCGGGAACTGAAGAGAGGCAGGTGACTGACGCTCACATGTGGCATCATGTGACGTCACATGCTAGCCCATAGGCCTAGCAAGGGATTGTCTATATAAAATAAATAGATGGTACTAACTACGATACTTAGATATGCTACACAAACATATTCAGTAGCTATGCTGACAGCTTGGTCATATTACGTATGGCGTCTCGACATACCATACTCTACAGGCTGAATAGGCAGGTGGCTCTGAGCTGATTCTATCCAATAGCAAAGACATATATAACTTAGAACTAATCACAGAAATGGTAATGGGATATACTCAATTGAGTGAATAACATTGGAATGGATATTACTGTAACGGCTGGTAAATGTAATGCATTATGAATTATAGTAACAAATCACAGTTTAATAAGAAAAATAGAAGTGATCGATTGATCTGTATTTATGTACTCTACGGATTCTGAGGAAGAATATATATTTACAAAGAGGAAAGTATTTAACAGAAAAGGCAGACCTGGCACACACAGGTCATACGGTAATTCAGAATTCGGGACGGAACACACAATTTTTTTTTTAAATTGATCAGCTGTTAATAAAACACACAGTGTTTTATTATTAGCTGATCAACCTGATTATCTAACTATACAGTTATGTACATTTAAACCCAACTCTGGGAGGGTTATCAGAATGGTTATCATCTCTGGGAGGACCGCAATCTTTTGCAATGGTTAACACATGCCTTGAATGAGGGAGATCTGAGTGAGTATCTACAAAAGATACTTGGGGGTTTCTCATTACTTGTTGTGTATGCAAGGAATAACGACATTCAGTTTGATCGTCTGATGGAGAGTTAGAGGTAGAGGGTACAGAGTCAGGAGGATTGTCAGCATCTGTCACATTAGTCTGGGTAGAAATATCATCAACATTGCATACTAACTTCATATGATCTAAATGTGATTCTTTATACTGACCCGCACTAATTTCTCTAACTTTATACTTATTGCCATTGATATTTTCAACTACTTGATAAGGACCAACAAGCTTTTGATCGAGCTTAGGCATTGCAGATGTTTTGTTGAAATTAGTCAGCATTACTCTCGAACCCACTTAAATCTTGGTCGGCTTAGCACGACTATTAGTGACTCGCAAATTCTGCTGTTAATTTACGAAGTGTTTCTCGGACTCTTCTGAAAACACCTTGAGTTAAATTGGTACAAGTTGCTATGAAATCATCAGGGTTATAATTTGTTTCGATAATATAACGACTCATAAGGCAAACGCTTATCTACACCGTACAATGCATAATGTGGAGTGTCAACTATCGATGCATTGTAAGCAGAATTTATAGCACACTGAACGTCAGGTATGACTTCATCCCAAGTTTCACTATTGGGGTTGATAGTGACTCTCATGACATCAAGAACTTTCTTGTTGGTTTGTTCTGCCAAACATTACTCGCATGTTGATGAGGAACAATGGTTGACTTAGAGATTTTGTACAAGGTGCACAAATTTTCAAGAATCTCATTACAGAATGCACCTCCATTATCTGTTATTAGGGTCTTAGGAGTCGTATGCCTACAGATGATGCTTTCTTTAAATGCTTTGGCTACAGTTTCGGCAGTCTTATCTGCAATAGATACTAACTCACAATATCTGGTGAAATGATCTACCATAACATACAGATGCTTGTTGCCTTAGAGGGAACATTGGAAATTATTTAATAGATCTATGGCAACTCTTTCCCATGGTTCATAAGTGGTGGGATACACATGGATAGGATTTGGACCATTGACATTTCCTTTATGTTGCATACAGGCACTACATTTCTTAACATACTCGGAAATATCAGTTGCTATACATGGCCAAAAGTATTTCATTCTGGCTTGTTTCACAGAACGATCCATACCAGGGTGTGCAACACCTGGTGCATCGTGAACTAGCTGTAGAGCTACGTTCACTAGTGACTGTGGAATTACTAACTGGTGGCTTCACAGTCAGGATAAGATCTTCCTGGAGCAGGAATCGGATCACACCAGACCACAAGGGATCTGTTCCTTACCTCTTCAGCACTAAATGGAGGGTGTGCAGTTACTATACTAACATGTCGCGAAAGAGCATCTGCGACTACATTGGATCTGGCAGGCAAGTGTTCAAAGGATAGTCAAGGACCATCTGGCTAATCTTGCAGTGGGTTGTTTGCTCTGGAATAAGGAAATCAGTGCGGCATGATCTGTCAAGACGTGGGCAGGGTACTAGTATATGATGTCTCTGAAGTGCTTCAAAGACCACACTATTGCCAAAGCCTCTTGCCAGGTTAATGTATAATTACATTCAGCCTTTGTAAGGACTCGGCTAGCAAATACAACTGGGTTGTACTTGCTATCAGTCTTCTGAGCTAGTACGGCACCTATGCCAATTGAACTAGTATCAATTGTCAGATAGAAGGGTTAGCAAAATCTGGAAATTTCAAGATTGGAGCAGAAGGTAACTTTTCTTTTAGTGTTTGGAATGCTCTTTCTTGATGGAAGGTCCAAACAAAAGGAGCATCTTTCTTAAGCAACTTAGAGGTGCTGCTAGGGAAGAAAAATTGGCCATGAAGGATCTATAAAAACCTACTAAGCCCACAAAGGATCTTATGGCATCAGCAGTTTTGGGAGATGGAAAATTAGACACAGCCTTAGCTCTACTTGAATCAGTCATAACCCCTCTAGGAGTGACTACGTAACCAAGAAACTTGATCTCAGATCTGAAAAATTGGCACTGTGACAGTTTGATCTTTAAATTGGCTTCCTCAAGCTTACTCAGCACCATATCCAGTCTTTCCAAATGCTTGTCCACGTCCTCGGACATGATGATTACGTCATCTAGGTATACCATAAGTGCGTTGCCTATGAGACCTCTAAAGATGTTGGTCATTAGCCTCGAGAATGTGATGAGAAGATCGTAATCCGAATGGCATGTGGAGGAAGTGGTAATATCTAGTAGGAGTGGAAAATGTTGTTAGTTCTTGGCTTTCCTTATGGAGAGGGACTTGCCAGAACCCCTGTAACAAGTCTAGGGTCGAAAAACTTTGTTATCGCCAATATTACATAAAAGGTCAGCAAGCACAGGAAGTGAAAAGCGATCTGGAATTGTTTTCACATCTAACTTCCTAAAATCAATCACTGGGCGCAAAGTACCATCCTTCTTAGGTACCAGGATAGAATCAAGGGTGCATTCCAGGGTGAATTACTAGGTGCAATAACTCCATCATGGAACATCTGACTGATTAACTCGTCTGCAACAGCAACTTGTGAATGAGGCATTCTGTATACAGGTATATAAATGGGTCTGGTACCAGGTTCCAGTGGGATAAGATGGGATAATAAGTTCATTAAACCTATCTTTTCACCTGGTAAGGCAATGGTATTATTATGGTTATTCAACAGCGTCAACAAACGCTTGACCTCGTCTGGGAAGTCAGTGGGAGCTAAGTCTTTCTCCCTTACTCGTGGAATGGATTGATCCAGGGAAGTGGATGAACTCTCCCCTGTTGAAATAGCACCGACCCACTGGTCAAGTGACAAGTCATCCTCTACTTGAACAGGGTAAGGACAGTGAACAAGGTTAACAATATTGGTGTTCGCTCAGAGACGAACACTGTGACCAGAATTGTTAGCCAGGAAGAAGTGGATCTTACCATCTCTTACAACATGTAAGGATGGCTCAACAAATAAACCCTTTAGTTTACAAGAGTCACTGTCATCTAGGACGGTGTCACCATCTGGAATGTAAGGAACAACAACAGACACTCAAGTGAGGGCACTAGCCGTGACAGAAACGTCTTTCCGAAGACAGCATGTGACATCAACAAGAGATGTCATTACTAGTTCCAAGTAATCATTTTCCGACACGGCGTCACCTGTGGAGGAACTACTACTTGAACTAGCAGACACTGCAGGAATAGACTGAGCACTCAAGGTAGTCTGAGCGTCCTCGGACACCTGAGGGAACTGAACACTATTTTGCATGTCTGAAGTTGTAGGTGCAGCACAGATGGGAATGACAGAGTTACCAGTGCCTAATCGCTTGGGTACGCTGCTGGAAAATGCACTGGCCTGGAAGGACTCGACTCGAACTTCGTACTCTGTGGCATTATGGCAGATCTCGGATCCAAGCTGATAACCCCAAAATGGTACAATCAAATCATCAATTTGGGCATGCCATCGGTAAGGGTTGAGCACAATACATAAGTCTCTCATGGAAGCAAAACCTAGTGGAAGATCACCAGGGAAACTAATCGGTGAACAACGAGGAAGGAAGCAGTTAAGTCTCGACCTTGGATAGAAAAGGTGAGGGAAGTTTGACTTCAGACACAGGTGGGAACCAGCTACTCCACTAGGAAGGTTACAGTAGTTGGTTCTACAAGGAGAACATGTCCGCTTATCCTTAAACAAACTAGACCTGATGATATTAACTTGTGCACCAGAGTCCATGAACACATGAATGGGCTCCCGATGAACAGAGGCTTGCACTAAAGGACCTATCGTAGCATTGGAGGTAATGTGCAAACAAAAGGGAGAGTCATCCTCAGAGGTTTGTTACACGTCATCCCCAAAATTATCATCATAAGAGATGTGTGAAGCAACATCATCAACAAGATTGTCATTCTCGAGACTACTTAAGACATCAAAGGGATTATGAACAGAGACGGCGTGCTCATTATCACCTACCATCACCACTGGACGGGTTGACTGGGGCGCTCGAATGAGCCTGGTTCCGGTTAGTTTGAGAACCACGACCTCTGTTTCCTCTCCCGGTTCTGTGGTTGAGACGGCCATGGAAAGATCTAGAGTACTGAAGGTTGTAAAGAGCACTGCACTCAGATGTGTCATGTCCATGTATTCTATGATAAGTACAGTATGGCAGATCGGACTGGTACTCAACATCATTACGACACCTCTTAGGGTGGCTATCAGGACAATTTATGGCAATATGGCCACGGTAAACATAATTATAGCAAGTTCTCTGACTGTGGTTATTGAATGTACTATGAACACTACGGGGATGATGACTCATGACACTAGCCTTGGACGATGGCCATGATTTCGATCGGGAGTTTTGGCCGTGGCACAAACAAGAGGTGGTACAGGATTGGTCATAGCAGATGGTGTAGGCCTTCGGTGGGGGAAGGTTCCCTCGGGACATAAGTCACGCACGTGGATAAGGGCTGCAAGTGGTTCCATTTTGCCCGTTAGAGGACTAGAGTTGTACACATACATGGAAGCAGGCAGCATTAACTGTTTAATAGATCCAAAAGCCGCTAACTTGGCAATTGCCTAAAGATATTGTTTATCGTCACTAAGGACAATGTATGGATCAGCCACAGGGTAAGACAGTTACGTATTAACTTCTCTTACTCTGTCCACATCCTGAAACCCCGAAATTCATTCATCTGGATCAGGTTAGAGACATTCAAAGTGGCTGGAGAAGGATGGCTTGGAACTGGGAGCACAAAGTGATGGTGAAGGCTGATGTGGCTTGCTTGAGTACTGCTGGTAGTCAGCTAGGTTAGCAGGCTTGCTGGTTGGCTTAACTAAGCCTTCTTCACCCAGACGAAAATGGTTTGAGACCTTGTAACAATGAGCACAGCAGGTTGGGAAGCTGGCTTAGCAGGCAAGGCTGGATGGCATAGAGCTTCTCCCCCCACAGACTGGATTGGCTTAATTTGCAAACCCGGGTCAACCCTTCGGAAGTAATGCAAATAAGCAGATAAGACACAAAGACTGACCAGAAAGTAGTGCAGTGAGGCTGTTGGGTGCTTGCTCGGGGTAGCTGGCTGGCTAGGCTGCCATGCAGTCAACACACAATGTCCGTCTGCTGGTAGAAGTTAATCTCCTTACATATGAGTAAATATCAAATTTACAGGACCACTGCTCTCACCATTTGTAACGTGGGGGTTCTTGGGTATAGCTGGTAACACTTGTATTTGCAGAGTTGTGAGGGGAAGCCCAGCCTAAGCCTTGTTCTTGCCTGTGGGTCTATCCGGGAACTGAGGGAGAGGCAGGGTGACTGACGCTCACATGTGGCATCACATGACGTCACATGCTAGCCTCTAGGCCTAGCAAGGGATCGTCTATATAAAATATATAGATGGTACTAACTACGATACTCATGCTACACAAACATATTCAGTATTATGCTGACAGATTACCTTGTCTACTGCTCTCTGCAGTTTCAAGATCTTTATATAACCTCTGTACTGAACTGATAAAGCCACTGGCTGGCAAAACGTCTGCATAATAAAGATACCCAGGTGTATACTATTACCCAGTATTGTATACTATTACTGCTACTATACTGATTTTTGCACATTTAAATATTCATCACAGGTACGACGATATTGTCTCCACTCCATCTCTGTCATATTCTTCCTTAACAAAAGCACGCTGTTCCCTCGTCTGCTCATGCATAAGTTTCGCCAATTTGATTACAATCGAAGCAGAGTGATCCTTGGCTAAATTTCGTACACTGGCGGATTACCAGGTTCAGGAGTATGATTAGTACCATCACGCGCAAGGTAATGTAGTCAGGAGCGGATACTAACAGACACAACTAATGGAGAAATAATGTTGGATGAATCACTTAGCTTGTTACGAATTAGCTCACGAATCTGTGCAGCAGTTTAAAGTATTCAGTGCTAACAGAACGAACAATTCGCCAGCAAAGCTCCAGACAGTCTTGGCAAGAATTGCAAACTATACGTCATTAACGTAAGTTCTTACTAAACACGCAGATGGTGTTACTCAGAAAGCACTAAACGTAATAGTCGCTGCCCTGTAATAACATGCTCAATGCTCAGCAGGAGTAACACATTATAACAGCAAGAAAAGCGTAATTCAACTTAGTAAAATAGCAAAACTGACTTCAGACAAGCTCCCATATTACGAACACAGGTGTACTAAAAAAGGGCTCGTAGTACTTGGCCACAAAGCAAGTCCCCCCGGATAAAAACATCCTCGAAAATAAAGAATAAGGGAAACACAAGGGTTAGTGTTTGAATACTCGTACACTCCCTCCACCAATATTTACAATATATTCAAAGTACAATAAGGCAGCAAGATGTTAATTAGTAAGAGAGCAACTGGTTCTTCACCTCGTGCAAAGTGGATCAGTATGTGTGTACTCGGCAAGCTAGTGAGTCTAACTTCAACCAGGGTAATAAATATGAGAGTTTGGCTAGTCAAGCTTTCACTCCATTAGTTAAGAAATAAATCTGACAGTAAATAAGAGTGGCCGAGGGTCTAAGGCAGCCATGTCAACCCAACTACCAATTTGGTTCTTACATGAAAAATGCAGGATTCACTTGTGTGTTGAATCAGCTGTAACATACGCAGCACAAGCAACGTAAATAGTTCATCGACACCATGCCTAGCCCTTCTAGGGTAGGGTAGGTACCTGAGCCAGAGCTTGCAGCTCACAAGACTGTCATTCCCATTAGCCCCCTTGGGGCGGGATGGCAGACCAGAGGCCTAGCTTGTGGCTAGGCCTGGGGACAGTTGGTCCCAAAGATGAGGAGATACTTGTGCCTCCTCCCATAAGAGACTTAGGTCTCAGACACTCCCTAAAGAGGGAGCCAAGGCCGGACCACCACTTGGAAAAGGCCCGGGCCGGGAGAATACCGACGAATCTTTAATAATAAAGTAAATAGTTACACAAACAAGGTTGCTGATAACTCAAAATTAAGCACATAAATTCTGAGAGCAGCAGAATGCTTAAAGAAAATTTAGGGAAGACCTGGTTCTATATCAACACATGATAGTCTCTGGGGCTGTGGGATGAGACAGTAGTCACAGATGGTGCTGCTGATACTGTGAGAAGGAGCTCGGCAGACGGTGCTAAAGAAAAAAATAATGTAAGTTCTTGCCAGAACTCGTGTATTATTTTACTTCTTTAAAATACAAGCAAGATCTAACCCCGGCAAATTGTACACAACGTTATGGCAGATGTGTTGTGAATTACACCCGGTAGTGTCAGACATGTGACATGCATAGCCAGTCATCAGTCAGTCATGTGACACACCTGGCCAGTCATCAGTCAGTCATGTGACACACCTGGCCAGTCACAGTTGACATAAACATTTACACATCCATTTCCAAACTGACTGATCAGGAATAATTTCTTCTAGTAGTGAATCATATCAATTCACGTTTTACATCATAATTTTTTTTATTATATTTTATTTAAAACCAAAACAGCATTACTTATATAAACAAACATAAAAGAAAACATCTAAGATCACAAAACCTGAAACTCATTACTGTTACAATAAATCCCTATACTAAATCCGACACAAAAAGAATGCGGCCTAACACTCGCTAGATATATCTGTGTGCCACACAGCAACAACCTGGTTGTACACCATCACAGTGGAAACAAAACCAGACCAATATACATGTTATAAATCAAACAGTTCTTGTAATTTTAACTCATTACTAATTTACAGCAACCTTTTGTAATCTAGCCAAAAGCTTACAAGAAACTACACTTAACAGCAACACAATACCAGCTTTATAACCTATTATATAAACGTGAAATGAAAACAAACCATCGTATATAAAGGTTTTACATAATGCTTAGCATATGACAAAAACTTATAACAAAAAAAAGGCCTATACAGAAAGGAAAAAGTTACAAAAATACATAAAACAGATTCGCAGATCTACATGACACAAAGCAGTATAAGATATATCACAAAACTACCACACCTATCACATATCATACATACAAACCAAAAATAAATAACACGCCACGACTTGGAAAAAAAAAAAGGAAATTACTCAAGAATTGTGTCAATAAGACCAAAATATACGTCCAAAAATACATTAACAAAAACCTTCGATTACACCTAACATTCATGAAATAAGGTCTAACGTTCATATCGAGCCCATGGACTCCACATCCACACGTGGCATGAAAACCTCAAAGATGATGCATACAGTATCCATGAATACCTGGACACCAGTCCATACCCACAATTCACTACACTGACACCCCCCCCCCGGGAGACGAGCCCGCTGTAACCCCCTTACCAAACGCACACACACATTATTACTCATAGATTCACAAGAATTTCTGGCGTTAGCATTCTATATCCTTCAGAGAAAACCAGATCCCATCTCGTTCCATACAATTCCCTGTTTCGACACATTGTTCGATAAAACGTTAACGCAAGAACCCGCCTGCGCACCTCACTGTCCCCCCTCCCCCTCATCACCCACGATATATATATATATAATCCACCATGATGTAATCTAATGCTCTTTTGACACCCTCATCTTGCCCTCCAATATCTAAGCTTAAAACTCTCAGAGCCGACACCCCACGGTTTCCCACCCTCTGTATCACCCTACTCAACCAGCATCTAACCATCTCTAACCCTTCACAAAAATAAACTACATGAAACGCAGTCTCCTCCCCTCCACAGATACCACACTCCCCACCCTTTACAACCTTTCTGTTTCGTAGTATCGTTCCAGACGGAAGGATACCATGCAGAAAACAAAACATCACCTCACGCGCCCTAGGGTTTAACTTCATCTTACTACACGTATACATGGGGAACAAGCCCTCAACTGGGACAACGCACCTACCTACAAGCAACCTACACAAAACCCTTATTCGAACATTTTTCAGTTCCTTAACCAACATCATGGCCCTCAAAACGATTTTGCATTCCCGCAACTCCATTCCTCGAGCCTATCATGTATCCTTGCCAACTGCCCCGCGTTCACACCCACACACAAAACTTCCCATTTAAGAAACACACATTTAGCCCTCCGTCTCAAATCCATTAACCCCAACCCACCCTGACGTACAGGTAACATTACATCATCTCTCCTTAACCAATCACAATGTGAACCCCACAAAAATTTGTACGCCCGTCTTAAGATCCCCGCAATCGCTGTCCCTGTAATTGGGAACACAGCTGTGACATGCCAAACCTTACTATACAATAAAATGTTTACGACTATCACTCGCTGTTCAAGAGTTAGGTGCTGGGGTCTCAAAACACCTAGATGCCCCACGATCCTTTCCAATAACCTATCTGAGTTTTCCACCCGCGCCACAACCATGTCATCCCTATAAATAATACCACAAATTTTTAAAGACACCACCCATTCTTTAACAACATTACATCTCCCCCCCCACACCCCCCACCCAAGTACCCAACCCCATGCACCTTGACTTTGCACTATTTACCTGCATACCCGTGGCACTTCCAAACAATTGCACAACCTCGTCCAAAACTCCCATTGACATCCCTTACCTAATGAGAACAGTGGTGTCGTCTACATATCCAATTAATCCCAGCCAGGCCCTCCCACCCCCCACACTTCCCTCACCTTGAGTACATAAGCTACGTTCAACCATTCTATAAAAGGGGTCCTGAAAATACGCAAACAATATTTGGGACATGGGCATCCCTGTCTAAGGCCTCTACCCATTGAAATCTCCCTCCCCATACACCCATTAATCTGTATCCTCATTTCCGCCCCCTTGTACAACGTATTTACCCACTCGACTATTTCCTCCCCATAACCCTGTCTCCTAAGTATAACCTGCAAAACTCTCTTTTCCACTCTATCATAAGCTCCCTGCCAATCTAGAGCCAACAAAGCCACCCCCCCACCCCCACCTTTAGCTTCCACAAAACTTCGCAGTATCCCATGTCCTTCAAACATCGACCTTCCCGGCAACCCAAACTGAGATTTCGACGCCACCCTCCCCACAACACATTTAAACCTATTACCTAAAATTTTTGCAAAACCCTTATAGTCTTCACACATCAGCGATATGGCTCGGTACTCCCGTCGGGTGGGCTGCTTCTTGCCCTTCGGGACCAACACTACAACTGCTGTAGCCTGCTTCTCCCCCAACTCACCCTTCTCCTTCAAACGATTAAATAACCTAACTATAATCCCCGTATTAACACCCAATATTATAAATAAAATTCTACCGGGAGACCGTCAATACCCAGAGCTTTCACCTTCCTCATTTCCCTTAACGCATTCTCTATTTCCTCTGCCGTAATAGTTCCACCTAAAGCCTTTCTGTTGCTATTTCCTAAATTACAAGTCACATACCTACACACCTTGTCTAAAGCCACGTCACCCCCCCCCCCCACTTGTCCAGTATTTCTCATACCATGCCTCGGTATATGCACACATCTCTTTCGTGGTTCTTATCTCCTGCCCTGCTCTATAAGTCCCTACAGTCTCCGTTACCTCTAAACTTGGGATAGCTGTCACCGCCTGCCTTTGCTTTTGATACTGCAAAACACATGCAGACGGCTTGTCGCCCCAAAGCACTTCTTCCACCCCTGCCTGCACCCTTACCACTTGAAACCTTTCATTTTGTAACACCTTCACTCTCCCTTTCATTTCAACTATTTCATCCATAGGAAAATTATTCCCAACCATCCCCTGCCCATAGCAACCTCTTAACCTATCCTCTAAATAGTTAGCCAGCCCATATTTTAAAGTATTAATACGTTTTCCCTCCCTCACATGAAGCTTTCTAATCCTTTCCTTCGCAACACAATCCCACCATGTCACAATGTCGTCCACCCCCTGTTCTTCCACACTAAACTCCCTCCATAGGATTGAAAACCCCTCCAACCCCTCCTCTTCGCCTAACGCACTTACATTTAGTTTCCAATAACTCCTGTACATTTCTGCGAGCGCCCTCCACCCTACCTCCACCACCACTGCCCTATGATCTGACATATTAGCCTCAACGGTACTGAAAGATTTCACATCCACTCCCTGAGAAAGGTACACTCTATCTAGCCTCGCAGCATATCCACTCCTAACAAACGTATGTTCCGTCTCCCACCCTCCCCAAACACATCACGTAACCTAACATCCCTTACCAATTCCCTAAGAGCCACAGACATATATCCAGCCCCTTTTGGGTCCACATCAGCCACCCTGATTACACAATTCTACTCCCCACCAACTATTGCCACCTCTGGCAGTGCAAGTAAGAAAAACACAAGATCCTCACACACAAATTCATTCTTTACCTGTATGTTATTTTCTGCCGGCGCATATACACTCACAAAAGACACACGCTTACCCATCCACACACAACACCCTCCCTCCTCCCCTCACTTGTCTGCAAAACAAACGGGCTCGTCTCCCTTATTAAAATACCCACACCACCTTTTAAATGGGGAGATGGCAGGGTAACTACTCGAAAACCTGCCACCTCCAACACCCTACCTTCTTTAAAATTATGCTCAGAAAAGTATGAAACCATTCTCTCTTCATACTGCTTCATAAACCATTAACGTTTACAGTCATACACCTAAGGCCTTTTAAATTTTCCACCCCTGCCTCCTCTCCTCACTCTTTACAACTCCAGAGCTTGAATTCATGTTTGGCACCTTCAGAGTACCCTCTTTCCCCTCATTCTTCTGGTGCCTCCTATCATGGCTACCACCACCTACACCACTACTTTCACCCTCCACCTCAGTCTGTTTCCCAGGCCTTCGCGCTGGCGTCAGGACGTCATCACAATCTGACTTAGCCGCCCTCTTTCTCGTGACAGTCACGTTACACATATTTTGATCCAGTGTTGCCTCACGATGAACCTCAACCTCCACCTGACAATGGTTTACTGATTCTAGGGACGACTCCAACACACCATCACTACCCAAAATATCACGTCCCCGACATACTGGAAGCAACGACTCTCCAACGACACCTCGCTCAGATGTAATGTCCCCCTCAGGCGGTGACAAAGTCTTCAAAACCTCCACCAATTCCTCCTCAATTGCAATAACCTCCTCCTGTAGTTGCTGCTCCTCCTTATCCACAGGAGACACCGGGTCAGGCAACTGGGGGAGGGACTCCAACCCACCTCCAGTCCTGTGTGCCTGATCCATTATCTCACTCCACAAAACACCACGCCCTCCGTCCAATGGTTGTTCCACAACTGCAACCTTTGAAGCCGGGGCTGCGACGTCCACCACAGGTCCAGGCACATGTCTCCGCTTGTCACAATTCGCTGCTATGTGATCATACTCACCACTTAGGTGGCATGTACGTCGTTGCCCTGGATACATAACCATGACCTGCGTCCTGAATTCATGTAGATAAACATAGGATGGTATTGGTGTCTCAAAGTCATTTTGAGGTTGAAAGTACCCTCTGGCAGACCAGCATAGGCGCCTGCCACCCACGTACCATGCTGGGCAAAATGAACTGTTCCATACTTCTCGAAAACTTTCCTGATATCCGCCTTGTCTGTCTCAAAGGGAACATTGTGTAACTTGATCCACGTATAATGCCGTGAAACATCAATCATTCTCACACAGACAGCTGGTGTGACGGTAAGACTCACGTCCTGAAACCGGCTGACCAACGCTTCATAGACCGTTGCCGTAAGCAGTTTTACGAAAATTCCATGGGCTCCATTTAATGCAACGCCACATAATTCTCCATCTTGTATGCCGTATGTCTCCCTGATGATCTTGGGTAATAAGACTTGCGCAGAACTAGGCGTAATCGTTCCTCGAAGAAGCTCTATGCAAACAGTATTAATCCGGCGTCGCCATTTTGACAACAGCAGTTCACCTATATTGTCAGCAGAGGCGCGACAGCACCACCTCACACCACTGTAGCCAGGCAACTTGAGGAGCGTCTGCGCAGTAGGTCCACTCGGCCCGAAAGCGAAGAGGACAATGCATCATAATTCTACATAATTTTGCATGGTAAGGTGCACCACTGTGCAATAATTATTTATGAGGTTACGTTATATTACGTTACATTAAAGTAGGTTAAGTAAAGTTTTTTTTCATATGTATAAAATTGAACTTTTTCTATGGCATAATTCATTTGATATACGATAATATAAATTGTAACTTATCGCTAAACTCAGACAAGAACTTTCAATCTATATATACCGATAAATCAATGCCATTTTTTTACGCCTTTTTGTGATGTAATAAAAGAAGTGCTAACAAACTTCTTGCTGTCTTGGGGAAGGAACTTGGTAAGTTCCTTAATTAAATCAGTTATTGGTCAGCCAGATTGTGGTACTTAGGTTGGTGGTGGTGGTGATGGATGCTCTGGGAGGGGGAGTGTTGCTTGTTGTTGTGGTGGTGATGGTGGTGGTAGTCTTCGTCAGGATGGTGGACGGTGGGGGGGAGGATGTGTTTCAGGTAGTGGTAATGGTGGTGGTGTTAAGTGATGCTGGCAGCGTTGTTGACAGTGGTAGTGTGGTGGTGGTGTCGACGTGATGGTGGCGGTGTTGACAGTGGTATTGGTGGGGGTGGTAAGTAATGGTGGCGGTGTTGACAGTGGTAGTGGTGGTGGTGATAGTAAGTAATGGTGGCGGTGTTGACAGTGGTAGTGGTGATGGGGTGGTAAGTAATGGTGGCGGTGTTGACAGTGGTAGTGGTGGTGGGGGTGGTAAGTAATGGTGGTGGTGTTGACAGTGATAGTGGTGATGGGGGTGGTAAGTAATGGTGGCGGTGTTGACAGTGTAGTGGTGGTGGGGGTGGTAAGTAATGGTGGCGGTGTTGACAGTGGTAGTGGTGGTGAGGGTGGTAAGTAATGGTGGCGGTGTTGACAGTGGTAGTGGTGGTGGGGGTGATAAGTAATGGTGGTGGTGTTGACAGTGGTAGTGGTGGTGGGGGTGGTAAGTAATGGTGGCGGTGTTGACAGTGGTAGTGGTGGTGGGGGTGGTAAGTAATGGTGGCGGTGTTGACAGTGGTAGTGGTGGTGAGGGTGGTAAGTAATGGTGGTGGTGTTGACAGTGATAGTGGTGGTGGGGGTGGTAAGTAATGGTGGCGGTGTTGACAGTGATAGTGGTGGCAGGGGTGGTAAGTAATGGTGGCGGTGTTGACAGTGGTAGTGGTGGTGGGGGTGGTAAGCAATGGTGGCGGTGTTGACAGTGGTAGTGGTGGTGGGGGTGGTAAGTAATGGTGGCAGTGTTGGACAGTGGTAGTGGTGGTGGGGGGGTGGTAATGGTGGCGATGTTGACAGTGGTAGTGGTGATGGGGGTGGTAAGTAATGGTGGCGGTGTTGACAGTTGTAGTGGTGGTGGGGGTGGTAATGGTGGCGGTGTTGACAGTGGTAGTTGTGGTGGGAGTGGTAAGTAATGGTGGCGGTGTTGACAGTGGTAGTGGCGGTGGTGATGGTAAGTAATGGTGGCGGTGGTGATGGTAAGTAATGGTGGCGGTGTTGACAGTGGTAGTGGTGTGGGGGTGGTAAGTAATGGTGGCGGTGTTGACAGTGGTAGTGGTGGTGGGGTGGTAAGTAATGGTGGCGGTGTTGACAGTGGTAGTGGTGGTGGTGATGGTAAGTAATGGTGGCGGTGTTGACAGTGATAGTGGTGGTGGGGGTGGTAAGTAATGGTGGCGGTGTTGACAATGGTATGGTGGTGGGAGTGGTAAGTAATGGTGGCGGTATTGACAGTGGAAGTGGTGGTGGTGATGGTAAGTAATGGTGGCGGTTTTGACAGTGGTAGTGGTGGTGGGAGTGGTAAGTAATGGTGGCAGTGTTGACAGTGGTAGTGGTGGTGGGGGTGGTAAGTATGGTGGCGGTGTTGACAGTGGTAGTGGTGGTGGGGTGGTAAGTAATGGTGGCGGTGTTGACAGTGGTAGTGGTGGGGGGTGGTAAGTAATGGTGGCGGTGTTGACAGTGGTAGTGGTGGTGGGAGTGGTAAGTAATGGTGGCGGTGTTGACAGTGGTAGTGGTGGTGGTAAGCAATAGTGGCAGTGTTGACAGTGGTAGTGGTGGTGGGGGTGGTAAGTAATGGTGGCGGTGCTGACAGTGGTAGTGGTGGTGGGGTGGTAAGTAACGGTGGCGGTGTTGACAGTGGTAGTGGTGGTGGGTTGGTAAGTAATGGTGGCGGTGTTGACAGTGGTAGTGGTGGTGAGGGTGGTAAGTAATGGTGGCGGTGTTGACAGTGATAGTGGTGGTGGGGTGGTAAGTAATGGTGGCGGTGTTGACAGTGGTAGTGGTGGTGGGGGTGATAAGCAATGGTGGCGGTGTTGACAGTGGTAGTGGTGGTGGGGGTGGTAAGTAATGGTGGCGGTGTTGACAGTGGTAGTGGGTGGTGGGGGTGGTAATCATGGCGGTGTTGACATTGGTAGTGGTGATGGGGGTGGTAAGTAATGGTGGCGGTGTTGACAGTGGTAGTGGTGGTGGGGGTGGTAAGTAATGGTGGCGGTGTTGACAGTGGTAGTGGTGGTGGGGGTGGTAATGGTGGCGGTGTTGACAGTGGTAGTGGTGGTGGGAGTGGTAAGTAATGGTGGCGGTGTTGACAGTGGTATGGTGGTGGGGGTGGTAAATAGGCGGTGTTGACAGTGGTAGTGATGGTGGTAAGTAATGGTGGCAGTGTTGACAGTGGTAGTGGTGGTGGGGGTGGTAAGTAATGGTGGCGGTGTTGACAGTGGTAGTGGTGGGTGGGGTGGTAAGTAATGGTGGCGGTGGGGTTGGTAAGTAATGGTGGCGGTGTTGACAGTGGTAGTGGTGGTGGGGGTGGTAAGTAATGGTGGCGGTGTTGACAGTGGTAGTGGTGGTGGGGGTGGTAAGTAATGGTGGCGGTGTTGACAGTGGTAGTGGTGGTGGGGGTGGTAATGGTGGCGGTGTTGACAATGGTAGTGGTGGTGGGAGTGGTAATGTAATGGTGGCGGTGTTGACAGTGGTAGTGGTGGTGGGGGTGGTAACGGTGGCTGTGTTGACAGTGGTAGTGGTGGTGGGAGTGGTAAGTAATGGTGGCAGTGTTGACAGTGGTAGTGGTGGTGGGGGTGGTAAGTAATGGTGGCTTTGTTGACAGTGGCAGTGGTGGTCGTGGTGGTAAGTAATGGTGGCGGTGTTGACAGTGGTAGTGGTGGTGGGGGTGGTAAGTAATGGTGGAGGTGTTGACAGTGGTAGTGGTGGTGGGGTGGTAAGTAATGGTGGCGGTGTTGACAGTGGTAGTGGTGGTGGGGGTGGTAAGTAATTGTGGCGGTGTTGACAGTGGTAGTGGTGGTGGGGGTGGTAAGTAATGGTGGCGGGTTGACAGTGGTAGTGGTAGTGGGGTGGTACGTAATGGTGGCGGTGTTGACAGTGGTAGTGGTGGTGGTGATGGTAAGTAATGGTGGCGGTGTTGACAGTGGTAGTGATGGGGGTGGTAAGTAATGGTGGCAGTGTTGACAGTGGTAGTGGTGGTGGGGGTGGTAAGTAATGGTGGCTTTGTTGACAGTGGTAGTGGTGGAGGGGGTGGTAAGTAATGGTGGCGGTGTTGACAGTGGTAGTGGTGGTGGGGGTGGTAAGTAATGGTGGAGGTGTTGACAGTGGTAGTGGTGGCGGAGTGGTAAGTAATGGTGGCGGTGTTGACAGTGGTAGTGGAGGTGGGGGTGGTAAGTAATGGTGGCGGTGTTGACAGTGGTAGTGGTGGTGGGGGTGGTAAGTAATGGCGGCGGTATTGACAGTGGTAGTGGTGGTGGGGTGGTAAGTAATGGTGGCGGTGTTGACAGTGGTAGTGGTGGTGGGGTGGTAAGTAATGGTGGTGGTGTTGACAGTGGTAGTGGTGGTGGGGTGGTAAGTAATGGTGGCGGTTTTGACAGTGGTAGTTGCGGTGGGGGTGGTAAGTAATGGTGGCGGTGTTGACAGTGGTAGTGGTGGTGGGGGTGGTAAGTAATGGTGGCGGTGTTGTCAGTGGTAGTGGTAGTTGGGGTGGTACGTAATGGTGGCGGTGTTGACAGTGGTAGTGGTGGTGGTGATGGTAAGTAATGGTGGCGGTGTTGACAGTGGTAGTGATGGGGGTTGTAAGTAATGGTGGCGGTGTTGACAGTGGTAGTGGTGGTGGGGTGGTAAGTAATGTGGCGGTGTTGACAGTTGTAGTGGTGGTGGGGGTGGTAAGTAATGGTGGCGGTGTTGACAGTGGTAGTGGTGGGGGGGTGGTAAGTAATGGTGGCGGTGTTGACAGTGGTAGTGGTGGAGGGGGTGGTAAGTAATGGTGGCGGTGTTGACAGTGGTAGTGGTGGTGGGGGTGGTAAGTAATGGCGGCGGTGTTGACAGTGGTATGGGGTGGGGTGGTTAAGTAATGGTGGCGGTGTTGACAGTGGTAATGGTGGTGGGGGTGGTAAGTAATGGTGGCGGTGTTGACAGTGGTAGTGGTAGTGGGGGTGGTACGTAATGGTGGCGGTGTTGACAGTGGTAGTGGTGGTGTGATGGTAAGTAATCGTGGCGGTGTTGACAGTGGTAGTGATGGGGGTGGTAAGTAATGGTGGCGGTGTTGACAGTGGTAGTGGTGGTGGGGGTGGTAAGTAATGGCGGCGGTGTTGACAGTGGTAGTGGTGGTGGGAGTGGTAAGTAATGGTGGCGGTGTTGACAGTGGTAGTGGTGGGGGGTGGTAAGTAATGGTGGCGGTGTTGACAGTGGTAGTGGTGTGGGGGTTGTAAGTAATGGCGGCGGTGTTGACAGTGGTAGTGGGTGGAGGGGTGGTAAGTAATGGTGGCGGTGTTGACAGTGGTAGTGGTGGTGGGGGTGGTAAGTAATGGTGGCGGTGTGACATGTAGTGGTGGTGGGGGTGGTAAGTAATGGCGGCGGTGTTGACAGTGGTAGTGGTGGTGGGGGGGGTAAGTAATGGCGGCGGTGTTGACAGTGTGTAGTGGTGGTGGGGGTGGGAAGTAATGGCGGCGGTGTTGACAGTGGGAGTGGTGGTGGGAGTGGTAAGTAATGGTGGCGGTGTTGACAGTGGTAGTGTGGTGGGGGTTGTAAGTAATGGTGGTGGTGTTTTACAGTGGGATGGGGGGGTGGTAAGTAATGGTGGCGGGGTTGACATGGTAGTTTTTGGTGGGGTGGTAAGTAATGGTGGTGGTGTTGACAGTGGTTGTGGTGGTGGGGGTGGAAATAATGGTGGTGGTGTTGACAGTGGTAGGGGTGGGGGGGGGGTAAGTAAGGGTGGTGGTGTTAATGGTATGGGGTGGGGGGGTAAGAAATGGTGGGGGTTTTTGAAGTGGTAGTTGTGGGGGGGGGTGGAAAGTAATGGTGGTGGTGTTGCAGGGGAGGGGTGGTGGGGGTGGTAAGAAATTTTGGGGGTGTTGACAGGGTAGTGGTGGTGGGGTGGAAAGTATGGTGGGGGTGTTGACAGTGTGGGGTGGTGGGGGGGGTAAGTAATGGTGGTGGTTTGACAGTGGTAGTGGTGGGGGGTGTAAGTAATGGTGGCGGTGTTGAAGTGGTAGTGGGGTGGGGGTGGAAAGAAAGGGTGGTGGGTTGAAGGTAGTGGTGGGGGGGGGAATAATGGGGGTGGTGTTGACAGGGGTGTGGGGGTGGGGGTAAGTAATGGGGGCGGTGTTGACAGTGGTAGGGTGGGGGGGGGAAAAGTAATGGTGGTGGGTTGACAGTGGTAGTGGGGGGGGGGGGGTAAGTAAGGGGGCGGTGTTGACAGTGGTAGTGGTGGGGGGGGTGGTAAAATGGTGGCGGTGTTGCAGTGGTAGTGGTGGGGGTGGAAGTAAGGCGCCGGGGTTTTGACAGGGTTAGTGGTGGGGAGGGTAAGTAATGGCGCCGGGTTGACAGTGGTATGGTGGTGGGAGTGGTAAGTAAGGGCGCCGGTGTTGAAATTTTGTTGATTTTAGGCTACATGGGTGAAAATTTTTGCTGTTTCCCTCTGCAATAACTGAAGAATGCCTTTTCGTCGGCTTTAAATGCTGTGCTGATGCATTTTTTAAAAAAGAGCCCACCTTGAATTACGTTAAAGTTTTTATTATTCCAGTTGTTTTGTTTGAATTTCTGTGACAAAACCCCAACAATATCCATGTCAAAAATAAAATAAATGTTCGACTTGACGGTTTTTCCAGATTAAATCTAGCAAATTCATTTATTTACATATAACATCTGTGCCCTAAAGACCATTATAAAAAAATGGGGGTTTTTGTCTAGAGTTCATAAAACCTGTCGCACCATCCCCTAACCCTTAAAGGGTAGGGTAGGTGCCTGAACCCGACCTTTTACTCATAAACTCATTCCCTTTAGCCTCCTTGGGGGGGGATGGCAGACAGGAGGCCTAGTTGTGGCTGGGCCGGGGAAGTTGGCCCAAAAGATGAGGAGGTAGTTGTCCTCCCCCGGGGAGACTTAGGTCCAGAAACTCCCTAAAAAGGGAGCCAAGGGCCGGGCCACCATTTGGAAAAAGGGCCCCGGGGCCGGGAAATCCGGGCTAATTTTTTAATAATAATAATAATAATAATAAAACCTATTATGATTGTATAATTATTTACAAAGCCCTAAACGCTGGTAAATCTTATTTAAAGTAAATTGGATTTTTTTTTGGGTTGTAATTTCCAATTTACTTTTTTCTTTTCGGAAAAAAAAAAGGGGAAAATTAAAACTCTGATTTCCTCTTTAATTTCTAGTGCCCTTCAAATGCCTTTCAACCTGATAACTTGAAAAATGAAAATTTCAAACGGCTTAAAGGGGTATTGACCCCTCTAATTACGGACTATTTCTTTTCATTTTCCTTCAAGGGACTTAGTAAAGTCTATTTTGAAATTTTTTTATTAAAGAAAAGGATATTAGTGTTAAAAGCGATGACTAATTTAAATTTAAAATTTTTAAGTCACATTTGCACTAATATTTTGTGCCAATAAGGTACAAAGCCCCCTGGGGTTATGCAGTAGGGGAAACCCCTTTTTGTCGCACAGCGACAGAAAACATCAAATTTTTCAGTCTACGAGGGCATGATCAGTTACTTTTTTCCCACAAATCGGGGATGAAGATTTCCAATACAATTTCTTAAAAATGCGCTTCGGGTTTGCCTTTCCTATTAAATTATGCATTTTTATCATGTTTCATTCATGTTAGGTTACGAAAGTATCTTTATGTATTGAAATTATTCAAGCATAAAAAATGACCATGGTTGTTCACTTTTGCTTTGTCTCCACCATCTTTGAATGTTTATGTTCTACGGATGTATAACCTGGGGAGTGTAAAACCCTCGAGGTAAAACCCTGCGGAGTGTAAAACCTGCGGATTTAAAAAACCTGGGGAGTGTAAAACCCTGCTGAGTGTAAACCTGCGGAGTGTAAAAAACTGGGGAGTTATAACCGCGGAGTGTTAAAACCTGGGGAGTGAAAACCTGCGGAGTGTAAAACCCTGCAAGTTTATAACCTCGGGTGTATAACCGGGGAGTGTATAACCGGGGTGTGTATAATGCGGAGTGTATAACCTGCGGAGTGAAAAACCTGCGGATGAAACCGCGAGTGTAAAACCCTGGGGAGTTTTAAAACCCGCGGATTAAAACCTGCGGATGTATAACCCTGGGGAGTGATAACCTGCGGAGTGTAAACCTGTGATGTAAACCCTCGAGTGAAACCTGCGGAGTGTAAACCCGAGTGTATAACCTCGGATGTTAACCTGCGGTGTATAACCTGCGGGTGTATAACCTGCGGATGTATAACCTGCGGGTTAAAACCTGCGAGTGAAAAAACCTCGGGTGAAACCTGCGGGTGTAAACCTGTGGAGTGTTAACCTGCGGAGTGTATAACCGGGGAGTGTATAACCTGCTGAGGAAAAACTGGGGAGTTTTAAAATCTGCGGAGTGTATAACCTGCTGGTGTAAAACCCTGGGGAGTCTATAAATGCGGGTGAATCCTGCGGAGTGTAAAACCCTGCGAGTGTAAACCTGCGGAGTGTAAAACCCTCCCGGGATAACCTCGGAGTTATAATCGGAGTGTAAACCTGCGGGTGTAAAACGCGCAGTGTATAACCTGCAGTGAAAAACCCTGGGGTGTAAAAACCTGGGGATGTAAAACCTGGGATTATAACCGCGAGTGTATAACCTGCGGATGTAAATCGGAGTGTATAACCTGCGGGTGTATAACCTGCTGGTGTATAACCTGGGGAGTGTTTAACCTCGAGTGTAAACCTGCAAGTGTTAACCTGGGGAGTGTAAACCTCGGAGTGATATCCTGGGGAGTGTAAAACCGGGGTGCAAAACCGCGGAGTTAAAACCCTGCGGAGTGTAAAACCCTGCAGATTTTAAACCGGGAGTGTATAACCTGGGGGTGTATAACCTGGGGAGTGTAAACCCGGGAGTTTAACCTGCAGTTTTAAAACCTGGGATGTATAACCTGCGGGTGTATAACCGCTGAGTGTATAACCTGGGGGGTTAAACCCGCGGAGGTATAACCTGCGGAGGTTAACCTGGGGAGTGTATAACCTGTGGAGTGTAAAACCTGCGAGTGTAAAACCCTGCGGAGTTATAACCCGAGTGTATAACCTGCTGAGTGTAAAAACCTGCTGAAGTGTATAACCTGCGGATGTATAACCTGCGGAGTGTATAACCTCGGAGGTATAACCTGCTAGTGTATAACCTGCTGAGTGTATAACCCGTAAAGTAAAACCCTGCGGAGTGTAAACCTCGAAGTGTATAACCTGCGGAGTGTATAACCTGGGGATGTAAAACCTCTGAGTGTAAAAACCTGCGGAGTGTAAAACCCTGCTGAGTGTATAACCGCGGAGTGTATAACCTGCGGGGTGTATAACCTGGGGATATAAACCTGCGGAGTGTTAACCGGGGAGTTTTAAACCCTGCTGATGTTAACCTGCGGGTGTATAACCCTGAGTGTATAACTGCGAGTGTAAAACCTGGGGAGTGCATAACCTGGGGAGTGTATAACCTGGGGAATTATAACCTGCTGAGTTAAAACCCTGGGGAGTTTTAAAAACCGCTGGTGTTAAAACCTGCGGAGTATAACTGCGGAGTGTAAAACCTGCTGATGATAACCTGCGGAGTAATAACCGCGAGTGTATAACCGCGATGTATAACCTGCTGAGTGTAAAACCTGCGGAGTTTTTAACCTGCTGGGGTGTATAACCTCGGAGTTAAAACCGCGGAGTGTAAAACCTGCGGAGTATAACCTGTGAGGTATAACCTGGGGAGTGTAAAACCTGCTGATGTATAACCTGCGGAGTGAATAACCTGCGGGTTATAACCTGCTGAGTGATAACCTGCGGGTATTAAACCTGCGGAGTGATAACCTGCGGATGTATAACCCTGCTGAGCGTATAACCTGGGGATGTAAACCTGCTGAGTGTAAAACCTGCGAGTGTATAATGCGGAGGTAAAACCTGCGCAGTGATAAACCTGGGGGAGTGTATAACCTGCGAGTGTTAACCGGGCGGAGTGTAAAACCGCTGAGTGATAACCTCGGAGTGTAAAACCGCGGAGTGTAAACCCTGCTGAGTGTAAAACCCGCGGTGTATAACCGCGGTGAAAAACCTCGGTGTATAACCTGCTGAGTTATAACCTGCGGGTGTATAACCGCGGGTGTATAACCTGGGAGTGTAAAACCCTTTGGGGAGTGTTAACCTCTGAGTGTAAAAACCTGGGAGTATATAACCTGCGGGTGAAAAACCTGCGGAGTGTAAAACCCTGCTGGGTAAACCCTGCGGGTGTATAACCTGCTGAGGTATAACCTGCGGATGTAAACCTGGGGAGTTATAACCTCTGATGATAACCTGCGGAGTGTATAACCTGCGGAGTGTATAACCTGCGGAGTGTATAACCTGCGGAGTGTATAACCTGCGGAGTGTATAACCTGCGGAGTGTATAACCTGCGGAGTGTATAACCCGCGGATGTAAAAACCCCGAGTGTAAAACCTGGGAGTATTAACCGGGGAGTGTATAACTGCGGTTTAAAACCCGCGAGTTAAAACCTGCGGAGTGTAAAACCTGGGGTTTTTAAACCTCGGATGTTAACCTGGGGAGTGTAAACCTGCTGAGTGTAAAACCCTCGGAGTGTATAACCCTGAGTGTATAACGCGGAGTGTAAACCTGCGGCGTGAAACCTGCTGATGTAAAACCCCTGCGGAGTAAAAACCCTGCGGATGTATACCGCGGATGTAAACCCTCTTAGTGTATAACCGCGGAGTGTATAACCTGCTGAGTTAAAACCTGCGGAGTGTATAACCTGGGAGTTAAACCGCAGAGTGTATAACCTGCGAGTGTTAACCTCGGAGGTAAAACGCTGAGTGTAAAACCCTGGGGAGTGTAAAGGGGAGTGTATAACCTGCTGATGTATAACCTGCGGAGTATAAACCCTGCGAGTGTAAACCCTGGGAGTGTAAAACCTGCTGAGTGTAAAACCTGCGGAGTTAAAACCCTTTGGGGTGTAACCGCTTATGTAAAACCTGGGGAGGTATAACCCTCGTGTATAACCGCGGGTGTATAACCTCGGAGTGTATAACCTGGGGAGTGTAAACCTGCTGAGTGTATAACCGGGGAGTGTAAACCTGGGAGGTATAACCGCGAGGATAACCTGCGGAGTGTAAAAACCGCGGATGATAACCTGGGGAAAAGTGTATAACCGCGGATGAAAACGCTGAGTGTATAACCTGGGGATTAAAACTGCGAGTGTAAAACCCTGGGGATGTATAACCTGCGGAGTGTAAAACCCCGGGGAGTTAAAACCCTCGGATGTATAACCGTGGATTATAACCTG
Source organism: Cherax quadricarinatus (assembly GCF_026875155.1). Classification (NCBI taxonomy): domain Eukaryota; kingdom Metazoa; phylum Arthropoda; class Malacostraca; order Decapoda; family Parastacidae; genus Cherax; species Cherax quadricarinatus. The sequence continues at coordinate 37,433,688 of NC_069445.1, read as the reverse complement.
CAGAGTGTAAAACCCTTTCTGAGTGATAACCTGCGGATGTAAAACCTCGGAGTGTATAACCTGCGGAGTGTTAACCTGGGGGGTGTATAACCGCGGAGTGTATCCGTTCACTTACCGGGGGGTTTCTTCACTTTTAATTTTTTTAAAAATGAAACGCAAATACTACTTTTTTTTTTTTTTTATATATCCCTTTTAAAGATTTGCCTTACATTCATTTCCCCTTCAAGTAAGACTTTTGCAGAGCCAAGCAGCCTATATACCGTCCTCCCACTTCTGGGTTTTGTGACTTTGTAAATGGTCCATCGATCGAAATGTCTTCGTAAGCTTTTCTCTTCATGTGCGGGTTTTTGTGTATAGCTTTTTTTTTTTGTGAAGGGGTTTTATGTCTTCATGGGTTGTTTCCCCATATTAGTGAAGCGTCACTCTTTACGGGTTGTTCCTCATATTATGTGAAGGTCGTCACGTCTTTACGGGTTGTTCCTCATATTATTTCAAGGTCGTCACGTCTTTACGGGTTGTTCCTCATATTATGTCAAGGTCGTCACGTCTTTAGGGTTTTTTCCCCATTTATTCAAAGGTCGTCACGTCTTTACGGGTTGTTCCTCATATTATGTCAAGGTCGTCACGTCTTTACGGGTTGTTCCTCATATTATGTCAAGGTCGTCACGTCTTTACGGGTTGTTCCTCATATTATGTCAAGGTGTCAGTCTTTAGGGGTTTTTCCTCAATTATGCAAAAGGGCGTCACGCTTTCGGGTTGTTCCTCATATTATGTCAAGTCGTCACGCTTTTGGTTTTCCCTATTATGTCAAATCGTCAGTCTTTTTCGGGGTTTTTCCTCATATTATGCCTTCCTTTCAATTTTAATATTTTGCAAACATTTCCAGGTAAACTCCCGGGAGGCTATGCTGTTGTCTCTCTTGGTAGCTAAACGAAAAAAGGCCTAGGGGGGACCCAAAAACTTTACTAGAAATTTGAAAATAGAAATAATACTGTGTACTTGTCTCTACAGGAAGGTTTAAATTTATATTTGGGGTTTCGTGGGGCCCAATTTTTATCTAGAAATAGTAATGATTTTTTAAAATTTTTAAAACGGTTGGTGAAACATCCCGATTGGTACTCAGATGTACATGTGTCTAATTTTTCATACGTCGGACTGTTACCATTTAATACAATTTCTCAAGCACTGCAACATCATGAATCTTGGTACAGAGGACACCACACAACCTTCCCGCTTTCTAATGGGGCCCATTTTCCTTGGGGATAAGCACTTCCCGGTGAATCCACCTCCGGGACATGCCCTTTGTCTACTGCACGAAAGGGATTGTCATACATTTTTAACATATATAACGCTAAGCCCAGCGAAAACTTGGGGTGTTTTTGGGGTGTATAAAATTCGAATTTTCCAAACTTTTGAACAATTTCTGGAAAGGTTTTTTAAAATTTACTTGAGAACGCCTTTAATATCCCTTTTAAAATTTCAAGTCATCAACCTTATGCAAGAAGTTACCATTTTTTATTTTGGGCTTTTTTTTGGTGTTTTTTATGAAAAAATAGAGATCAAAAATTTCCTGGAGTTACAGTTCGCTAGATACTATTAAAACTACTAGAATTAAAAAAACAACTTTCACAATTGTAAAATAAATAAATAATAAAAAAAAACAGTAACTACAAAAAAAAAAAGAAAATTAAAATAATCAAAACCTACCGTTCCATAGTATGTTGAAATTCGAAAAATTCTAATGGTATATCTTTCAGTCTTAACAAGTGACTGAGGAAGCCAGTCGGGGCGAAACGTTTCCTCTAATAACTGTCCTGAAATGTTCATAAATATCTTTTTCTACTGTCTTATTCTTCTGAATGTGTTTTTTCATAAATATTTTCACTTTAACTGGGTTAAGTTCCAACTATTGGACCTCTCGATGATGCTGATCTATAGCTCCTGAACCTCAGAATCTAAGCTGCAGGTAAACTGGGGAACTGACGGGCTTCTGGAGTGGGTTGAGGTGATGGGATTGTGTCTCACAAGCCTAGTTATAAATTGTGTCCAACATTTGTAATTACTATGACTGTTCAGCTTGGAAATTTGGAAAGAAGCGGAGCTGCACGAACGTTAAAATGTATGAAGGACAACTGTAATGTTGTATACAGAGTTGATGAGCGAGAATAGAGCAGTTGGTTCTTGAGCAGGTAAATCACATTAATTCTCTCACCGACTCTTTATGAGGAAGATGCAAGGCCTGTTTACGAATAGATTTTTTATATATGTTTGTATGGCTTGGCATATGTTTCTGTGAGATGTATTACAATAATTATTAATTGAAGACATTCCTGTGCAGTAGGATTTAAATAATTGTTATGCGTAATCTTCCCCTAACTATGTATGTTAGGTTATTTGTCATCCTTGTACATAGTGGAAGAGCTAGGTCCAGAAAGCAACGTTATCTATAACAGAGGTTTGTTCAGCACGAAGTGTCTTTCAGTCATACTTGTGGACAGTACCTGCCACCCATCATCCTTCCTCAGTCATACTTGTGGACAGTACCTGCCACCCATCATCCTTCCTCAGTCATACTTGTGGGCAGTACCTGCCACCCATCATCCTTCCTCAGTCATACTTGTGGGCAATACCTGCCACCCATCATCCTTCCTCAGTCATACTTGTGGGCAGTACCTGCCACCCATCATCCTTCCTCAGTCATACTTGTGGGCAGTACCTGCCACCCATCATCCTTCCTCAGTCATACTGTGGGCAGTACCTGCCACCCATCATCCTTCCTCAGTCATACTTGTGGGCAATACCTGCCACCCATCATCCTTCCTCAGTCATACTTGTGGACAATACCTGCCACCCATCATCCTTCCTCAGTCATACTTGTGGACAATACCTGCCACCCATCATCCTTCCTCAGTCATACTTGTGGACAATACCTGCCACCCCATCATCCTTCCTCAGTCATACTTGTGGACAATACCTGCCACCCATCATCCTTCCTCAGTCATACTTGTGGACAATACCTGCCACCCATCATCCTTCCTCAATCATACTTGTGGACAGTACCTGCCACCCATCATCCTTCCTCAGTCATACTTGTGGACAATACCTGCCACCCATCATCCTTCCTCAGTCATACTTGTGGACAATACCTGCCACCCCATCATCCTTCCTCAGTCATACTTGTGGACAATACCTGCCACCCATCATCCTTCCACAAGTATGTAATATGTTTAGTTTAAAAACTCATCTTTCATTTGCAGTAACTCATAATAATTTTTAAACTACACAGTACACTTCTTAACTGTGACTACTATACTACAATGTGCTCAAACCATAAATATAATTCATGTCAGGTATTGATTTAATTAAGAGGATGGATGACAGCCCGACCATATGTAGAAGTTTCCATACAAGAAGAGTGGATAATGAATAGGTGTCTAGGGAAACTGGGAAATTGCTGGCTGGACAAGTACTGCAAGGAATCTGGAATTTCATTCGCTGGAAAGTGGGTTCATTTCTAGGGGCACACATGGTATGTATACAAGAGATGGGGTATCTTCCTGCTGCAAGAGTGACAATATTGGCCAATTCAGTTAAAGGAGCCGTTACTAAACTATGTAAGATTTTGAACTGATACAAGATAAAGGTAAGGGTGTAAGAAACAAAGGAGTTGTGGTACTAAAAGAGTGAGCAATAATTTACAAAAATATGTTAGGTAAATTTTCAGAAAACAGGATTGCTCATAAAATAGTTACAGAAAATTTGGTCTATAAACAAAGAGAGGAGGCAAGGGAGAAAAGCGAGGCAAAAACTTCCTTAATATCTATTTAAAAATAACCAAAATACAAGAAATAACATAGATGAAAAAAGAATATTTGCACGCACAAGAAACGTAGATATTATTGCAATAACTGAAACTTGGTTAAGTCCGAAAAAATAGGGACATACATGCTGAATGCAACATATCATTCTACTCCCCCCGTGGTTATTTTGCACAAGTATATAAATTGTCCCACTGATAAAGTCAACAGGAAAAGAAGGCGGAGTTACTATATCAGAGAAAATTTAAAATGTTCCATCAGAAACGACATAAAGGTGGAATTGACATATGTATAATCTTTTTGACTGTCGTTTCATGAAGGACATGAAAAAGTAATCTTAGGTGTGATCTACAAGCCTCCCAGATCTAGAAAGTGACCTGGGTAAATTTCTTCGCTAAGGCATCTGGAAACGAATATGTAGTGTAGATGGACACTTTTAATTTTAACCAAATTGACTGAACAGTTTAATAGGAAATCTTGAGTCTAGCGATTTTCTTGAAATGGTAAATTAATGTTTATGAAAACAGTTTGTCAGAACCAATTAAAGGAAATAACCTGCTGGACTTGGTTCTAGCAAACAAAAATTCTCTCGATAGATAGATAATCTTTGTTAAATAATCACGTGGTTAATGGTGAGCTTGGAGAAAGAAATCACAAATCAGTTTCAACGTCTCTTTCACTTATCTTAATAACGTTAACAAAGTTAAAGACCTTTAGTTTCGCACTACAGGTATGAGGTTAATGGGCTTTCCGAGTAGTTTGGACAAACTAGGGATTATTATGAAGAAATCCTGATAGACGGAGGTGGTTCCCAATATGATATTAACAAAGTAATGCACAAGCTGGCCACGCTACATATATTCCTAACAGAGCAAATCCAAATTACTCTAAATATATCAGCAATAAACCAAAATGTCTCATGGGTTAAAATAAAGGAATTTATAGGCGAAACAAAAGAGGTGAAGTTTGCCTCATAGATTAAGTGAGAAGTCAAAAATGAAAATGAAAGACATGAGAATATGAGAGTAAGGTTGTGAGGTAATCAAACACCAATCCAAGGTGTTTCTTTCAGGTATACAGGAAGAAGATTAGGGAAATGATACGCCCACTTAAATGTTACTCAGGTCTACCACTGTTAGTGACAAAGAAATATGCACCATTTTCAACACTTATTTCCTCTTCGATTTTACACAAGACGATATAAATGAAATCCCAAAACTTGATAATTATGCTGGTCATGACGATAATAAAATATGCCATGTGAAAGTCACTACTAACAGGGTCCCCAAACAACTACACAGACTGAGTCTAATCAAGTCCCTAGACCTTCATGGTCTGTTTTCAAAGATTCTAAAGGAATATACGCAGGAACTTAGCAAACCATTAGCTAGTCTAATAGATCACTACAAATAAGTATAATACCAAGCGTAGATTGGAGGAGATATGATTGATGTATACAATTAGAAAACAGGAATAAATAAACAGAATATAAATAGTGAGTTACAGTAAAGAAAACTGGACCAACAGTAATGTATTCAAATTGGAAAAATTGAGAGTTAGAAAGGATACAGGGAAGTACTGAACTGGTAATAGAGTTGTTGATGAGTGGAATGATCACCCCAAGTAGCGCTTTATTTATAGGTATGACGGGTACATGTGTGGGTGTGGCTTGTATCTACCTACCTGGAGAGGCAAAGATGATGTGATCAGTCCATCAACCTCAAAGATATTGTTTGAAGTGATCAGTCCCTCAGCCTGGATGTATGATCAACTTCATAGTCTTAAACAATGTGTAATTGAAGCATGATAATGTAGCCATTTATAGGGCCAAAGATGTCATTATATAAAGGCATACGAATTGAAAACACTGCAGGAAGCTTACTGTCCCATATTTGGTAGGTTCTCAGATCCAACTCTTCTCATTCATAACTAGTGATCGGGTAATGAAGTCGCAGATGTCCTCTACATCAGGAAGAAGACTACTGTGTAGGCGAAGCGTTACACATGTCTTATCTACTTTTCAGTATTGTTAATATTTAATCTCCGAAATTAGATTGTTTCCAGTTTTAAGTTTAAAAAATAATTGAAACGATCATAAATAAGGATAAGAAGGATATTTCCTAAAAATCGAGCGTGGCTAGTAGCGCTGCTGAGGTCAGCATCAACCGGGAGAAAAGCGAAGCATCGGTCTCCGATATTTTCCAATAATCTCCCCGTAATTATTCAATAGAACGAACATTTGTGTTTATCATCATAGATATGATAGGAAGGGAGTTTATGTGCCCGGTACTCGGTATGTCATATTTAAATGATTACGTGATGTTACACTCCGCTCGTAGTGTAACATCACTGCTACACTCTCAATATTAATCGCATACACAGGGAAGTATACTTAGCCTCTTGTAGCCAGGTTTATATCATATGTGGTTAGATTATCATACCGAGTTTCTTGAGGGATTTTTAACCCTAGATAAATATATTGTCCAGTCTTTTGATGATTGAATGACGCGTATTCATATCGTTTCCAATTTTATTTGATTATTATCATTTGTGATCTCAGAGAAAATGTTAACTATTCCTCTAGGTATTCGTAATGATTCGTATTTAAAAAGCTTGTTACTCTGCAAGGTCATCATTTTAATTATTTAAACTATCCAATAAGCAGATTTAATTCTCATATTAGGGTTTTCAAATATACGATCGGGGCAGAAATCGTGGCACCTCTAACAGAGGGGCAACCATCGGCGGACACGACTCGCTGCTGACTGATCGTAAGAACTTTTGCTGTACTTGGGTAACCCTTAACAACGTTATAATTGTTCTTACTGTTGAATTCTTGTTAGTGTTTATCACAACTCTATTTTGATCCAAACGAATCAGTACAGAGGAAATAAAACTAGATACAAGTATCACTATATGCATCGGTGTCATATTGAGTCATACTAAGACATGCTAAGTCTTACTGAGACATAGTCATTCTGAGTGGTACTGAGACATATTGAGTCATACTGAGACATACTGAGTCATACTGAGTCATACTGAGGAACTTTTCAACAAAGTGATAAACCTTTTACACTGCGTTTAGGTTTCTCACTGTCGGTTTGTGAGTTTCGGAGAATAATGTTTAAAAAACATTTATATTCAGACTATACATAGATTTCGGGTATTGATTGTTAATGTTAGATTCAGAACCTTGCTTTGGTGCGCTGTTTTCAATACGCTTCCGAAGGTAACTTCTTTACTCCGTCTCTGTCGTGTATACGCAACAGAACAATCATTTACAGTAGCAAGACAAAAGAGCATCAGTTTAGCAAGACAAAAGAGCATCAGTTTAGCAAGACAAAAGAGCATCAGTTTAGCAAGACAAAAGAGCATCAGTTTAGCTAGACAAAAGAGCATCAGTTTAGCAAGACAAAAGAGCATTAGTTTAGCAAGACAAAAGAGCATCAGTTTAGCAAGACAAAAGAGCATCAGTTTAGCAAGACAAAAGAGCATCAGTTTAGCAAGACAAAAGAGCATCAGTTTAGCAAGACAAAAGAGCATCAGTTTAGCAAGACAAAAGAGCATCAGTTTAGCAAGACAAAAGAGCATCAGTTTAGCAAGACAAAAGAGCATCAGTTTAGCAAGACAAAAGAGCATCAGTTTAGCAAGACAAAAGAGCATCAGTTTAGCAAGACAAAAGAGCATCAGTTTAGCAAGACAAAAGAGCATCAGTTTAGCAAGACAAAAGAGCATCAGTTTAGCAAGACAAAAGAGCATCAGTTTAGCAAGACAAAAGAGCATCAGTTTCTGATGACTTATGATTAGAAACATTTGGGTATATGGTATCACGTATTTTGGCATTTACTGCAAACTTTTTCACCGGCTAGACACTGCCTGAGCTGGAATATCTTTCCATACAAGAAACATTTAGTCTTACCATTCTATATATATATATATTTTTTTTTTACTTTATCTCAATTTTATAACTTTATATCTAACTTTTTCACTCAGTTTTGACTGCTTTATTTATGCATGCATCATCATAAGCATCAGATCCGTCAATGATAACTGGACATCCTTTCTATAAGATATAATATCATTAAATTTATCTACAAAGTTTCACTGTATATCTGAGGTGCGAAGCTGTGTCACCAGAACCAGTAATCTGCACCAATACTTCTCATAAATATTTCCGTCCCATCAAACCGATGTTATTACTCTTAAACAGAAAGTAAAATATGCATTATTCTGCTCCAGTGCTGGAAAAAAACAAAGTCTTCATTACATGAAATTCATTCCCGCCATTAGACTATTTTAATAGTTTTTGTTTAGTTGTGTTAGCAAGCATAACGTCTTAGACTGTGACATTATCTTTACCCACTAAAGTTCAGGGGAGAGTGTGTGACCTTTACTGCATATTACAAGTTTATCCCAGAGACAACGTAAGATACATTTCCAGCTGTTCACCTTATATATATATATATATATATATATATATATATATATATATATATATATATATATATATATATATATATATATATATATGTATTATATTTAAATATATAACATATATTATATTATATATCAATATATAGGCAGGGTGGCCCGAAAAAGAAAAACTTTCACCATCATTCACTTCATCACTGTCTTGCCAGAAGGGTGCTTTACACAACAGTTTTTAAACTGCAACATTAACAGCCCTCCTTCAGAGTGCAGGCACTGTACTTCCCATCTCCAGGACTCAAGTCCGGCCTGCCGGTTTCCCTGAATCCCTTCATAAATGTTACTTTGCTCTGTTTCGCTCCATTCTCTCTACATGTCCGAACCACCTCAACAACCCTTCCTCAGCTCTCTGGACAACAGTTTTGGCAATCCCGCACCTCCTCCTAACTTCCAAACTAAGAATTCTCTGCATTATATTCACACCACACATTGCCCTCAGACATGACATCTCCACTGCCTCCAGCCTTCTCCACGCTGCAACATTCATCACCCATGCTTCACACCCATATAAGAGCGTTGGTAAAACTATGCTCTCATACATTCCCCTCTTTGCCTCCAAGGACAAAGTTCTTTGTCTCCACAGACTCCTAAGTGCACCGCTCACCCTTTTCCCCTCATCAATTCTATGATTCACCTCATCTTTCATAGACCCATCCGCTGACACCTGCACTCCCAAATATCTGAATACATTCACCTCCTCCATACTCTCTCCCTCCAATCTGATATCCAATCTTTCATCACCTAATCTTTTTATTATCCTCATAACCTTACTCTTTCCTGAATTCACTTTTAATTTTCTTCATTTACATATCCTATAAAAATTCATCCACCAACCTCTGCAACTTCTCTTCAGAATCTCCCAAGAGCACAGTGTCATCAGCAAAGAACAACTGTGACAACTCTCACTTTATGTGCGATTCTTTATCTTTTAACTCCACGCCTCTTGCCAAGACCCTCGCATTTACTTCTCTTACAACCCCATCCATAAATATATTAAACAACCACGGTGACATCACACATCCTTGTCTAAGGCCTACTTTACTGGGAAATAATCTCCCTCTGTCCTACATACTCTAACTTGAGCCTCACTATCCTCGTAAAAACTCTTCACTGCTTTCAGTAACCTTCCTCCTATCCCATACACCTGCAACATCTGCCACATTGCCCCCCTATCCACCCTGTCATACGCCTTTTCGCAATCCATAAATGCCACAAAAACCTCTTTAGCCTTATCTAAATACTGTTCACTTATATGTCTCACTGTAAACACCTGGTCCACACACCCCCTACCTTTCCTAAAGCCTCCTTGTTCATCTGTTATCCTATTCTCCGTCTTACTCTTAATTCTTTCAATAATAACCCTACCATACGCTTTACCAGGTATACTCAACAGACTTATCCCCATATAATTTTTGCATTTCCTTTGGTCCCCTTTGCCTTTATACAAAGGAACTATGCATGCTCTCTGCCAGTCCCTAGGTATCTTACCCTCTTCCATACATTTATTAAATAATTGCACCAACCACTCCAAAACTATATCCCCACCTGCTTTTAACATTTCTGTCTTTATCCGATCAATCCCAGCTGCCTTACCCCCTTTCATTTTACCTACTGCCTCACGAACTTCCCCCACACTCACAACTGGCTCTTCCTCACTCCTACAAGATGTTATTCCTCCTTGCCCTATACACGAAATCACAGCTTCCCTATCTTCATCAACATTTAACAATTCCTCAAAATATTCCTTCCATCTTCCCAATACCTCTAACTCTCCATTTAATAACTCTCCTCTCCTATTTCAAACTGACAAATCCATTTGTTCTCTAGGCTTCCTTAACTTGTTAATCTCACTGAAAAACTTTTTCTTAATTTCAACAAAATTTGTTGATAACATCTCAGCCACTCTCTCATTTACTCTCTTTTTACATTGCTTCACCACTCTTTTAACCTCGCTCTTTTTCTCCATATACTCTTCCCTCCTTGCATCACTTCTACTTTGTAAAAACTTCTCATATGCTAACTTTTTCTCCCTTACTACTCTCTTTACATCATCATTCCACCAATCGCTCTTCTTCCCTCCCACACCCACTTTCCTGTAACCACAAACTTCTGCTGAAAACTCTAACACTACATTTTTAAACCTACCCCATACCTCTTCAACCCCATTGCCTATGCTCTCATTAGCCCATCTATCCTCCAACAGCTGTTTATATCTTACCCTAACTGCCTCCTCTTTAAGTTTATAAACCTTCACCTCTCCCTTCCCTGATGCTTCTATTCTCCTTGTATCCCATCTACCTTTTACTCTCAGTGTAGCTACTATATATATGTAAAGGAAGAAAAAAACCAGCACTGCTACTTGAAACATCATTGACTCTCAACTAGTTTCGGAACAACCTCACTCCATCATCAGACACTATAAAATCAGAGAAGCAACTGTAAGAATCAGATCTGAACATGTACTAAACGTCAAATTAACATGAGCCAAAGAAAATATAAAAGATTAAAGAACAATAATAAAATAAAGTAAAATAAACCTAGAAATAAAGTAACTCTACTGACCGTTCATTATTACTTAAGGAAGGATTGTGTCTAATGGAGTATAGAGACTAGTGCTGCCAGCTCAATGGTATTAGAACGACTGGAGAAGACAGTGAACGATTTCATGTCTTTGTGTCGTCTGTGGCTTCACAGTGTTGCCGTGTGCCACTAATGGGGAATGGGGGGTGTAATCAGTTACCTATTTATTTAATGAATCAGTCTAGCAAGATTTCCCTTATTCGTTTAATCACCTAACAGATTTTGCAGAGCAGTGGCAAGGTCATTTGTTAAAGCCTAGCAATCTAACCTATGTATAAACAGTATGTCACACCATTGGGTAATGCAATGGAATCGATATTTTACAAATAAGATATCTGACCATACAATGGAGTCCTTTATTGATCTTCTGGTAAGATGTGACTTACCACTGGAGAGTAATACCACTGTATCTCATAACTATATTTACCTCACTCACTGTATGACAGTAAATAATGAACAAGGATAGCTGTCGATTTGTTTTTTCCTTCCTCCCTAGCAAAGATAAGTCTGTTTTTATAATTTTTACTCGAATCCTTTTGATCTGTCATGTCCTAACATAAAGTTAGGAAGTCCCAAATAGTGCGGTGGAGCCTATAGGCATCTAGGCCTAATCGTTATCCACTAGGCTCATTGTGGTCTTGGATCTGGCGGTATATGATCACTACATCTGTACACACTTGTAAATCCACCACTGAACCCATTACTGATTCACTACTGAACCCACCACTGATCCAGTACTGATTCACTACTGAACCCCCTACTAATCCAGTACTGATCCACTACTGAACCCACTATTGATCCACTACTGAACCTACTACTGATACACTACTGAACCTACTACTGATCCACTACTGAACCCACTAATGATCCACTACTGAAACCACTACCGATTCACTACTGAACCCACTACTGATCCACTACTGAACCCACTACTGATCCACTACTGAAACCACTACTGATCCACTTCTGAGTCCACTACTGATCCACTACTGATACACTACTGAACCCACTACTGACCCACTACTGATACACTACTGAACCCACTACTGACCCACTACTGATCCACTACTGAACCCACTATTGATCCAGTACTGAACCCACTACTGATCCACTACTGAACCTACTACTGATACACTACTGAACCCACTACTGATCCACTATTGAACCTACTACTGATACACTACTGAACCCACTAATGATACACTACTGAACCTACTACTGATCCACTACTGAACCCACTAATGATTCACTACTGAAACCACTACTGATTCACCACTGAACCCACTACTGATCCACTACTGAACCCACTACTGATCCACTACTGAAGCCACTACTGATCCACTACTGAGCCCACTACTGATCCACTACTGATACACTACTGAACCCACTACTGACCCACTACTGATCCACTACTGAACCCACTACTGATCCAGTACTGAACCCACTACTGATCCACTACTGAACCTACTACTGATACACTACTGAACCCACTACTGATCCACTACTGAACCTACTACTGATACACTACTGAACCCACTAATGATCCACTACTGAACCCACTACTGATCCACTACTGAATCTACTATTGATCCACCACTGAACCCACTAATGATCCACTACTGAATTCACTACTGATCCACTACTGAACCTACTACTGATCCACTACTGAAAATACTACTGATCCACTACTGAACCACTACTGATCCACTACTGAATTCACTACTGAACCACTACTGAACACAATACTGATCCACTACTGAACCTACTACTGATCCACTACTGAACCTACTACTGATCCACTACTGAATCCACTACTGATCCACTACTGAATCCACTACTGATCCACTACTGAATCCACTACTGATCCACTACTGAATCCACTACTGATCCACTACTGGATCCACTACTGATCCACTACTGAACCTACTACTGATCCACTACTGAATTCACTACTGATCCACTACTGAATCCACTACTGATCCACTACTGGATCCACTACTGATCCACTACTAAACCCACTACTGACCCACTACTAAACCCACTACTGATCCACTACTGAATCCACTACTGATCCACTACTGGATCCACTACTGATCCACTACTGAACCTACTACTGATCCACTACTGAATCCACTACTGATCCACTACTGAATCCACCACTGATCCACTACTGAACCTACTACTGATCCACTACTGAATCCACTACTGATCCACTACTGAATCCACTACTGATCCACTACTAAACCCACTACTGATCCACTACTAAACCCACTACTGACCCACTACTAAACCCACTACTGATCCACTACTGAATCCACTACTGATCCACTACTGGATCCACTACTGATCCACTACTGAACCTACTACTGATCCACTACTGAATCCACTACTGATCCACTACTGAATCCACTACTGATCCACTACTGGATCCACTACTGATCCACTACTGAACCTACTACTGATCCACTACTGAATCCACTACTGATCCACTACTGAATCCACTACTGATCCACTACTGAACCTACTACTGATCCACTACTGAATCCACTACTGATCCACTACTGAATCCACTACTGATCCACTACTGAATCCACTACTGATCCACTACTAAACCCACTACTGACCCACTACTGAATCCACTACTGATCCACTACTAAACCCACTACTGACCCAGTGCTAACTGATCACTGACCCACTATACGTTTCAGCCACTATTAACCCACCACTTACCACCCATGATACACTAATGACCCATCACTGACTCATACTCACTACTGACACAGTTCTCACCCACTACTGACCCAGTTCTCACCCACTACTGACCCAGTTCTCATCAACTACTGACCCAGTTCTCACCCACTACTCTCTCAGTTCTCACCCACTACTGACCCAGTTCTCACCCACTACTGACCCAGGTCTCACCCACTACTGACCCAGTTCTCACCCACTACTGACACAGTTCTCACCCACTACTGACCCAGTTCTCACCCACTACTGACCCAGTTCTCACCAACTACTGACACAGTTCTCACCCACTACTGACCCAGTTCTCACCCACTACTGACCCAGTTCTCACCCACTACTGACACAGTTCTCACCCACTACTGACACAGTTCTCACCCACTACTGACCCAGTTCTCACCCACTACTGACACAGTTCTCACCCACTACTGACACAGTTCTCACCCACTACTGACCCAGTTCTCACCCACTACTTACACAGTTCTCACCCACTACTGACACAGTTCTCACCCACTACTGACACAGTTCTCACCCATACTGACACAGTTCTCACCCACTACTGACCAGTTCTCACCCACTACTGACCAGTTCTCACCCACTACTGACCAGTTCTCACCCACTACTGACCAGTTCTCACCCACTACTGACCCAGTTCTCACCCACTACTGACACAGTTCTCACCCACTACTGACACAGTTCTCACCCACTACTGACCCAGTTCTCACCCACTACTGACACAGTTCTCACCCACTACTGACACAGTTCTCACCCACTACTCTGACCCATGTTCTCACCCACTACTGACACAGTTCTCACCCACTACTGACACAGTTCTCACCCACTACTGACACAGTTCTCACCCACTACTGACCAGTTCTCACCACTCTGACCAGTTCTCACCACTACTGACACAGTTCTCACCCACTACTGACATCCACCCTCTCTCCACCCACTACTGACCAGTTCTCACCCACTACTGACCAGTTCTCACCCACTACTGACCAGTTCTCACCCACTACTGACACAGTTCTCACCACCACTACTGACACAGTTCTCCACCCACTACTGACCCAGTTCTCACCCACTACTGACCCAGTTCTCACCCACTACTGACACAGTTCTCACCCACTACTGACCCAGTTCTCACCCACTACTGACACAGTTCTCACCCACTACTGACCCAGTTCTCACCCACTACTGACCCCAGTTCTCACCCACTACTGACCACAGTTCTCACCCACTACTGACACAGGTCTCACCCACTACTGACCACGTTCTCACCCACTACTGACACAGTTCTCACCCACTACTGACCCAGTTCTCACCCACTACTGACCACAGTTCTCACCCACTACTGACCAGTTCTCACCCACTACTGACCCAGTTCTCACCCACTACTGACCAGTTCTCACCCACTACTGACCCAGTTCTCACCCACTACTGACACAGTTCTCACCCACTACTGACACAGTTCTCACCCACTACTGACCCAGTTCTCACCCACTACTGACACAGTTCTCACCCACTACTGACCCAGTTCTCACCCACTACTGACCCATTCTCACCCACTACTGACCCAGTTCTCACCCACTACTGACCAGTTCTCACCCACTACTGACCCAGTTCTCACCCACTACTGACCCAGTTCTCATCACTACTGACCCAGTTCTCACCCACTACTTCCACCCTCTCAGTTCTCACCCACTACTGACCCAGTTCTCACCCACTACTGACCCAGTTCTCACCCACTACTGACCCAGTTCTCACCCACTACTGACCCAGTTCTCACCCACTACTGACCCAGTTCTCACCCACTACTGACCCAGTTCTCATCAACTACTGACCCAGTTCTCACCCACTACTCTCTCAGTTCTCACCCACTACTGACCCAGTTCTCACCCACTACTGGCCCAGTTCTCACCAACTACTGACCCAGTTCTCACCCACTACTGTCTCAGTTCTCACCCACTACTGACCCAGTTCTCACCCACTACTGACCCAGTTCTCACCAACTACTGACCCAGGTCTCACCCACTACTGACCCAGTTCTCACCCACTACTGACCCAGTTCTCACCCACTACTGCCCCAGTTCTCACCCACTACTGACCCTGTTCGCACCAACTACTGAGCCAGTTCTCACCCACTACTCTTTCAGTTCTCACCCACTACTGACCCAGTTCTCACCCACTACTGACCCAGTTCTCACCCACTACTGACCCAGTTCTCACCCACTACTGACACAGTTCTCACCCACTACTGACCCAGTTCTCACCCACTACTGACCCAGTTCTCACCCACTACTGACCCAGTTCTCACCCACTACTGACACAGTTCTCACCCACTACTGACCCAGTTCTCACCCACTACTGACCCAGTTCTCACCCACTACTGACCCAGTTCTCACCCACTACTGACCAGTTCTCACCCACTACTGACACAGTTCTCACCCACTACTGACCCAGTTCTCACCCACTACTGACCCAGTTCTCACCCACTACTGACACAGTTCTCACCACTACTGACACAGTTCTCACCCACTACTGACCCAGTTCTCACCCACTACTGACCCAGTTCTCACCCACTACTGACATCAGTTCTCACCCACTACTTCACCCAGTTCTCACCCACTACTGACATTCTCACCAAGCAATGACTCATCTCTTCCTGACAATGCCTCCAAATTTTTTGACATTTTGTACAGTGCTGTATAATGGAGCTGTGAGGTGGTGATTACCTCTGTCATACCTTCCCTCCCAACCTCCCTCCCTCCCAAGATCCCTCCCTTCATATTTACCTCTTCCTTATCTCCTCCATCTTCTCTATTTCCTCCCTAGTCCTTCCTCTCCTAGATCCCTCCCTTCCTCTTACCTGCCTCCTCTCCCTCCCTTGCTCTCTCCCTCTCTCACTCCATCCATGTCACACTCACCCTTCCTAACCCCACCTTACCTCCCTTCATTCTCTTCCTCACTTCACCACTCCCTCCCCTCACTCACTTCCTAACTTCACTCTCTCTCTACCCCTGCTATCTTTCCACTCTCCCTTCCTCCATCCACTTCTTACCTCTGTCAATTCTTTCCTCCTCACGCATCTCACCCTTTCATCGATCTCTTCCCTTTTTACCTCCTTCCCCCCATTCATTCCCTCCCTGCTCCAACCTACCCTCTTTCCCTACCTCCCTCCTTATCTTTATCCCATCCTTCCATCTCTCTCTTTCTCTCTCTCTCTCTCTCTGTCTCTCTGTCTATTTATCAATCTATCTCTCCCTTTTCTCTACACGGCGTTTTACGAAGTTAGGTTAAATATTCCTAATTTTATTTTTTTTACATTTTCATTTAAAAACCTGACAAAAGTACAAAAGATACATAATAATAGTGAAGAATACAAAAACATAATAGAATCCGCTACTAGCACCAGGTTATTCCTAGAGGTGACAAGTACTACAACAACAGTCACTGTAACAAACAGTACACGCAAGTCAATCAAAACTCACTACGTCATTACAGTCTGACAGGTACCACCACGCAATCGTCAACAATGACACACACCAAAGGAAAACTTTTCATGGTTTTACAGTAATTAGGAGTACCTTGTCATAAACTATTACTACAAATACAATATACAAATTGCACAACATCACAAGGTTACTAAAGTAAAGGTAGTAACACGTGACTAAAGCCATAACAACAATTGTCACACACAAAATGTATACTACACAAATCATGATAGTAAAGTGTAATGACCCTAACAAAAGCTATCATAACAACTATAAAAGCACAAAATACGAACATACATCTAGTGCAGGGTATAGGTTATTTTTATTAAAAACTTCAAGTACATAACAAAAAGTGATATATAACAATGGAGGTCAAAAGATCATCAGTACAATACAGGTTCTGGGTGTCTTAAACTAAAATTGACAGAACACGACCTGCTCACCTCTGCACCGTACACTGCTGGGTGTCTTAAACTAAAATTGACAGAACACGACCTGCTCACCTCTGCACCGTACACTGCTGGGTGTCTTAAACTAAAATTGACAGAACACGACCTGCTCACCTCTGCACCGTACACTGCTGGGTGTCTTAAACTAAAATTGACAGAACACGACCTGCTCACCTCTGCACCGTACACTGCTACAAAACCAGGGCTCTGGTGGCCTGGTGGTTAACGCTCTCGCTTCACACGGCGAGGGCCTGGGTTCGATTCCCAGCCAGAGTAGAAACATTGGATGTGTTTCTTTCCACCTGTTGTCTATGTTCCCCATCAGTAAAATGGGTACCTGGGTGTTAGTCGACTGGTGTGGGTCGCATCCTGGGACACTGACCTAAGGAGGCCTGGTCACAGACCGGGCCGCGGGGGCGTTGACCCCCGGAACTCTCTCCAGGTAAACACTCATGAACAAATCATTGCCGGACTAATAAGTTTTATTTGTAACCTACCAACATAAAATTCAAAATGGTAGCTCAACACATGGTAACAGGGTCCTCTACGAACACCAGGTATCCCCGGCCGTACGGACACTACAAACATTAACAAAAGTGCATTATGTGGGACGCAATTCATATAAGGTGTGCAGTCCTAGAGAAAATCCACAACACAATAGTAGATGACTAAACATGCTAACGAACAACAGGACATAGTTATTATGGTAATTAGGGAATGCCTAATCAACAGACGTTGCAACTAATGCAGCTTACAAGGCACACACCATAAAGGTTCGGAGAATGACAGTATATAATACTATACTATCGCCTTTGCGGCGCCTTATTCTACACTCCGTCAACCAAACCAATAGACATATCCAACTTGTCTGGTAGCAGTAACGTATTGCAACATATCTACCCTATACGCGACAGCCTGCGCCAAAAGGCTGGCCACCAGAACTCCACCTTAAGTCCTCAAAAGCCACCTCCCCCCCTCTCCCTTGTGTCTCAGCCTAAAAGAATGCACACTGCACCCTGCAGGGCTTCGCCATCACCTTCTACACATTTCCCGTCGTGGCAAGTATCACAGCCAATCATGCTTTCTAAGTACGTGCCCATGCCATACAAGAACATCTACCTGAAAGACATGGTAAACCAATCCAGCACACGCCGGCGCCCCCACTCCCCAGACACTGACACTCTGTTCCAAGGAGATCTGAGATACGAGAACCATTGACAGCCGGAACACACTCAGGGACACAGTAATGACTGGCATGATCGATGTTACACCATCCCCCCCCCGTCTGATCCATTTCACATCCAAGCCAACAACATCCATTAACCGTCACTCCTCCCCCCTTCTGCCACGTCTGTCATACAACAACTAGTTCACTTGCACTCCCGATCATCGCTGTCCACCAGCCCATTGCCGTCCTGTCCCAACCAATGTGCTAAGTTTTGCTACCGTCATACCACGATAACCCTCAGGAAAACACTCGACCCACTTACTACCATAGATGCTTCTATTTCTGTACATTGTCCTGTAAAACCGTGCAGCCAATGCACTAACCTTTCTGGTACCCACACCTCACGCATTCCCCAAGACGTACAAATAATCCACCATGATATATCGCAACGCTCGTGCCACCTCTTGTGTCACCCCATCCACGTCGAGAAGAAATGCTCTTAAAGTAGTCACCCTTCCCCCCAACATCCTGAATACTCCCCTCATCCACATCATTCACAACCTTACTGCTTCTAGTGTAGGACAAAAATACACCGCGTGAAATGCTGTTTTCTCATCACCACAATGCACACAAGTTGCATCCTGAACATAACCCATTTTCCATAACATCACCTTAGATGCCAGTATCCCCATGATGAATCAATACACCACCTCACGCATCTTAGTGGGTATACGAAGCCTCCGGAAATCCTTCCATATCATCTTCCAATTACATGTAGGATAAACCCCCACCCCTGACAGTGCTGCCCGCCAGGACCCCACGCTGTACATCCCGTAACTTATATTGGAGCAAATTCCTCGCATGCCTCCAGGTCCTTTCCATGCCACCAACATTAGACTTCTCTCCCGACCTCTCACACCCTATGGCCTCGAGCCCCCCCCTAGTTTTAAGTAACACGCCCAGACATAAATTGCTCTCCCCCTAGGTCCCAAAGCTTGCAAACCTAAACCCCCCACACATACTCCAGACATCATCACCTCACGTCCCAAACATGCCCGTCCATTTCCCCAAATATACCTCAACGCCCTTCTCTGTATCTCCATTACATCACAGGGCCACAAAGGATATACAGCTGCCACTCCCCAGACCTTACTATACACAAGCGAGTTCACGACCATCACCCGATTGGTGCAACAAGGAATCCCCTCACCCACATAAACGAAATCCTCCCGTGCACTAATCAGAACTGTCGTATCATCAACGTACCTCACTACACACCTCCCCCCCAGACGCATCCTCGCACCTCCTTCTCCACTCACGATCTACCAGGTCATAAAACGGATTTTGTACACATGCGAACAAGATTTGGGAAAGCGGACACCCCTGCCTCAAACCTTGTACCATGCATATATTGCCCCCTAGTCACCCATTCACCTGAACCCTAATCATTACCCCGGTGTACATTGCCTCCACCCATCCCGCTACTTTTGCACCAAAACCCAAGCCATGTAAAGACTACCACATAAATCCCCTGTCCACACAATCATACGCAGTTTCCCAGTCCAAACCAAGAACCTCCCTCCCCCACCCCCTCCAGGAAATCCCAGATACGTTCCTGCCCCTCTCTCATACTTCTCCCAGGAATTCCATACTGTCCCTCATGTAAAACTGACCCCAATATCTTCGAAAACACCTTGTAATCAGCCCTGTAAGCGCTCAGAACATGCTCCCCTCCCTTCTTAGGAACCAACACAACACTCATTCGTTGGGATTCACCCATTCTCCCACCTGCCAACATATTATTTAGAACCCCAATGAAAGCATGCCTGATGCATTCCCAATGTGTCCTGTAAAATTCAACTGGCAAAGCATCAATGCCCGGCGCCTTACCAGTCCACATTCCAAAAATCGCCACCGCAGCCTCCTCCTCACAAATTTCCTCCTCCATCATCTCTCTAACCTTCGTCCCCAACACATCGCCCCCCCCCCGCCAACCCCCGCCAACCCCCGCAAACCATTACCCACCCGCCTCCTCCATTTTTCCCGAAACCAAGCATCGCGTAATAGCCCATGCTTTTGTGCCATCCTGTTATCCCCCTAGTTTTCCAATGGGCAACAGAGAACAATATGATGTTCAATGAAGACAAATTCCAACTACTCCGTTATGGAAAACTGGAGGAAATAATAACTAGAACTGAGTATACTACAAACTCCAATCACACAATAGAGAGGAAAAGTAATGTGAGAGACCTGGGAGTGGTAATGTCAGAGGATCTTACCTTCAAGGATCACAACAATGCCACTATCACATCTGCTAGGAAACTGATAGGATGGATAATGAGAACATTCAAGACAAGAGATGCTAAGCCAATGATGATCCTTTTTAAATCACTTATTCTTTCTAGGCTGGAATACTGCTGTACATTAACATCCCCATTCAAGGCAGGTGAAATTGCAGAGCTAGAGAATGAACAGAGAACCTTTACTGCATATATAAGTTCCATCAAACACCTTAACTACTGGGAGCGCCTGGAAGCACTGGACTTGTACTCACTAGAGTGCAGGCGAGAGAGATATATCATAATCTACACCTGGAAGATTCTGGAGGGACTGGTCCCTAATATGCACACAGCAATCACTCCATACGAAAGCAAAAGACCAAAAGACTTGGCAGGCGATGCAACATACCCCCAGTGAAAAGTAGGGGCGTCACTGGTACACTAAGAGAAGACACAATAAGTGTCCAGGGCCCAAGACTGTTCAACAGCCTCCCACCAGCAATAAGGGGCATTATGGGAAGACCCCTGGTTGTCTTCAAGAGGGAGCTGGACAGATACCTAAAGACGGTGCCGGATCAGCCGGACTGTGGTTCGTACGTTGAATTACGTGTGGCCAGCAGTAACAGCCTCATTGATCGGGCCCTGATCCACCAGGAGGCCTGGTCGTGGACCAGGCCGCGGGGACGTTGATCCCCGGAATGCCCTCCAGGTAGACCCCCGAACTTGCCACCATTTGCAACATGGTAGTCATAGCATGACATTCTCGGAACCTGCATAACATGAACCCCGACGGCTTGTCGCCCCATAGTACGTCCTCCAATCCCGCTCGATAATGTATCCCATCGAAACGTTCGCTGCGAATGTCCATGAGTCTATCCCTTATGGATTCCGCTTCCCCACCCGCCCCACACCCCATCATAACAATTCTTTAGCTGAGATTCCAAATAATTTTGCAAGCCAAAACGCCATCTCTCTTCCTCCCTCCCCCTGCCTTGGAAATAGGTCGCAATGTGTGGCTTTGCTTTCAACTTCCACCATTCTTCGAAACCCGCACCCCTTTCCTCACCCCTAAGCAACCCTACTTTCAACTTCCAATAACCAGCATGAATTCTGACCACTCCCTCCCACTGTAAATCGTCAATTACCGCTCTGTGATCCGAGAAACCTACATTGACCATCTGCACATCCCTCACCTCTATTCCCCGCATTACATAGATCCTGTCTAGTTGCACTGCATATTCTCACCTGACAAAAATGTGCTCCATTGCTAAGCCGCTGTCCCCCCCACAACATCCACAACACCAACATCTTGCAATGTGTCCTGCAGAACCTTCAGTATGCAACCCGCCCCCCTCGGTTCCACATCCCTTTCGCGAATCACACAATTCCAATCCCCACCCATGATCGTGACCGCCGGAAATGCCCGTAAATAATACAATAAGTCATCCCTCATAAAATCTACTTTTACCCATATATTACCCGATGCCAGCATATATACACCTATGAGACAAACGTGTCTCTCACCCCATACCCCATCTACTCTCACAACCCTCCCCCCTCCTCCCAACTCATGACATGCAAGGGCTGGTGTCCTTGATTGCTATCGCCACCCCCCTTTTAACTGCTTGGCAGAACTAACATACACCTCAAATCACATCCCAACCGAAAATTGTGTTCTTGTAAAAAACACACATCAACCCGGAACCTTCTCAGAAACCAGACCAACCACACATGCTTGATCTCTGACCTGAGACCATTCACGTTAAGTGTGACACTCTGGAAAGCTATATAAACAGTGGCTTCCCTCTATGCCGCTGTGGTTTACTCATAGCGCCTTTCCCTGTTCGGTGCCCAGGCACCTCACAGGTCTTTACCTGTTCACCCTCACCCTCCCGCACCCGTCCACTGCCTAGCTCTGGCGTCAACTCGTCCGAGCACTGGCCTGGCGTGAGAACCTCCTCGACGTTCGCCGTTCCAGCCGTTCTCTTTCTGGAGCTGCCACTCACACTCATATCCACTTCCTGGGCTTGCTCCTGATGTACCTCCACTTGCACAACCTGCTGCAAGGTACCTACCTGCATTGGGGTCCCCTCCCTCAGGCGACTGAACCGTCGTGGCTGACCTCACCTTCACTGAAGTCACCAGTCATAGACGCACCCAAAAAATCCTGGAGTACCTACTCCATGAAGCGCTCCTGAGGTACACCGTCCTGACACACTTGCTCTCTTGACAATTCGTCCACAGCCTTGATCGCTCTGGGAGCGTGGCACACCGTTCAGCAGACTGCTCTGCATGGTCTACCTCCTCACTCCAAAAACTGCTCCTCAAGTCCGCCCTGCCGCCCACCTCAGGCCTTAACTCACACAATCGTTGCTCCACTGCCGACGACCCAGGCCCTCTGGTGGCTGCCGCCTCGGACACAGTGCCGCCATATGATCATACGAGCCACACAGGTGACACGTCCGCTGCTGACCGGAGTAATGCACGAAAACCTGCATCCTGTATCCCGCAAACATCATGTATGACGGGATCGGCAGGGCCAAAGACATTTTGATGGTGTAGGATCCCTCAGAGAACCCCTCGTACAGTCCTTCCTTCCAGACTACCATCGTCGCCGAATGGACCCAACCATAGCTGCTAAATGCCTCATTCAGCCCATACACAGTTGCCTCAAAAGGCACATTACGCACCTTCTTCTTCTTCTTATGACCAGAGCTTTGGTAAGATGGGTAAGGAAGAAGGATGGGTAAGGATAGGAATATTGGAAAAGGGTGGGAGGGGGGAGAGAGGTAGGATATAAAAGGTAAGTGGCCCAACCACTTTGGTGTAATTTAAAAGGTGTATGTGAAATAATGATATTCTTAAAGGGGTATAATACCAACCCATCAGAGCCACGTAGATATAACTGATATATAAGTACATGACTCTGAATTGGTAGTAATTATACAAGTTGCAATTGCCTTTTTTTTTTTTCCGATTGCACAACGGATATTCAAGCGACAATGAAGGCAATAATTTCCTGGCCACTTTATGAAGAATTACTTGACAATGGCTTCTTACAGGTGGTGTCCTGCCATAGTAAATTTAGCATAATTTTTACAGTAGAATGTTATATAAGATTTCTCCCTAACTGGGGGCAATGATTTCTCAGTAACCATAGAAGGGTTCTGGTGTTACCCAATCATCTTCATCAGGGAGGTTGCTCAATATCATGGGTCGATGGTAATCATCTTTATGGATAAAACGACGGACCCTCTGTGGGAGAGTCATTCTTTGAGTCCTGTGAGGAGGAGTATTGATGATATAATCCGTGGTATTTACAACTTGTATAGGATGTTCTCTGTCTGGCATGTAGAGTTCTTGCATTGTATAGAGTTGTTTCTTTTTTCAGGGTGTCAAGGCGTACATTTAAGGCAGTAACATCTTGTTGTACGTGTAAATCTGCCATTTTAACTCTGTCTGTCTCTCCTCCTGGTGCCCGTAATGAAGCGAAGAGTTCTATTCTGGACCCGTTTTAACCGTAGCATGTTGGTCTTTGTTGTTAATGACATTGGGACACATGGGTATTCGAGTATGGGTCTTATTATCATTTTACATAGATGTTTTTTGACATGTGGAGGGGCTTGATTGAATCGAAAGAGACTGATGAGACCGGCTTTGGCTATGTTGATCTTTTTAGTTACATGAGATGCTGAGTGGAGCAGCCTGTCTATTTCGTATCCCAAGATCTTGTTAGAGTTTCTAATGGCTACAGGTGTACCTCTGATGGAGATACCCCCTTTATCTTCGATGGTTGATGCAAAACATCCTATCGTGCTAACAAGGACCTTGTCAGGATTAGTCGTAATTCTCCATTTCTTTTCCCAATTAGATGTTCGACGAAGTTCAATGTTCATTTTTTCTATGACTCTCTCATACTTGTATTTTCCTGTTACCGGAGTTGATGAGACGACATGGATAACATCATCTGCAAACTGTGTTATAATTGTATCGTTAAACTCTGGTTGAGGAAGGTTATTCACATAAATGTTGAAGAGAACTTGGACTAAGACAAGAGCCTTGTGGGACACCAGCTGTTGGTATAAAAGGCTCTGTCGACCTGCCATGAAAGGTGGGAATGATTTTTCTTTGAGTTAAGAAATTATATATTAATCTGAGAAAAGTCCAGTTATGATCTGGTAGGTCAATGAGTTTGTATATAAGACCATCATGCCATAAGCTATCAAAAGCTTTATGAACATCTCTGGTGGCAATTAGGGCAAGATTGCCCTGAACATTACGCACCTTCATCCACGTGTAATACTTGGAAACATCATGCAAGATGACGCCCACCGCTAAGTTGACTGTCATTCTCCTCTCCCGGAAATCTTCGACGATCTTGTCATAGAATTCAGCACGATTCAATTTAACGAAGATCCTTGACATTCCGTTAAGCACCACACCGTATAATTCCTCTGTAGGTACGCTGTAGACGTCTCTGATGATGTTCGGCAATAAGACGTGCATTGTTGCAGTACTAAGTGTGCCTCTGACCAGCTCTATGCAGACGGTGTTGACACAGCCTTCCCCTCCATCCGCCATCTTGTCGTTGCACTGCCAAAAAACACCACCAGAGGGCAGGTGTAGCAGACCAGGCGAGCGTCCTCTCTCCCTGGTGGTTGAGAGGCAAGTATACAAAATAACCCGAAGGTTTCCAAAATTTAACTTCGTAAACTCATAACCGACGTAATTTTATTTACAAGCTAAGAGCTGTTATCTATCTAAGCTCATTTAGAAGCCTTTTTATTGTTATGAGACATACATATAAAAAACGGGGTGAAGCTGGAGCCATTTGTGGTCCAGCAAATTCACTTGGTCAACTGACTTTAGTTAATCGATGCCATTGTGCTGTACGAACATGTTCCAGACACGCGTCATCCTAGGAATGAATGATCTCAGATGAAGTTATGTTCTGGAGGATATAGTCAGAGTGTAGCTGCTGTTTGCTGCCTGTCTTGTTGTGTAGAAGCTCACTTCTTGTTTTTCTCGGAGTGGAGCTAAGTGTGATACTTTGACAATATTAGTCTTTTACATAACAGTAAGACCACCCATATCCCTTCGATGTTGATGGCTCTGCCGAAATGACAGATTTGTCTAGGCCGGGTCCAGATGAGAGACTGAAGCGTCTTGCTCTCTTCTCTATTCTTTCAAGAAGTCGTAGGTGATAAGAGAAGGGAGAACCGGGCAGTTCAAAAAAATGGAGCATATTCAAGGTGTGAAAGCGCTTGTGCCTCGTACAGAGTTTTTCAACCTCTACTGTAGAGCTGATTCGAGATACGTGCTGTAAGCTTCTTGGCCGCCTTGTATGTGAGATTAACAACGTGGTTCTTCGTAGTCAGTTTGTAATCAAATTTTGCCCCCAACGATATCAGCCTCATCCCCGTGTTCCAACACTCTCCCAGTCATTCTTACCATTACTCTAGCATTATCACCATAGTGCCTAGAAATCATCGTCTGCGTTTTCCCAGAAGCACATGTAACCTGTCATCGTTTCCCCCAGGCTCATATAACTATAACTGGTGATTGATGTAACTTAGCGCAGCTGGCATTTCCTCTCTTGGATAAGTAAATGTCAATGTACAGTCGTTTGCATATGCAAGTGATTCTGGAATAAGTTGAAGGTCATTGACGTAGACATTCCATAACAATGGCCCAAACACACTTCCCTCACTTCCCTGTAGAACACTGACACTAATAGTCTTGTTGATTCTGTCCCGTTAACAACTACTCTTAGGGATCTACCTTGAAGGTAATCACTAAGGAGTCATAATGCAGAACCGGCTTGCAATTTTGCCAAGAGTCCTTGGTGCCATACTGAATCGAAAGCACTAGCAGTGTCCAGAGCTACTAAGCAGCTGACTTTGGATTCATCCAGTGACTGGTGCCACATAGTGGAGAGGTTTAACAGAAGATTAGCAGCAGAGTAACTTTTCCTGAAGCTACATTGACGGTCACAGAGAAGCGAATGGCAGTCTCAAGAATCTTGCCAGTGAATGACAGGAGTGACACTGGTCTGTAGTTGCTGATTTCTGCTCTGCTTTTCTTTTTGTGAACAGGGAGTACATTTGCGAGTCAGTGGTGATGCTAGCTAGCCTGTCCATCTACGCGCAATCTTGGGCTCATCTTATTTGGGCCTACAGTCTTTTCTTGGTTCAGTGATTTAAGGAGAAGGCACACTTCATCCTGCCTTATTGCCACCACTGACAATTTTGACACAGTTCTTGTGGCTAGCCAAGGATCAGAAACTTGCATCTTGGCAGCAAAGTGTTTGGCAAAGAGGTCAGCTTTCTCCTGACTGCTAGTACAGACGGTCTCGTCCTGCCAAAAATAATTTCATCAAGCGAATAACTTTGTCGGTCCTTGACCACGGACCACCAGGTTTATCGAGCCTACTCTATTTGATGCCATGTTATCTTAGTGTCAGCCTCCCATCTAGAGACGGCTCACTTTTGGACTTTTTCTATTTGCCAACAGGTTTGCCTACGTAGGTTCCTGTTATAGCTAGTGGGATGCCTTTTATACATTTTCCAAGCCTTGTATTAGCAGTTACAACCTCTCGAAAACGTAACGCGAACCAAGGCTGATCTGAAGTTTTCTTCACAAACAGCCGGTGAGGGATGTATTTGTGTTGTAGATTAAGGGTATGTTCAGTGAAGGTATTCACTTGGTTGTCGACATCACCTTCGAGAAGAACATTCCAATCTGAGGCGGCAAACTCAGAGCAAAGGGCTGGCCAGTTTCCTCATGCCCACAACCAGGTTGTGTGTGTAGATTCTTCACCTCGTTCTGCTGGAATCTTCAGTGTCGTAAAGACAGTCTTGTGGTCAGATGATCCAACACAGCCAAAGGGCTGGCAAGGGACTATGCCTTCAGATAGATCACTCACTACTGGGTCAAGAGAGGAGCTAGAGATGCAAGGAAGTTAAAGTTTCTCATGCCAACACTGCATGAATGTCATCCAAATTCCTCTGTATACGATGTTGGTTGAGGTCAACAACAATTATAATATGCTGACATTTAAGTTGAAGCAAAAATGAGTCTCCATTTTCCATTAAAAAGTTGATGGAGTCTCCATGCCACTGAGGTCTGTAAATTGCACATGCTATTACAGCAGAACTGGTGTTTATGCATACCTTAAGGAACATCGTTTCCCGGTGATTAGGAATGGCAACATCAATAAGCTGGGCATGTATACTTTTAGAAAAGCCTTCGGCAACGCCTCCTTGACCTTGCCTGTTTCTTCTCATCAATGAGGAGTAGCCAGCAGCTCTAGCAAAGTTTTCCAGTCTTGTCGTCCAAAAATGTCTCAACATCGGTGATAATTTCGGGACGATGAATGATCACGAAACTGTGTGTGAGGTCACTAACATTGATAATAAAGCTTCTTAAGTTGGCAGACATGATGCTGACAGACTGGGTTCTCATGTTTGTATTCAGCTTGAATAAACAGAGTTGTAAGGTTCTTGCCCTTGACACACGTAGGACACCGGGAAAGCCGCTGGGATGTAGCTGTGTAGTCTTGTATAAGGCACAGCACCACCTCCTGAGACTAGAAAGAAGTAGCTGATTTGTTCCGATAATAAATTCCTAAAGAACTTGTGATCCAGTCTGTCAGGCACCTGTTTGTTACAGAAGTGGTCTTTTTCATATCCCCTCTCGTGGTAGTAATTGCACCTGGTACCTCACAGGTAGTCGTCACTGGTGTGCCCTCTTCAGTGACAGCAGGAGCACTGCCTAAGTGCCTGGGAGGGTGATCTATTTCCTGCACTTTTGCTTTGGTGCTGAATGAGTAGCTGATTTCTGTGTGTTGTGCTGCTGGTGAGCCTGATGATCATTTTTCTGGCGGACGTTTTCCTGGAGCTGTTAGTGGGAGGTGAGACGACTGTGAGTGGCTGCCTCTTTCTCTACCACACCCTCTTGCACGTCCTCTTCCACACCCTCTTCCATGTACTCTCCCATGCCCTCTTCCACGCTCTCTTCTACTTACTCTTCCACGTCGTCTTCCACACCCTCTTCCACGTCCTCTTCCACGCCCTCTTACAAGCCCTCGTTTAGCTCTGCCTGATATATCTCTGTTGCTTGGGCTTTGGCCCAACATATTCAGGTACAGGGTCGGTCACCTGATTGTTAGCTACAACTCTCTAGTGGAGGAAAAACCTGACTCGGGCTCAACAGATGGTACACTGCTGCCAGGTGTACCAGCGGGTGTTGGAACAGTAATGGCAGATGTACTGTTAGGTGTAGGATGGATGCTGACACATCCATGGTTTGCTATGTTGTTGGCTAATGGATCTGTTACCTCTGCGGTGCCAAAAGAAGTTGTACTGGAATTTTTAGCTGCGGTGTTTTGCGCTCTGTCCGCCTGTGGAGCTCTAGTGCTGACAGATCCTCACTAGTTTTTTGCTGTTGAGTTAATCTCAGTCAGTGAATTCCAGGCCTTGTTAACAGTGTCAGCATCAGCTGACTAACTTGATGTAGGCCTGTTCTGGTTATCTACTGTAGTTTGAAGTCAATCTAATGACTTTAGTAGCTCAAGAAGTCATTTTTAATCCTAGCTGCATTCTTGCAACACAGTCCAGTAGTGCAGTGTTGATTATTCGGGTGGAGTCCCTGAGGCACATCTAATCCTTCCTGTTCTGGCTCCTGGCTCGTTTCTGGTACATATGACTCAGGTTCTTAGATATCTTTCAAGTTCCTGAGATCATCCACCTGGCTATAACAGAAGTCTTCTATCATGCAGCCTGTTTGACAGTAAGTGGGACATGTCGGCTCCAGACATTTAAGATGTGCCAGGCCTCTTGTTAACAGTATAACCACAAACACTGCAGTAGGTTGTGGGACAATAACCAGATAGTGAAGTTAATCTTGCTGTTTCGCGATGGGATGTAATCACAGAAGAAAACATTTGGAAGATTACGATAATTTCTCTCTCTCTCTCTCTCTCTCTCTCTCTCTCTCTCTCTCTCTCTCTCTCTCTCTCTCTCTCTCTCTCTCTCTCTCTCTCTCTCTCTCTCTCTCAATCTTACATAATCATATACTGAGACTCAGTGACCTTAAAATCGTCTGAATGAGGTGTCTGTTCCTATGTAAATACCACATCCTCTTCTGGTTCCTCGGGATATCCACAATGTCTGCCATAAATACGGCAGCAGAAGATAGTGACCCAACAACACCACAGCTGTATGTGAAGTGTACTGTGCCAGTTACATAATTAGTGTGATTCATATGATCTTACCTTCTCTGCCTGTCTCACACACAACTCAACCTCAGTGACATTGTATGTGTGTACATTGTAACACCTGGTATTATATGTGTGTACATTGTAACACCTGGTATTGTATGTGTGTACATTGTAACGCCTGGCATTGTATGTGTGTACATTGTAACACCTAGTATTGTATGTGTGTACATTGTAACACCTGGTATTATATATGTGTACATTGTAACACCTGGTATTATATGTGTGTACATTGTAACACCTGGTATTGTATGTGTGTACATTGTAACGCTTGGTATTGTATGTGTGTACATTGTAACACCTGGTATTGTATGTGTGTACATTGTAACACCTGGAATTGTATGTGTGTACATTTTAACACCTGGTATTGTATGTGTGTACATTGTAACACCTGGAATTGTATGTGTGTACATTGTAACACCTGGTATTGTATGTGTGTACATTGCAACACCTGGAATTGTATGTGTGTACATTGTAACACCTGGTATTGTATGTGTGTACATTGTAACACCTGGTATTGTATGTGTGTACATTGTAACACCTGGTATTGTATGTGTGTACATTGCAACACCTGGAATTGTATGTGTGTACATTGTAAC
The DNA here is from genome assembly GCF_026875155.1 of Cherax quadricarinatus. NCBI lineage: Eukaryota > Metazoa > Arthropoda > Malacostraca > Decapoda > Parastacidae > Cherax > Cherax quadricarinatus. The sequence goes on along the minus strand of NC_069445.1, from coordinate 37,402,794 downwards.
ACCTGGTATTATATATGTGTACATTGTAACACCTGGTATTGTATATGTGTACATTGTAACACTTGGTATTGCATGTGTGTACATTTTTCCACAAGTTTATCTCATGATCTTACTACTCATTAACCCTTGTCACTCTGGCATTTACTTTACGTCGTCAATGTTTATATTAAGACACCAGCTGTTCCCTTGCAGGTGTGTCTGTGTCACGTTTAAAATACTGACGTAGTCTTCGAAAAAATCTAACTCTCTTTTTATGGAAACTAAAATTCCTATATAGCTGTGTATAAGTCACGAAATCGTAATAACATGATTACAAATAAACCACGGTACGGGTAGAGTTAGAACCCATGGCGAGTGAGTTTAACGACTCACTCGCCATGGGTTCAAACACCACTTGTTCCGTGGTTTGTTAGGTGTGTATCACATTGATCTGGACTGATGAAACCACTAGTGGCAGAACATTTCACTTAGTAAATGGGCTTAATTCCCAGCCTGTAACAGGCCTAATGCCCAACCTATAACAGGCCTAATATCCAGCCTGTAACAGGCCTCATCAGTATTTATTGACAATGTGGGTTCTTCCTCACTTACATCTCATTTCATTCTCTCCTTCACCTTCCTACCTTCCTTCTCTCCCTCCTTCGCTGAATCAATCACTCTCTCCACTTTTCTGACGCTGTCAGTGGCTATTCTCAGGTCATTCAGATACTGGATCAAGTATTAATAATGATAATAATTAATAATAATAATAATAATAATAATACCTTTATTTCTACAAGTACATGTACAAGATATATAGAACATAGCTGACATCAGTGACATACTACTATATAGAAAGCCAATTGTTATGCTGAGCATTTCGGGCAAATTAGGTCAGTTTTGGCCCAGGATGCGACCCACATCAGTCGACTAACACCCAGGTTCTCATTTTACTGGTGGGTGAACAGGGACAGCAGGTGTCTTATGAAAACATGCCCAAATGTTTTCCAGCCGTTCTGGGGATTCGATCCTCGGAACTCAGTGTGTGAGCTGAGTGCGCTACCAATCGAGCTACAAGACACCTGTGAATATTATGTGAATATATGTGTAAACAGTATTGAAGGTCTCATTAGTATTGTAACCCCTGAGGATTAATAAACCCAGGATAACCACCAAGTGTCTTAGGAAATCTAAGTTCTTTACGAACATATGACTAACAATAAACGCCTAACACCCAGGTACCTATTTACTGCTAGGTGAATATATGCAGCAAGCACAGGGAGACAAGCTATGAAACAAGCCACAAGAGATGCGTGGTGGTCAAGGGGCAGGGCTCAGGAGCTTACAGGTACACGCAGGAGAGTACAGTCAAGTGAGGGCAGTTACCTGAATGTACCTGTAAAACTCCTGCCCACCACACCTGACTTTCACAGCAACACTAGCCAGCCCCAAGGTTAGATGACAAGCCTTCACGCTTGCCTGACCCGTCCTTGTTCTCCCTCCTGCCACACACACTTTCCCCTTCTCAAATTTTCACACTCACTCTCACCCTCAATCACTCTCACCCTCAGTCACTCACACACTAATTCACATTTACTCTAACACTCACTTTCAGAAACACCCAGCCTTATACACTCTGTCCATACCTCAGAAGAGGTATGATAAAGCGAGCAGGGAGAGCGTGGACCTAGTAGCGACACGTGAAGAGGCTGGGCAAGGAGCTATGAATCGACCCCTGCAGCCACAATTAGGTGAATGCACTCTCACTCATAGGCACATACTCATACACTTTCACATGCACACTCACTAACCCAATCACATACACCCTCACATCCTTCAGTATGCAGCAGATCTTGGACCCTCATGACACAGCTGTTTGCCATACTTGTTGCTCTCAAGCCTGTGGAAACTACGACCCCACGTGGTTTAAATGTACCTCTCCTCATTACTTGTTCTAAATAGCAAGAAACCTGAATGCAGCATGCCTGTATCATGTACTTGTAGAAATAAAGATTATTATTATTATTATTATTATTATTATTATTATTATTATTATTATTATTATTATTATTATTATTATTTTATTATTATTATTATTATCATTATTATTATTATTTTTTATATTTATTATTTTTTATTATTATTATTATTATTATTATTTTTTTTTAATTTTATTATTATTATTATTATTTTTATTATTATTATTATTATTATTATTATTATTATTATTATTATTTTTTTATTATTATTATTATTATTATTATTATTATTATTATATTATTATTATTATATTATTATTATTATTTATATTATTATTATTATTATTATATTATTATTATTATTATTTTTATTATTATTATTATTATTATTATTATTATTATTATTATTATTATTATTAAAGGGCTTACAGTTAATCTTTCTTGACTTCCCTCTCACATAGACCTCCACCAGCATGACAAAGTTGATGAATTAGCTAAACAAGTATTAAATAGTGTTGAATATATATACTATATTTCTTTTACATGCAGGCAAATGTCTTCATGTAATAAAATATTCAATAATAGGCATAATTTTCCTCAATGATTTGTTTCACTTAACACAATTTTTATGCCGCCGTTGGGTGGCATTAGTTCCAATTTGCAAATTTTATTCAAAAATATATTAAATTGATTAAATATTACTTAAAATCAACGATATCTATTTTTTACGGTATATGCCTACTGTTTTTCGCAGATTTATGCTTATTCATCAGAAAAGACACTTGGTTTTAGGTCTAATTCGCCGTTTTGGCTGGTCAGTTAACAAGAACTTATTTAAAATTAAGTTCTTTCTAAAATTTTCTCTTAAAGGTTTAAAGATTTTTTTCCATTTATGTTAATGTAAAAATTAATAATTTTGTACCAAAAGCACCTTAGAAAACTTACCTAACCTTATTATAACAAGCGCAATTTAATTTAGCCTAATCTAGCTAAATATATTTTGGATAAGTTTACAATAATTAAATAATAAACAAACACAAAGAAAGATATTTTTTTGGTTAGGTTCAGAATGATTTTTGCGAAATTATTGCAAATAAAAATTTTCACTTGCCTTATTCAGCAAGAAGAGCGTGTGTAGGTATGTATGTCGTGCCTATTCGGCACGACATACATACCTACACACATGGTAAACCATGTCTTCAATGAAACATGTTGGGAAGATATCTAAAATAACATGAATCCAAACCAGTGCCTTGAAAGGATCAACATCCTGGCAGCTGAAGCATGTTCTTGGCATATTCCCGTAAGACAGAAGAAGAGCAGAGTAAACTGGAGAGAAAAAGATGCTCCCTCTACAGAAGACGACGAAGAGTCAATGAGCTCGTCAGGAGTGCTAGAATATCTGATACATGGAAGGAGGCGCTGACCAGGGAAGTGGAAACTATCGAACTTAAGTTAAAGGACTTTTATAGGAACCAGGAAAGACAGGAAGAGGTTTAAAGCTATTAGTGAAATTGAAAGAAATTCGAAATATTTCTTTTCATATGCCAAAAACAAGGCAAATACGACATCTAGTATCGGACCCTATGTCAGACAGGATGGGACAAATGACAACAAGGAAATGAGTGAAATACTGAAATCCCAATACGACTCTGTTTAGTGAGCCACTAATCAGTCTGAGGATCGACGACGCAAATGATTTCTTCATGAATGAGCCTCAAAACTACATAAATGTATGCCAGATTTCCGACATTACCCTAACTCCGATAGACTTTGAAAAAGCCATTGACAACATGCCCATGCACTCAGCCCCAAGCCCAGACTCGTGGAACTCTGTGTTCATTAAGAACTGCAAGAAACCCCTCTCACGTGCCCTAAGTTCACTATGAAGGAGGAGCTTAGACATGGGTGAAATTCCACAGTCACTTAAAACAACGGATATAGCCCCACTCCATAAAGGCGGCAGCAAAGCATTAGCTAAGAACTATAGACCAATAGCTCTGACGTCCCACATTATAAAAATCTTTGAAAGAGTGCTAAGAAGCAGGATTGCAAACCACCTGGATTCCCAAAAACTGCACAATCCAGGGCAACATGGGTTCAGGGCAGGTCGCTCCTGCCTCTCACAACTACTGGATCACTATGATATGGCCTTGGATGCACTGGAAGAAAATCAGAATGCCGATGTAATATACACAGACTTTTCAAAAGCGTTTGACAAATGCGATCATGGCGTAATAGCGCACAAAATACGTGCTAAAGGAATAACTGGCAAAGTGGGGAGATGGATCTTCAACTTCCTAGCAAATCGAACACAAAGAGTAGTGGTCAACAGAGTTAAATCGGAGGCTGCCATAGTGAAGAGCTCTGTTCCGCAAGGCACAGTACTCGCCCCCATCCTGTTCCTCATCCTCATATCAGACATAGACAGAGATGTAACCCACAGCACCGTATCATCCTTTGTAGGCGATACTAGGATCTGCATGAGGCTGTCATCTGCTGAGGACGCGGTTAACCTCCAAGAAGATATAAACAAAGTTTTCCAGTGGGCAACGGAAAACAATATGATGTTCAATGAGGACAAATTCCAACTACTCCGTTATGGAAAATTGGAGGAGATAATAACTAGAACAGAGTATACTACTGACTCCGGCCATACAATAGAGCGGAAAAATAATGTAAGGGACCTAGGAGTAGTAATGACTGAGGATCTCACTTTCAAGGATCACAACAGTGCCACGATCACAAGTGCAAAGAAAATGATAGGACGGATAATGAGAACGTTCAAAACGAGTGATACCAAGCCAGTGATGATCCTTTTCAAATCGCGCTTGTTCTCTCTAGGCTGGAATACTGCTGTACATTAAAATCTCCATTCAAAGCAGGTGAAATTGCAGATCTAGAGAGTGTCCAGAGAACCTTTACTGCACATATAAGTTCTGTCAAGCGCCTTAACTACTGGGAACGCTTGGAAGCGCTTTACTTGTACTCATTGGAATGCAGGGGAGAGATATATATCAAAATCTACACTTGGAAAATCCTGGAAGGAATGGTCCCGAACCTGCACACAGAAATCACTCCCTACGAAAGTAAAAGACTGGGCAGGCGATGCAAAATACCCCCAATTAAAAGAAGGGGCGCAATTGGTACACTAAGAGAAAACACCATAAGTGTCCGGGGCCTGCTCTTGCGAATTCCTTGCATTGTTAAAATCTCTAGTAAGGCTGATGCATGCAGGGGATGAGATGAAAAGCTGTAAGCCTTCTCCCTGAAAGCTGGCTGCCTTGGATCAAACGTCTAGCGCAAACTGGACGCCAAGGTATTGGTCTAGTGTGGTGAGAATGGTAAGGCACTGCGTACCTTGATCCAAGTTCGTAGGTTCGAGTCTCCTTCAGCCAGAGATCAGTGTTTGTGTATATTTCGCCTGCTCTTGCGAATTCCTTGCATTGTTAAAATCTCTAGTAAGGCTGATGCATGAAGGGGATGAGATGAAAAGCTGTAAGCTGAAAGCTGGCTGCCTTGGATCAAACGTCTAGCGCAAGCTGGACTCCAAGGTATTGGTCCAGTGTGGGTAGATTGGTAAAGCACTGTGTACCTTGTTCCAAGGTTCGTAGGTTCGAATCTCCTTCGGCCAGAGATCAGTGTTTATATTTAGTAGTCCCTTTTCTGTATGCAAAAACTATTGTTATTCTCTATAAAATGTATTTTTTGCTAATATTTCCCATGAGAAATAATGTAAATCCAATTAAACCATTCCAGACACCCAAAAATATCAACAAAAAATACATTTTATAGAGAATAACAATAGTTTTGCATACGGAAAAGGGACTACTAAATTCGAGGGTCCACTGTATATACATACACACACACATATATGTATATATATGTATATATATATATATATATATATATATATATATATATATATATATTATATATATATATATATATATATATATATATATATATATATATTATATATATATATATATATATATATATATATTATATATATATATATATATATTAATATATTATATTTATATATATATATATTTTATGTATGTATTTGAATATCTATATCTGAGTACATGTACATTTTTTTGTGTGGGGAAGTGTGTGTATAAATCTGTGCAAGTCTCTGTACTCACCTATTTGTGATTGCAGGTGTCGATTCACAGCTCCTGTCCTCTCTTTCTCTGCTACATGAGCCTTATCGTATTTTTTCTTAAAGCTGTATATGAATCCTGATACCATTACATCACTCACCAATTGTTCCACTTCCTGACAACTCTGTGAATGTAGAAATAATTCCTAACATCCTGTGACTCATTTGAGTTTTCAACTTCCAATTGTGACCCCTTGTTGCTGTGTCACATCTTTGAAACGTTCTGTTCCTACCCACTTTGTCAATTCCTCTCAGTATTTTATTTGTTATCAAATGTCTCACCTATGCCTCCAGTCCTCCAGTGTCATCAGGTTGATTTCTCTTAACCTCTCCTCGAAAGCACAAACCCCTTGGTTCCGGAACTTGTCTTGTTTCAAACCTTTGCACTTTCTCCAATTTTTTGACGTGCTTGACCAGGTGTGAGTTCCATACTGGTTCTGCAGGCTCCAGTATGGGTCAGACGTACACTGTGTACAGTGTCTTCAATGATTCCTGACTTAGGTGTCAAAACGCTATTCTTAGGTTTACCAGGCGCACATCAAGCAGTTATTTGCTTGATGTGCGCCTCAGGAGATATGCTTGGTATGATACTCACCCTAAGATCCTTTTCTTTGAGCGAAGTTTTTGCAGCCTTTGGATCCGTAGCATGTACTTCGTCTGCGGTCTTCTTTGACCTTCCCCAATCTCCATTAATTTGTATTTGACTTTGATAAACTCGAAGAGTTGCAGTTTAAAAACTGTAGTGTAAAGCACCCTTCTGGCAAGACAGTGATGGAGTGAATGATGGTGAAAGTTTTTCTTTTTCGGGCCACCCTGCCTTGGTGGGAATCGGCCAGTGTGATAATAAATAAAAACTCGAAGAGCCATTTGTTGGACTATGTGTGCAGCCGGTCAAGATCCCTTTGTAGTCCTACCTGATCCCCGTCTGCTTGAATACTCCACACGTCGGCTGGAAACAGGGATACATCAGAATCTGTCTCTTCCTTCGTGTCATTCACATATACCAGCAAATGCACTGGCCCTAGGACTGACCCTTGTGAAACCCCGCTCGTCACAGGCGCCCACTCTAACACTCATCATGTATCATCACTCGTTGTTTCCTTCCTGTAAGGTATTCTCTGATTCATTGCAGTGACTTTCCTGTTATTCCCGCCTCCTCCTCTAGCTTTCGTACTAATTGATCTCTTGTGCGGGACTGTGTCGATGACCTTACAGTCCAAGAAAATGCAATCTTTCCATCCATTCTTTCCTGCCTTACTGCTGTCACCTTGTCGATAGTTGATTAACTCCTGTAGGTTTGTGACACAAGATTTCCCTTCCTGATCAGCTTCTCCATGACTATGCATGCTATTCATGTCAGTTACATTAGTCTGTAGTTTAATACCCCATATTTGTCTCCTTTCTTAAAAACTGGGACTACATTTACTGTCTTCCACACCTCAAGTGGTTGCCCTGCTTCGATAGATGTGTTGAAGATTATTGTTAGTGGCACACATTGCCTCTGCTCCCTCTCTCAAGACCCTGCCTTTGAGGTATTTAGTTCAACGAGCTGCCTCTTCACTTGCTCCTCGCTTGTGTTTAGTGTGTCCAGCACTTGTTAGAGTACCATCCCTTTCTGAGTTGCTGGATTCCTTTCTGTCTCCACTGTGAATACTTTTTTAAATCTCGTGTTGAGCTCTTCACATACTTCTTGGTCGTTTCTTGTGATCTCCCCTCCTTCCCGCTGCAGCCTGATTACCTAGTCCTTGACTGCTGTTTTCCTTCCGATGTGGCTGTACAAGAGTTTTGGGTAGGATTTGGCTTTCGATGCTATATCATTCTCATATTGCCGCTGAGCCTCCTTCCTTATCCATGCATATTAGTTTCTGGCTCTTCTGCTAATCTCCTTATTTTCCCTGGGTTTTTTATGTTCTATGCTTTTTCCATTCTGTAGAGCACTTAGTTTTAGCGTGAACAAAGGGCTCGTTCTAGTCTTCCCTTTGTTTCTGTTGCCTTTGGATACGAGCCTCTTCTCCGCCTCCTTGCATTTTGTGGTCACGTATTCCATCATTTCATTTACTGTTTTTCCCACCAGTTTTCTTTCCAACTGAGCCTCATGCAAGATATTCTTTATGCCTGTGTAGTCCTCTCTTTTATAGTTTGGCTTCTCCCGTCCTACTCTTACTCCTTCAATTTGTATGTGTATTGTTGTGTGTGGTGTGTGTGTTGTGTGTGTTTTGTGGTGTGTGGTGTGTGTGGGAGGGGTGTTGGTTTTAGAAACACATTTTGGGGTCCATGGTTTCCATATATAAAACCCCAAAGCAACACATACATTAGGGACCATGTCCGACGTAATGGAATTTGGCTTCAGGCGTCTTGTCGGGTAGTCTAGTGGAAATGTTTATATTCGATACCCCGGTGAGAGAAGTGTAGAGAGAGAGAGAGAGAGAGAGAGAGAGAGGAGGGGAGAGAGAGAGAGAGAGACCGTGAGGGGAAACTTAAAAAAATTTAGTTACATAGCTGTACAGAAAAAACTTTTTTTTAAATTCTCAGCCTTAATTTTACAGGCCGTATGTGGAAAAAGAACTCTAGTACTGAGGGAAGATCCTGAGAGAACTAAGGGGAGATAATGTAATATTAGAATACTGCAACAATAAGAAGATAATGAAGCAGGGGTAAACCAGAGGGGTAAGAGGGAGAGGGGGAGGAGAGGAGAGCAACCGTTTGTGACCCAACGTCTTCAGTATTATTACTCTAAGTTTCGTTGCTATTGTTCAAAATGATTTTGTTTTGCGTACTCATGGTACTCAAAAATATTGGAGCAGGAACGAGTCTCAGCTCCCGACCCCGCCTTCGGGCTGCTACTGCTACTGGGTTCCTCCTGGTTTTCCCGAATCACCTAGGGTGTTAGGGGGGGACGCCCCCCCGGCTCGTCCTTTTACCAGGGTTCGGAGCCTTATTAAATGTTTTTTTTTGCTGTGTAGAATCTTGCCTCCCTCCTTTAAACTTTCTGATACTCAAAGTTGACAAACATGACAGAAAAGACAAAACAAGAAAGTTTAGGTAAGCCTCGTGGGGGGAGCGGGATGTGAAATAGGGGAAAGGGAGGGTTGGGAAAAGAAGATTTTTTAGTAAAGAGATAGTGCCAGGGCTCAACCCAGTAGCAAGGGCTCGGGGGTGGGACTGGACAAGCAAAGGGGGGTCTGAGGCGAGAAAGCACGTTTATAGTTTGGTGGGGTCTTTTATTCTTGGGAGCTTGCAGCAGGGTTGGTGAAGGAGAAGACGCGGTTGGGTCAACAGACGCACTCATTGTTGCGTTTTTTAGGCGTCGACATCTGGGAAGAGCCGTTCTCAAAAATTTTTTGAAATTAATTCTGGAAAAAATGGTACAGTTTTGTTTATTTCCAAAAGTAAAACGGAGTGGTTTTGATGAACTTCAGAAATGGGGAAGGAAATAGGGGAGTATCAAAACGAATTTACAGACCCCGCAAAGAGCCCACAGATGTGCAGTCATGGGGTCCCATTCGAAGGAGATGTATAGAAAGTCGGTTTCCCCCAAATAGGTGGCTGGTGAAGGAGTCATCAACATCTTCCTCCCTTTTCCCCCAGAAGGAATACAGGGGTGAGTCTACATGGGCTGGCTGATTGGCCATTGCAGTATGGTGGGGGAAATCGAAGTGGCCCCCTCATTGGTGGGGATTTTGGGGAAGTCTCGTCACATAAAAGGGTGGGTGGTGTGGGAAAACATGAAATTTGGGCGGCTTGAGATGGTGAAGAAGGGGAGGAAGAGGGAAAGTAAAAATTGTTGTTTTTTACTACCATGATTAATGTGAGCTCATACCAGATCAATGTAAAAATCTAAACCCCATCATTGGAACATCACACTGATCAAATGAATACACTACTGTGATTAATTATCATCATAAATGATCAAAAGACATTACTACCATGATGAATGTGAATATTCTCCATTCAATTGGGGGCATCATACCATATCCTGTAAACATCTGTACCATGCAAAGTGAACATCATACCAAATCATAAAACATACTACAGTGATCAACGGAATACACTGCAATGATTAAAAAGTGCTTCACTCCCGACAATGAAAAAATTTACTACCATGATCAATAAACACACTACCTGATCAATGTGGAGAAATTTTCTCCAGGAGGGGGGTATCAGCCCCCTTCAGCCCCCTTCAGCCCTCTCAGCCCTGAGGGGCCACTAGAAGGGGCGAGCGTCTTGTTTACTGCTAGAGTGAGTAATTGATCACAGATGCCGTATGCGTGGTCAAATGACCTCTGCTCCTTGCAGTTCAGTGTTGCAAAGTGTATTTTTATAAGAGACAGTGCATCTCTTACTTTAGCAGGACAATTAAGGAAAATCCAGCTCCCACTTTATTACCATAGTAAAGATAGTGTACATTGTTGTTTATGATTAAGACAGCAAGAAACAAACATTCTGCTTTGCTTCATCGAGGAGGTGACAAGGATGCAAGGTACTAGGTCAGCGTTTTTTTTTTTGTGCTGGGGCCAGTGACGGGATGGAGCCCTGTAGCGTCTGGCAGACTAACTTTGACTCTACTACGAGACACTGACGCCAGGATAACCAGCAAAGGACACTGATCTGTGCGTTAGTGTGAATAAAGTGTCTCACACAACACAATAAACACTTAGAGAAGTGTGATCAGCTTCTCTTGTGATACATTGTGAACAATAAAGACAAATCTTGTTGAACATAGTGTACCAGTGTGCGTTTCCTAGACAATGGAAGACGTGGACATCCAAGGACACTTCAGCTTCTATCAAGTCACCGATATCTGTCGAAGGTGTTGAGAACACCATAGCTCACGTTACAAAGAGCAAGGTATGTTACGAATTTCTTGTAGATCGGGGGATTGCGCAATTCTTGAGTCACAAGGAGTTTGTAATCAACCTATAATCGGCAGTAAGGTGTGGACTTTTGAGTCCAAACAAGTAAGTATTCGTCAGCCATCATCGAATGAAATATGCTGACATAACACTCCCTAGGGGTAATTTATACTTACAAATTGTATCTCTTGACAGCCCACTGTTGTGATGGTTTCGACAGCTTCTAGACCTCGTCTGCAGGGGCGGCTGCGTAGACGATTTGCTGTCATTTATCAGCTAAGTGTTTATATCTATATTATAATAAACACGGCAGGTAAGGCCAAAAATTCTCAATAATCAATGTAAATATCACTACCATGATCAATTGTGAATACCATTACCATGATCAACGTAAACATTACTTCCATGATCAATGTGAATATCACTGCCATGATCAATGTAAATTTCACTACCATTATCAACGTAACATCACTACCATGATCAATATGAATGTCACTACCATGATCACTATGAATATCACTACTCTGATTAATGTGAACATATCTACCATGATCAGTATAACCATCACTACCATGATCAATGTGAATATTACTACCATGACCATAATAAACATCACTACCATGATCAATATAAACAACACTACCATGACTAATGTGAATATCACTACCGTGATCAATGAGTGCATCACTACCATGATCAATGTGAACATCACTAAGATGATCAATGTAAACATCACTACCATGATCAATGTGAATATTACTACCATGATCATTGTGAATCTCACTACCATGATCCATATAAGCACCACTACCATGATCAATCAAACATCACTACCATTACCATATTCTTCGCTTCCTTAATCATTAATGTTATCACTACTGTAATCAGTAGCAAGATCATCACTGGTCATCACCTCTACCATAATCACTAATCACTCATGATCATTTGATTATCATGCCACTAATCATCAATACATAATATTAACTATAATGGTCATTGCCATAATTATTACTGCAATCATTACTGTAATAATCACTACCATAATCTATAATCAATAATCACGTTGATCAATGTGAACATCACTACCATGATCAATATAAACATCACTACAGTGATCAACGTGAATATCACTGCAATGATTAAAATGTGCATCACTACCATGATCAATGTAAATATCACTACCATGATCAATATAAACATCACTACCATGATCAATGTAAATATCACTACCATGATCAATTGTGAATACCATTACCATGATCAACGTAAACATTACTTCCATGATCAATGTAAACTTCACTACAATTATCAACGTAACATCACTACCATGATCAATGTGAACATCACTACCATGATCAATGTAAATATCACATCCATGACCGCCATGAATATCATTACCATGATCATTGTAATCATCACTGCAATGATCAATATGAATATCATTACCATGGCGAATGGAAACTTCACCACCATGGTCAACGTAACGTCACTACCATGATCAATATGAATGTCACTACCATGATCACTATGAATATCACTACTCTGATTAATGTGAACATATCTACCATGATCAGTATAACCATCACTACCATGATCAATGTGAATATTACTACCATGACCATAATAAACATCACTACCATGATCAATATAAACAACACTACCATGACTAATGGGAATATCACTACCGTGATCAATGAGTGCATCACTACCATGATCAATGTAAACATCACTACCATGATCAATGTGAATATTACTACCATGATCATTGTGAATCTCACTACCATGATCCATATAAGCACCACTACCATGATCAATCAAACATCACTACCATTACCATATTCTTCGCTTCCTTAATCATTAATGTTATCACTACTGTAATCAGTAGCAAGATCATCACTGGTGATCACCTCTACCATAATCACTAATCACTCATGATCATTTGATTATCATGCCACTAATCATCAATACATAATATTAACTATAATGATCATTGCCATAATTATTACTGCAATCATTACTACTGTAATAATCACTACCATAATCTATAATCAATAATCACGTCCAGTATAATCATCAAAACCCTTAATCACTCTGCAACCATCACTATTAAAATCATCATTACTGTAATAACTGCTGCAATCATCACTACTGTAATCATCACTGCTATAAACATTACTATTATCATTACTACTTTAATCACTACTATACTCATCATTACTGTAATAACTATTGTAATCATCACTACTGTAATCATCACTATCATAATCATCACTACTATAATAATCACTACCACAATCAGCAATATCATAATAATCACTATCATATTCATCATTGCCATAATCATCGCTACCATAATCATCACTACTTAAAACATCAAAACCATAATCATCACTACTGTAATCACTATCATACTCATCACTACCGTAATCCATTACTACAACAATCATGTTTACCATAATCATGAGTACCATAATCATCACGTCTGGAATCATCATTGCCATAATCATCACTAATGCAATCATCACTATCTTAATCTTAACTACTATAATAATCACTACCATAATCATTACTACCATATTCATGACTAGTATAATCATCACTACCATAATCATGACTACTGTAATCATCACTACTGTAATCATCATTACCATAATCATCATTACCATAATCATCACTACTACAATCATCACTACCATAATCATGAGTACATAATCAACACCATAATCATCACTACCTTAATCATGACAGCCATATTCATGACTACTGCAATCATCACTACAATAATCGTTACTGTTGTAATCATCACTACTGTAATCATCACTGCTATAATCATCACTACTGAAATCATCACTGTTGTAAACACCACTAACACATTCATCACTTCTGAAATCACCACTACTGTAATCACTATTGTAATCACAACTATCATAATCATCGTTACTGAAATCATCACTACTGTAATCATCACTATTGTAATCATCACTGTTGTAATCATCACTGTTGTAATCATCACTGTTGTAATCATCACTATTGTAATCATCACTGTTGTAATCATCACTGTTGTAATCATCACTGTTGTAATCATCACTGTTGTAATCACTGTTGTAATCACTGTTGTAATCATCACTGTTGTAATCATCACTGTTGTAATCATCACTGTTGTAATCATCACTGTTGTAATCATCACTGTTGCAATCATCACTGTTGCAATCATCACTGTTGTAATCATCACTGTTGTAATCATCACTGTTGTAACCATCACTGTTGTAATCATCACTGTTGTAATCATCACTGTTGTAATCATCACTGTTGTAATCATCACTGTTGCAATCATCACTGTTGCAATCATCACTGTTGTAATCATCACTGTTGTAATCATCACTGTTGTAATCATCACTGTTGTAATCATCACTGTTGTAATCATCACTGTTGTAATCATCACTGTTGTAATCATCACTGTTGCAATCATCACTGTTGCAATCATCACTGTTGTAATCATCACTGTTGTAATCACTGTTGTAATCATCACTGTTGTAATCATCACTGTTGTAATCATCACTGTTGTAATCATCACTGTTGTAATCATCACTGTTGCAATCATCACTGTTGTAATCATCACTGTTGTAATCATCACTGTTGTAATCATCACTGTTGTAATCATCACTGTTGTAATCATCACTGTTGTAATCATCACTGTTGTAATCATCACTGTTGTAATCATCACTGTTGTAATCATCACTGTTGTAATCATCACTGTTGTAATCATCACTACCAAAATGATCATTACTCTATTCATTACTAATGAACTTCATCGTTACAATAATCATCACTATCCTCATTATCTTCACTTCAGTAATCATCACTATCCTCACTATCATCACTATCCTCACTATCATCACCCGCCGCTATGATGATAGCAAAATCTAAAACCGATAAAAATTGTTTTAGGGGTGAAGCTGTGATTCTGAAGGCCTTACAAGGAGCTGCTGGAGCTCCCATACTTTATGTATGAAGGCAGTTCCTCCAGTTTTGCTCGTCTCTTACAAAGGCAGTCGCCGCCTCTCTGATATTATGCCAGACGATTCCTTTGACCTTCTTCGCTTAGGTCTTGAAATTGGGCATAAATTGCCAGAAATTCACACTGCAGGTTACGTACACGGTGACCTCAAGAGCGACAACGTGATGGTGGAAGGATCACCAGAAGCACCAGAGGTGAGCATCATTGATTACGGTTTGAGTTGTCTCTGTGGAGAAACAGTATATTTGATGGGGTATCCAGAAAGCGACACATGGTACGCCCCCAGAAGTCCTCGACCACCAGCCCAGTACCTATGCTTCAGATGTCTTTTCTTATGGATATTTAATGACTGGCATTCTGGATACCAGATCTGATGTATTAGATCAACTTTTCAAGCAAGCCATGAATGCCAACCCACGCAGACGCCCAACACTAAATTTTATGATAAAAGTGCTAGAAGATTATACCACATCACCACAGAGTGGTATGAACGATGCCGACCCAGACAAGAACCTGAAGACCCCAAAGTGTATACACCGTTCCACAACTGACAAAGTTAAAAAGAGAAAAGCCGATCCCTCATCTGACCTTGTAAAGAAACGTAAGAGTAATCCCACACCCGAGTTTGCTAAAAAATGTAGACGTAGCATTAAAACACGCAAATTGAATCAAGCACCTAAACGCTACAACATGCGTCAGCGAAAGTCAACTTAACCAGGCACCCTCCAAAACCTGAAAACTGATCACAATTTAAGGTCTCAGTTCCATCTCAGGAGTTATGCACAGAAGTGAACTTATTAAAGTTCTTGGTCTAAAAGGATAAATCTTTTAAAATCGTGTGTAAAATATAGATTTTTTTTGTTAAGAAGGAAATATACTAAAGGAAATATACTTTTTGTTAAGAAGGAAATATACTATGAGTATTTATTGAAACAAATTGAGAGAGAATTTTAGCAAATAAAAAGACACCACCAATGTCAATAAAACGAGAAAAAATGAAATAAGTGATTCATTGACTAAAAGAAGGATGGTGACTGAGTACGGTAGACTAAGAGAAAGATGGTGGCTATGGTAGACTAAGATATAGACGGTGACTGAGTGTGGTGGCCTTTGTAAATACAGCAAATAATGGCTGTGTTGCAAAATTAGTGATTAGTTATTATTTTTTATTTTCATACTTTCTTAAGATAAAAATTATTATTTTACCAAAATATGTTTATGGTAGTCATAATTATATTAAACAGTAAAGATGATAGTAGTTCTTACTGAAGTGACTCAAGAAATTGTAATAACACGATTGCAAATAAACCATACCCCCGGCCGGGATTGAACCCGCGGTCATAGAGTCTCAAAACTCCAGCCCGTCGCGTTAGCCACTAGACCAGCTAGCCACAATAAGATTCATCCAACTAGGTATATTTCTACACCATAGGAAGGTTAGCACAGGCACCTCTGTGACCACAAATGCAAGTTTTTACAAACGAATCTCCAGCTAGCGTGACCGTGACGAACTCTAGCTCAAGTCCCTTCACTGCCGTCTAGTGGCTAACGCGACGGGCTGGAGTTTTGAGACTCTATGACCGCGGGTTCAATCCCGGCAGGGGGTATGGTTTCTTACTGAAGTGATGTGTTCATCACTGCCTTCTCCCAGACTCTCAGTGAGAGCGACTTGTGATGATCCCTGTCGGACATGGTTCATGGTAACGAGCCGAGCCAGGCTCAGTCGGGTACCTTGTTGTTGCTGACCCTGGCCCTTATACTGTTGTCTTTGCGGGGAAGGAGGAGAGCTCTTTGCTCTATATCATTCAGACCTATGTCATTTCCTGGATGTTCCTTGATGTGCCTTCGGTCAAAGAGGCTGGCCTCTCTCTTTGCCCAACTCTGATGGTGCCTGAGGTTCATCTGTTTGGGGAATGGATGGTGACCCCTAAATGTCGAGCCCTTGTGATGACTGGCTAATTTTCTAGAGAATGATTTTGTTCATGCTTAAAGGATAAAGATCTTTACTTGTGGGTCAGGGAACGATGGTGGTGTTGATTTTTCTGGTGGGTCAGGGAGCGAATGTGGTGTTGATTTTACTGGTGGGTCAGGGAGCGAATGTGATGTTGATTTTACTGGTGGGTCAGGGAGCGATTGTGGTGTTGATTTTACTGCGATCGCAGGTGAGGATTTAGAAAATCATCTGTATTCATCGTGGAACGCTGCACAATCCTTGAGTCACTTGTCTGATAGGTTGCTTAACTGATACTCCGTTTACGGAGTATTTATATTTCCAGTCTGCTCTGTCTGCCTTGGCCCAGCATGATTCTGTCCACCCTGTGATCCAAAAGATTTAAAAATGGTTAGGTTGGCTCCGAGCACACCTTGTGGGTGTCCCAAGATGCCAAATGAAATGCTACTGCGGTGAGCCTACTCTGTAGTAGACTTATGTCTACAGTGATTTGATGGGCGTCGTCCTTAGATGTACTTAAGAAGTAGCTGACCCGGTGGGCTCTACAGTCTAGCAGGAAGTAAGAGCCTTCGGCAGAACGTCATTATCTTTCTGGCTTCATAATGTTTTTATCATTAGCTGAGTGACTGTCACTTTGAAGTCGATCTAAGTCGTCGACAAGGGACTGACCTCATTAAGGTGAAACTCAAAATTTGGCTTCTTGCACACCAGAGTTAACTTAATCTTGTTAAAACTTAAATCTCAAACATTTAAAGGGTTTTGACAGTGATTTAATGGTTTTCAAACTGAGGCTAGAGCTATTTTCTACATGTAAAATAAATACTTCACACATAGACATATATGGCAAGGACAAATTCTTAGGTATATATATATACCCTGACTGCAACCTGAAGTTTAACATTCACATCCAACACATATCAAAGAACATTTCCAAAATTGTGATCATTCTATGAATAATCCAGTATGTTACTCAAGCAACATTACTCACTCTATATTGCTCATTAATCTATTCATACCTTACTTATGGTGTCTGTGCTTGGGAATCCTCAACAGCAAATTAGTCAACCAGTGTAAATGTTTTTCCCGTTAAATCACGTTAGTTTTCAGTTCATCTTTTTTGAATGGAGAATAAAAAAAAAGCACAATACCGTGATTGGAGAAATACATAAATAAACCGGACATAAAATAAAAAACTTAAGACGACATTTCGTTCCGAAGTGAACCATTTAAACCAAAATTTTGCATCAACAATACAAAGTTTAATAAGTTTAATGATAGGAACTGGCAATGGTAAACTGTAATTAACAAGTTCTTCAGGTAAGAAACTTAATAAATCATCAACTGTAACTTTTGTAAACAAGGAAGTAACATCATAAGTAACCATGTTAAAATCATTTAAGTCAGTCAAGAAGCTTAATTTATTCACTAAATGTATGTTGTTTTTAACATTAAAGTTAAAATGTTTTCCAACAATTGGGCTCAAATTATCTACAAGGAATTAAGATAATTTATGTAACATTGAACCTATGGAGCAAATATTTGGTTGAACTGGATTACCTAGTTTCTAAGTTTTTATTAATCTATACATAAAAGGTAAAGATGGAATGGTGGACGGATTTTTTTAATTAATTCATCATTGCCTTTATGAAATAGATAATGATCCAAAATACTAATGAAACTTAACAAATAAATCCTTTAAAATTGCCAGAAATACTTTTTGCAGTTCAAAAAGGGACAAGCAACCTTATTCAACTAAAAATATGTTGGTTCTCCCTTACCATGTAAATTTGGTTGATATGCCTCCTCTTCTTAAGTTGGATTTAAAAATCTTGATACAGTAAAAAAAAATATGATAAAAAATTCCACCCAAAATGCTGATGGGTGTGTCTATAAGCTTCCCTGTAATATATGCGATAAAATTTATTACGGTCAACTGGTAAAAATTTTCAACTAAGATTAAAACAACACAAATATGGCATTAGAAGTGGACACGATTTTACTGTTGTTTATTCATGCGAGAGATTTTAAACCATCTAATTGAAATCCAAAAGCTTAGAAAAGTGTATCAGTCAACTCCATGGTCGACAGGAATGTAATAGAATCATATTTAATAAAAAGCAGTTTTGAAAATGATATATTTCTTTTGGTTTATGTAAACTGGAAACACTTATAATTATTAAAATTTCAAAAGAATTTAGTGATACATTAAACAAGTAATACATCTTAATGCCTGGGTAGAGTATCAGTTGTGTTTCACAGAGCAGGTTGTTGTCACGCGACTGTGAGGTGTAGTCTAACCCTTATGTACTTTCCTGTTAATGTTTAGTATTTATAGTTTCTTGATAATGTGAGAAGTCACGAAAACACTTAGAATTTCGCTATTCTTTCATAGTGGTTGTTCTTCATATTGTAATATCGCATGATTACTGGGATTTAATTGCATATATTATATATATATATATATATATATATATATATATATATATATATATATATATATATATATATTTATTTTTTTATTTTTTTTTTATTATCACACCGGCCGATTCCACCAAGGCAGGGTGGCCCGAAAAAGAAAAACTTTCACCATCATTCACTCCATCACTGTCTTGCCAGAAGGGTGCTTTACACTACAGTTTTTAAACTGCAACATTAAACACCCCTCCTTCAGAGTGCAGGCACTGTACTTCCCATCTCCAGGACTCAAGTCGGCCTGCCGGTTTCCCTGAATCCCTTCATAAATGTTACTTTGCTCACACTCCAACAGCACGTCAAGTATTAAAAACCATTTGTCTCCATTCACTCTATCAAACACGCTCACGCATGCCTGCTGGAAGTCCAAGCCCCTCGCACACAAAACTCCTTTACCCCCTCCCTCCAACCCTTCCTAGGCCGACCCCTACCCCGCCTTCCTTCCACTACAGACTGATACACTCTTGAAGTCATTCTGTTTCGCTCCATTCTCTCTACATGTCCGAACCACCTCAACAACCCTTCCTCATCCCTCTGGACAACAGTTTTGGTAATCCCGCACCTCCTCCTAACTTCCAAACTACGAATTCTCTGCATTATATTCACACCACACATTGCCCTCAGACATGACATCTCCACTGCCTCCAGCCTTCTCCTCGCTGCAACATTCATCACCCACGCTTCACACCCATATAAGAGCGTTGGTAAAACTATACTCTCATACATTCCCCTCTTTGCCTCCAAGGACAAAGTTCTTTGTCTCCACAGACTCCTAAGTGCACCACTCACTCTTTTTCCCTCATCAATTCTATGATTCCCTCATCTTTCATAGACCCATCCGCTGACACGTCCACTCCCAAATATCTGAATACGTTCACCTCCTCCATACTCTCTCCCTCCAATCTGATATTCAATCTTTCATCACCTAATCTTTTTGTTATCCTCATAACTTACTCTTTCCTGTATTCACCTTTAATTTTCTTCTTTTGCACACCCTACCAAATTCATCCACCATCTCTGCAACTTCTCTTCAGAATCTCCCAAGAGCACAGTGTCATCAGCAAAGAGCAGCTGTGACAACTCCCACTTTGTGTGTGATTCTTTATCTTTTAACTCCACGCCTCTTGCCAAGACCCTCGCATTTACTTCTCTTACAACCCCATCTATAAATATATTTAAACAACCACGGTGACATCACACATCCTTGTCTAAGGCCTACTTTTACTGGGAAAAAAATTTCCCTCTTTCCTACATACTCTAACTTGAGCCTCACTATCCTCGTAAAAACTCTTCACTGCTTTCAGTAACCTACCTCCTACACCATACACTTGCAACATCTGCCACATTGCCCCCTATCCACCCTGTCATACGCCTTTTCCAAATCCATAAATGCCACAAAGGACCTCTTTAGCCTTATCTAAATACTGTTCACTTATATGTTTCACTGTAAACACCTGGTCCACACACCCCTACCTTTCTAAAGCCTCCTTGTTCATCTGCTATCCTATTCTCCGTCTTACTCTTAATTCTTTCAATTAAAACTCTACCATACACTTTACCAGGTACACTCAACAGACTTATCCCCCTATAATTTTTGCCACTCTCTTTTATCCCTTTGCCTTTATACAAAGGAACTATGCATGCTCTCTGCCAATCCCTAGGTACCTTCCCCTCTTCCATACATTTATTAAATAATTGCACCAAACCACCCCAAAAACTATATCCCCACCTGCTTTTAACATTTCTATCTTTATCCATCAACCCCGGCTGCCTTACCCCCTTTCATTTTACCTACTCCCTCACGAACTTCCCCACACTCAAAACTGGCTCTTCCTCACTCCTACAAGATGTTATTCCTCCTTCCCCTATACACGAAAATCACAGTTTCCCCTATCTTATCACTTTTTAAACAATTCCCAAAATATTCCCTTTCCCAATTTTCCCCAATACCTCTAACTCTCCATATATATATATATATATATATATATATATTATATATATATATATATTTATATTTTTATATATATATATATATATATATATTTATAATATATATAAATATGTGTGTGTGTGTCGTCCCGAATATGTAAAACGGGTTTCAATTAGCAAGAACTCTTTTAAAAATTAAGTTCTTTCAAAAAAATTTTCTTATGCGTTTAAAGATATAATTTTTCATTAATGTTAATGTAAAAATTTATAATTTTGTACCAAAAGAATCTTAGAAAACTTACCTAACCTTATTATAACAAGAACAATTTATTTTAGCCAAAACCCAACTAAATATATTTTAAATACTTTACAAAAAAATTTTAAAACTAAACAAACACAATCAAATATATTTTTTTTCGTTAGGTTCAGAATGATTTTGGCGAAATTATTGCATTTAAAACAAATTTTCACTTGTCCTATATGGCAAGACGAACGTTGCTATTTAAGCCAAGATCGCAAGTTCTGCCTATTCGGCACGACATTTATATATTATAAAATTATATTTATATATATATTATATATTATTATATATTTATATATATATTTATTAAAATATATATTTTATGTGGATTAAAGTAAAGGTTGGATGCGAGAAGTGGGTCATATAAGCGTGTATGACCTGGAGAAGAGAGGAATGCAGAGGAGAGGGAGAGTTTTGGGAGATGTTAAGTGAATGTATAGGAGCCTTTGAACCAAGTGAGAGAGTATTTGTGGTTGGGGACTTGAATGCTAAAGTAGGAGAAACTTTTGAGAGGGTTGTGGTAGGTAAGTTTGGGGGGTGCCAGGTGGGAAATGATAATGGGAGCCTTTGATTGAACTTTGTATAGAAAGGGGTTTAGTTATAGGTAATACATATTTTAAGGAAAAAGAGGAATAAATAAGTATAACACGATATGATGTAGGGCGAAATGACAGTAGTTTGTTGGATTATGTATTGGTAGATAAAAGACTGTTGAGTAGACTTCAGGATGTACATGTTTATAGAGGGGCCACAGATATATCAGATCACTTTCTAGTTGTAGCTATACTGAGAGTAAAAGGTAGATGGGATACAAGGAGAATAGAAGCATCAGGGAAGAGAGAGGTGAAGGTTTATAAACTAAAAGAGGAGGCAGTTAGGGTAAGATATAAACAGCTATTGGAGGATAGATGGGCTAATGAGAGCATAGGCAATGGGGTCGAAGAGGTATGGGGTAGGTTTAAAAATGTAGTGTTAGAGTGTTCAGCAGAAGTTTGTGGTTACAGGAAAGTGGGTGCAGGAGGGAAGAGGAGCGATTGGTGGAATGATGATGTAAAGAGAGTAGTAAGGGAGAAAAAGTTAGCATATGAGAAGTTTTTACAAAGTAGAAGTGATGCAAGGAGGGAAGAGTATATGGAGAAAAAGAGAGAGGTTAAGAGAGTGGTGAAGCAATGTAAAAAGAGAGCAAATGAGAGAGTGGGTGAGATGTTATCAACAAATTTTGTTGAAAATAAGAAAAAGTTTTGGAGTGAGATTAACATGTTAAGAAAGCCTAGAGAACAAATGGATTTGTCAGTTAAAAATAGGAGAGGAGAGTTATTAAATGGAGAGTTAGAGGTATTGGGAAGATGGAAGGAATATTTTGAGGAATTGTTAAATGTTGATGAAGATAGGGAAGCTGTGATTTCGTGTATAGGGCAAGGAGGAATAACATCTTGTAGGAGTGAGGAAGAGCCAGTTGTGAGTGTGGGGGAAGTTCGTGAGGCAGTAGGTAAAATGAAAGGGGGTAAGGCAGCCGGGATTGATGGATAAAGATAGAAATGTTAAAAGCAGGTGGGGATATAGTTTTGGAGTGGTTGGTGCAATTGTTTAATAAATGTATGGAAGAGGGTAAGGTACCTAGGGATTGGCAGAGAGCATGCATAGTTCCTTTGTATAAAGGCAAAGGGGATAAAAGAGAGTGCAAAAATTATAGGGGGATAAGTCTGTTGAGTGTACCTGGTAAAGTGTATGGTAGAGTTATAATTGAAAGAATTAAGAGTAAGACGGAGAATAGGATAGCAGATGAACAAGGAGGCTTTAGGAAAGGTAGGGGGTGTGTGGACCAGGTGTTTACAGTGAAACATATAAGTGAACAGTATTTAGATAAGGCTAAAGAGGTCTTTGTGGCATTTATGGATTTGGAAAAGGCGTATGACAGGGTGGATAGGGGGGCAATGTGGCAGATGTTGCAAGTGTATGGTGTAGGAGGTAGGTTACTGAAAGCAGTGAAGAGTTTTTACGAGGATAGTGAGGCTCAAGTTAGAGTATGTAGGAAAGAGGGAAATTTTTTCCCAGTAAAAGTAGCCTTAGACAAGGATGTGTGATGTCACCGTGGTTGTTTAATATATTTACAGATGGGGTTGTAAGAGAAGTAAATGCGAGGGTCTTGGCAAGAGGCGTGGAGTTAAAAGATAAAGAATCACACACAAAGTGGGAGTTGTCACAGCTGCTCTTTGCTGATGACACTGTGCTCTTGGGAGATTCTGAAGAGAAGTTGCAGAGATTGGTGGATGAATTTGGTAGGGTGTGCAAAGAAGAAAATTAAAGGTGAATACAGGAAAGAGTAAGGTTATGAGGATAACAAAAAGATTAGGTGATGAAAGATTGAATATCAGATTGGAGGGAGAGAGTATGGAGGAGGTGAACGTATTCAGATATTTGGGAGTGGACGTGTCAGCGGATGGGTCTATGAAAGATGAGGTGAATCATAGAATTGATGAGGGAAAAAGAGTGAGTGGTGCACTTAGGAGTCTGTGGAGACAAAGAACTTTGTCCTTGGAGGCAAAGAGGGGAATGTATGAGAGTATAGTTTTACCAACGCTCTTATATGGGTGTGAAGCGTGGGTGATGAATGTTGCAGCGAGGAGAAGGCTGGAGGCAGTGGAGATGTCATGTCTGAGGGCAATGTGTGGTGTGAATTAATGCAGAGAATTCGTAGTTTGGAAGTTAGGAGGAGGTGCGGGATTACCAAAACTGTTGTCCAGAGGGCTGAGGAAGGGTTGTTGAGGTGGTTCGGACATGTAGAGAGAATGGAGCGAAACAGAATGACTTCAAGAGTGTATCAGTCTGTAGTGGAAGGAAGGCGGGGTAGGGGTCGGCCTAGGAAGGGTTGGAGGGAGGGGGTAAAGGAGGTTTTGTGTGCGAGGGGCTTGGACTTCCAGCAGGCATGCTTGAGCGTGTTTGATAGGAGTGAATGGAGACAAATGGTTTTTAATACTTGACGTGCTGTTGGAGTGTGAGCAAAGTAACATTTATGAAGGGATTCAGGGAAACGGCAGGCCGGACTTGAGTCCTGGAGATGGGAAGTTACAGTGCCTGCACTCTGAAGGAGGGGTGTTAATGTTGCAGTTTAAAAACTGTAGTGTAAAGCACCCTTCTGGCAAGACAGTGATGGAGTGAATGATGGTGAAAGTTTTTCTTTTTCGGGCACCCTGCCTTGGTGGGAATCGGCCGGTGTGATAATAAAAAAAAAAATATATATATATATATATATATATATATATATATATATATATATATATATATATATATATATTATACATATGGAATAAGATCACAGTAAACAGGTGATTTTAAAATATGCAAAACAACCACTGTGAAAAAGTAGTGAAATTCCAATCGCTTTCGTGACTACTCACATTGTCAAGGAACTATGAAAGTAATACATCGATGGAAGGCAACTAAAAGGCTTAGACCACACCTCACAGTCAACCCCCACAACAAAGAAACACCTGACGCGCGACAATACCGGACACAAAGGAAAAGAGGAACGATGCAGTAGGTCCGCTGGTCCAACTAGACAGGTCCTCACGACATCCCATTAACAAAACATTCTACTCAAGAAATAAGGTTTATTATTTGTCCAATGTATTATTAAACTCTAACCAAATTTTATTAATTATAAATGAGTCTAATTTATATAAACCTAAGGAAATATTCATATTATTTTCAAAACTGCTTTTTATGAAACAAGATTCAATTATATTTCTGTCAACCATGGACTTGCTAGATGTTTTAATTATTAAGAGTAATAATGATTTCAAATTTAAAATTTACAGAAAACCTGTAAATTTGGACAAATAATAAACCTTATTTCTTGGGTAGAATATTTTGTTAGTGGGATGTCGTGAGGACCTATCTAGTTGGCCATCGGACCTATTGCAGTGTTCCTCTTTTCTTATGAGTCCGGTATTGTCGCGCGTCAGGTGTTTCTTTGCTGTGGGGGTTGACTGTGAGGTGTAGTCTAAGCCCTTTAATTGCCTTCCTTTGATGTATTACTTTCATAGTTCCTTGACAATGTGAGTAGTCACGAAAGCGCTTGGAATTTCACTACTTTTTCACAGTGGTTGTTTTGCATACACACACACACACACACACACATATATTATATATATATATATATTATATATATATATATATATATATATATATATATATATATTATATATATATATATATATATATATATATATATATATACAAATTCACTGTCCTTCTGAAGAAAGTCAACGATGCTCCTTCAAACAACAGATCCTGGCACAACCTGCTGCTTTTTGGCAATGCCTGTTTGGCTGTCCCACCAAGGAGGGACAAGTCACTAGCAACACATGTTATTAGGGCAATAAATGCATTCCCAAGGGATGACAACCTCGTCCGTCTCCCCCCTAGGGCGACAAACACCCGCCGGGCAAATGCCAACAACAGGACACCCGACGCCTCAAAAATCAGTGCCCAAATTAGCAAAAAAAATAGAAGAGGGTAATATTATTGGAGCTCTGAGACTTATAACCAGTGAGGATACCATCGCTCCCAAGGACGTTAGCACGGCGCAAGCTCTGAAGGACAAACATCCACTCAGGGCTCCCAGTACCAACATTGACCTCCCTGACATTGCAGCAGGCGAAGTACATCTAACCTTACAGGATGCTGATGTGTATAAAGCTGCTATGTCATTTCCACAGAGCTCAGCAGGAGGTTTCACCGGTTTAAGGCCTCATCACTTAAAACAAATACTCAATCCAGCACTTGGCGAGGTTTCAGAGAGGCTGCTGTCTGAACTCACCAAATTTTCCAACCTGTGCCTGGCTGGCAGTGTCCCAGAGGCCATCACACCCCTTTTCTTTGGTGCCTCATTGTGTGCCCTCCGGAAAAAGGATGGCGGAATCAGGCCCATTGCAGTGGGTAACACCCTTCGACGCCCAGTCGCCAAGGCCGCAGTAAGAAGGGTGAGTCAAAAGGCTGCTGTAATGCTGAAACCAACTCAGCTTGGTTTCGGCGTTCAACAGGGCTGTGAAGCAGCTGCCCATGCAGCACGAGTATATATCAAAAACATGTCCGATGAAAAAGCCTTGGTCAAATTGGACTTTGCCAATGCTTTCAACTTAGTCAGAAGGGATGCTGCTCTCCAAGCAGTTTATAGAAATTTATCCCTTCATAGAATCGTGTTACAGTGTGAATTCTAAACTATTGTTTGGGGACCATGAAATTGACTCATGTGGGGGCGTGCAACAGCGGGACCCTCTCGCCCCCTTTCTATTTTGTTTGGTCATCAAGGAAGTCACGGAAGCACTCTCCAGCGAGCTCAATATCTGGTTCCTGGACGACGGTACCCTAGCTGGCACAACAGAATCTCTCCTAGAAGACATCAGTAAAATTAAAGACATGGGAGAAAGCCTGGGCCTTTCTTTAAACCCCACCAAATGTGAAATAGTTTCTACCAATCAACAGATGATCCAGAATATTAGCGCCGTTTTACCAGGAGCACGAGCCATTGATCCAGCCAATAGCACTCTCCTTGGTGCTCCTCTTGGGTCCAATGCCATCGATCTGATCCTAGAAAAAAAAAAGTCTCAGACCTCCGGACGATGGAAAGCAGGATGAAAGACACTGACACACTATGCCTTCTACCTACTCACCAGGTGCCTGTCAATCCCAAAACTTACCTACTTTCTGAGATGCTCCCCAGCCTTCAGCAGTCCAAAACTCAAGAAATATGACTCTCTCCTGAAGACCATGATAGAGAGTGTATTGAACCTTTCCCTTGAAGATGGACAGTCGTTGCAAGCCTCACTTCCGGTCAGGCTTGGGGGGCTAGGAGTACGCAGATCCTCCCAGATTGCTCTACCAGCTTTCCTATCCTCTTCCATAGCATCAAACGAGTTGATAAGACAAATTCTTCCTGATACCCTCAGTGACTCAGCAGGAATAGAAGACCCTAGCTATGCCAGTGCCATCACCGAATGGGAGACTCTTACTGCTCCAGCACCAAACCCTAGTGCAGCACTGGCTCACAAACAGTCAAGCTGGGATGGCCCAATTGCTGAAAAGGTGCTTGCCAACATGCTCAGGGTTGCAACATCAGATAGGGAGATTGCCCGTCTCCAGGCTGTGAGCGCACATCACTCCGGGGACTTCCTCCAAACAGTTCCCATATCGGCAATGGGAACTCGACTAGACCCTAAGACCCTCCGTATTGCAGTGGCTCTGCGCCTTGCTGCCCCAATTCACACAGAATATACGCGTATTTGCGGCGAAGTGCAAGCAGACCAATACGGTCTACATGGTCTTAACTGTTCCAAAACCAAGGGCTGGCATACAAGACACAATGAGGTCAACGACATCATTAAGAGAACCCTTGCTACAGCTGGATGCCCTGCCGAGAGGAAGCCCCGATCACTAGCAGCCAACAATACCCACAACCCAGCAAACCGACCCTACGGGATCACCATCTATCTTTGGAAGAATGGCAAGCTCTTAGCATGGGACTATACCTGTGTCCACACTGGCTGACACCTATTTCCATCAAAGTGTGGGGCGACAGGGAGGAGCTGCTGACCACAGGGAGGAGTACAAGATCAGCAAGTACAGGGACATAAGCCAACAGTATCAATTTGTTCCAGTGGGATCAGAGACCTTGGGATCATGGGGAAAAAATGCCACACGTTTCCTTAAATAATTGGGTTCCAGACTCATCGACACCACCAGGGACCTAAGGGCAGCCACTTTCATGTTCCAGCGCCTCAGCATAGCCATCCAGGGGAAAAATGCTTGCTGCATACTTGGCTCACGTCCAGCCTCGGAGGAGCTGGAGGAAATTCATGATCTTTGATACATTGTGCCAATGTATTCATGTTTATGTTTTTTCTGTAAATGTATTCTGTTTATTAATAAATGTTCACATAGAATATAAAATATATAGGGGGTGTTAGGAGAAGAAAATATTCAAACAGCTCCGGGGAGAACCTTGAGTTTTCCCTGAGGTACGTTTATTGTCTTCTCTGAGGATGAGGGTCCCCATTCCAGCTATAGAGGTGGTACTTCCCTATATTTTTTTATAGGGAAGTACGGAAGTTACGAAACAATGTCAAAAATAGACGGCAAACGAGAATGATGAAAATAGGACATTACAGACAGTAACTAGCAGATCCATTAGCCATCATAATGAATTGTGTCAAATTAAACATAAATATAGAGAAAGTAACAAGGTAAGACGATGTTACTGTTAGCCTAATGCTAGGCTATAAGTATCTCTAGCAGTACTGTTGTTACTGCTAGACTAAAGCAAGGTTATAAGTATCTCCAGCAGTACTGTTGTTACTGCTAGACAAAAGCAAGGTTATAAGTATCTCTAGCAGTACGGTCTGTATGGAAATGTCAATTAAATGAAGTACAAGGACCAGTGACAGGACCATCATATACTGGATCATCATATCTTAGTGACCAAACATCCAACCTTTCCGAGACATCTCCATGTTAACATTACAGGATATACCAAAACAAATGATAAAATATTTGTTAATAAAATATTTTGCACTGACTAAATGAATGAACTGTTTATTCGGAGGAGATTGCAACGCAATTATGACCAATGTTTTTTAGTGGTAATAAGATATATTTTTTTAATAATTTAATTCAATACTGTGTTGTGTATATTAACTGTGTGAAGTAACTGCAGATTATAAAATGATTAATATATGTTTCTAGTGATGTGATAATGAACAATGGGGTCTGATAAAGACACATTGTAACTTCTGTAATCCTGTTTTTTTATGCTAGATCTCACAATACGAGCTGAGGGTGCATAATAAACTGGTCGTTGAGGCGGTACAACTAACACATGTTATGTCAGTTGAACTATGAAGGCAGACTAAGAAATTTTAAAAAATCTGAAGACATTAATGAATGGAAAAAAATGAAGAGACTTGATAACGACATACAAAATACTCTGAGGAATTGATAGGTTGAACAGAGACCCACGGTTGGAGAGAAAGAAAACAAATATTGAAGGAGAGTTTGACAGCTGAAGACACAGATGAATCACTGGGATATCAGGAATGACCCTGACGAAAAAGTGGTGGAGACAGACTTCATACAATGCTTTAAGAATAGGTATGATACGCCCCAAGAGGCTAAGAAAGAGTGCCACAGTTAAATACCAGTTAATAGATGTGACCACAACTGAGGAGCAACCCACCAGTCACAAATAAATAAGAAAATACACACGGATAGACATACAGACAGACAGACACGCACATACACAAACAGACACAGACACACACAAACACACACGTGTCACAAACCTACTGGAGTTCTATTAAAGGGTGACAGCAGTAAGACAAGAGAGAGAGAGGGGTGGGTAGATTGCATTTTCATGGGCTGTAAGAAGGCGTTTGAAAGTTCCACACAAGAGATTAGTGAAATAGCTGGAGGACCAGGCAGGGATAACAGGGATCAGGGAATACCTGTCAGGAAGACAACAGTCTTGGTACGTGGTGAGGTGTCAGAGTGGGCACCTGTAACGAACGGGATTCCACACGGGTGAGTCTTAGGACCGGTGCTGTTTCTGGTATTTGTGAATGACATGACGCAAGGAATAGACTCCGAAGTGTCCCTGTTTGCAGATGTGAAGTCGATGAGAGGAATTCAATCAGACGAGGACCAGGCAGAACTACAAAGGGAGCTGGATTGGCTGCAGGCCTGGTCCAGCAACTGGCTCCTGGAGTTCAACCCCACCAAATGCAAAGTCATGAAGATTGGGGAAGGGCAGAGAAGACTGCAGATGGAGTATGCTCTAGGGGGGCCAGAGACGTCAAACCTCACTCAAGGAAAATGATCTTGGGGTGAGTATAACACCAAGCACATCTCCGGAGGCGCACATCAACTAAATAACTGCTGCAGCATATGGGCGCCTGGCAAACCTAAGAACAGCATTCCGACATCTTAATAAGGACTCGTTCAGGACCCTGTACACCGTGTACGTTAGGCCCATATTGGAGTATGCAGCACCAGTTTGGAACCCACACCTAGCCAAGCATGTAAGGAAGCTAGAGAAAGTGCAAAGATTTGCAACAAGATTAGTCCCGGAGCTAAGGGGTATGTCCTGCGAGGGAAGATTATGGGAGATCGGCCTGATGACACTGGAGGACAGGAAAGATAGGGGGGATATGATAACGATTTATAAAATACTGAGGGAAATCGACAAGGTGGATAGAGACAGGATGTTCCAGAGATGGGACACGGCAACAAGGGGTCACAATTTTCAAGCTGAAGACTCAGATGAATCACAGGGACGTTAGGAAGTATTTCTTCAGTCATAGAGTTGTCAGGAAGTGGAATAGTCTGGGAAGTGATGTAGTGGAGGCAGGATCCATACATAACGTTAAGAAGAGGTATCATAAATCTCATGGAGCGGGAAGAGTGACCCAGTAGCGGCCAGTGAAGAGGCGGGACCAGGAGCTATGACACGACCCCTGCAACCACAACTAGGTGAGTACATCTAGGTGAGTACACACACACACGCACACACACACACACACACACACACACACACACACACACACACACACACACACACAATTGGCTCCTGGAGTTCAATCCCACCAAGTGCAAAGTCATGAAGATTGGGGAAGGGCAAAGAAGACCGCAGACGGAGTACAGTCTAGGGGGCCAGAGACTACAAACCTCACTCAAGGAAAAAGATATTGGGGTGAGTATAACACCAGGCACATCTTCTGAAGCGCACATCAACCAAATAACTGCTGCAGCATATGGGCGCCTAGCAAACCTCAGAACAGCATTCCGACATCTTAATAAGGAATCATTCAGGACCCTGTACACCGTGTACGTTAGGCCCATATTGGAGTATGCGGCACCAGTTTGGAACCCACACCTAGCCAAGCACGTGAAGAAACTAGAGAAAGTGCAAAGGTTTGCAACAAGACTAGTCCCAGAGCTAAGAGGTTATGTCCTACGAGGAGAGGTTAAGGAAATCAACCTGACGACACTGGAGGACAGGAGAGATAGGGGGACATGATAACGACATACAAAATACTGAGAGGAATTGACAAGGTGGACAAAGACAGGATGTTCCAGAGATTGGACACATTAACAAGGGGACACAGTTGGAAGTTGAAGACACAGATGAATCACAGGGATGTTAGGAAGTATTTCTTCAGCCACAGAGTAGTCAGTAAGTGGAATAGTTTGGGAAGCGATGTAGTGGAGGCAGGATCCATGCATAGCTTTAAGCAGAGGTATGATAAAGCTCACGGCTCAGGGAGAGTGACCTAGTAGCGATCAGTGAAGAGGTGGGGCCAGGAGCTCGGACTCGACCCCCGCAACCTCAACTAGGTGAGTACAACTAGGTGAGTACACACACACACACATTGACACACACACACACACACACACACACACACACACACACACACACACACACACACACACACACACACACACACACACACACACACACACACATACATACACATGCATGCACATACAACAGGCCTAGTGTCTAATCGACATGTGCCTAGGACCAAATGGTAAATAATACACACAAGCTACAAGCCTGGTCCGACAAATGGCTCCTGGAGTTTAACCCCATCAAGTGCAAGGTCATGAAGCTTGGGAAGAATAAAGAAGACCTCAGACGGAATACAGTCTATGGGGTCAAAGGCAGCAAAACTCACTCAAGGAAAGGGTCTTAGAGTAAGCATCATAACGAGTATATCTAAGTCACACATCAACCAAATAACTGCTGCAGCATATGGGCGCCTGGCCAGTGTACAGTCATTCACTGTACACGACACTGTGCATGTATACGTCAGGCCCGCATTGGAGTATGCAGCAGCAGTATGGAACCCACACCCGGTCAAACATGTCAAGAAATTGGAGAAAGTGCAAGTTTGCAACAAGACTAGTCCCGGAGCTAAGGGGTATGTCCTACGAGGAGAGGTTAAGGGAACTCAACCTGATGACACTGGAATTCAGAAGGGATAGAGGGTAGCATGATGACATAAAATACTGAAGAATTGACAAAGTGAACAGGGACAGAATGTCTTAAAGATGGGACGTAGGGACAAGGGGCCACAACGGGAATCCGAAAGCCTCAAATGAATCATAGGGATGTTAGGAAGTGTTTCTTCAGCCTTAGAGTTGTCAAGAAGTGGAGCAATCTTGAGAGTAAAGTAGTGAAGGCAGAATCCATACAAAATTTTAAGATGAGGTATGATATGGTATTATGCAGGATACTGGGCTGTTGTAATAAATTTGTAACGTGGAGCGTTTGTAGTGTAGAGAAGGTTCATAAAGAGCTTAAGAGGACGTGAACTGAGCGGCAGGTGACGCGTATGAGACAGGTAACGGACTGGGATTGAGAGAGCCGTATAGCTTCACTAATCCAGCAGTTACTAGGAGAGGTGATGGAGTTGTGTGGCGTTTTTTTTATGTAAGTTTTAGGTGATATGTAATCTTAAATTGGCTGTAGCACTGGTAATGGCCCTGATATTTTTGTGGGGATGGAGACCCACTATTGTGGTTATAAAATATAATATGGCTTAACTAACTTTAAATAACTAGTAGCAGTGTATTAGTAAGTTATTTTGCAATATGTAAAATGTGTCCAAGGGAGGTTCTTTTTTATTTATATTTTTACTAATAATATATTCTATTTTTATATAAAGGTGAGGTTATCTGTACTTCCTGGTAATCAACCCTAAAGTATTGACTGCCTGTTTAGCACGGTTGTGAAGTTACAAGTGTGGCTCTAGGGTGGCGAATTTTTTTTAATATTTTGCATATGCCCTTAGACAAGGCTTTTACCCCCCAAGGCACCAGAATATTTTCTCATAACATTTGGCTCTTCAAGCAGGGAGAGTGTAGCCAGTAGCAACTAGTGAAAAGGCAGAGCCAGGAGTTATGACTTGACCTTTTCAACTACGTATACGTAGGTGAGTATGGGATGAACCAGTAAGGCTTGGCCTTGTATTCACCCTGAGCAATTTTAACATAGGGGATATTGATTATGAAAGAAAACGTGGAGATAGAGACAATGGGAAGATTGAAAGAAGCTCTACTTAAAAAAAAAGACTACACAGGCATGAGGCAATTACTGAATGAAATGCAGTATGAAAGAGGACTGGAAGGGACACGAGTGAATAAGATGGAGCATGCAGCTGCAAAATGCCAGGAGGAAGACGAGAAATTCGTATCTAGAAACAAAAGAAGCAACTGAAAGAATGGATTAAACCAATGGTTTAATTAAAGCGACAACAGGACAGCTTACAAACATACTAGACTTCTACGACATGGTGATAAAAGTAAAGCAAAAGAGAGAGGGTTAAGCAGATTGTATATTTTTGGACTGTAAGAATGCTTTTGTCAAAGTACTGCACAACACACTGGGACAAAAAAAAAAGGCAGGAATAACAGAAGACACTACAATGGATCAAGAAATAATTAACAAGAAGGAAACAACGAAACCTAGAGGGTGTTCTGGAGGGTCAGCAACCCCAGGGCCTTACTTGGATCAGGGCCTAATCAGCTAGGCTATTACTGCAGGCTGCATGCAGTCCAACACACAAACCATACCCCGGCTGATAAAGTAGTGAGTTTAGGTACCTGATTGCCCGAGGAAAGGTGTCAGAATGGGAGTTGGTGAAGAGAGGAGTTCCATAACAATCAGTATCAGGACTGATACTATTTCTAGAATAAGTGAACATGACGGATGTGTAACTGATTGAAAGAATACAAACAGAAGAGGACCAAGAAAGACTTCAAATGGATTCGGACAATCTACAGATGTGATCTGATAAGTAGCTACTAGAATTTAATCCCAAGGTTATGAGGTTTGGGGATGGACAAAGAAGTTTATAGATGGAGTACATATTCGGGGAAGGAAGGGAAACGAAGGCTGCCAACCTCGTTCAAGGAGAAGGACCTCGAGCGTCAGTCGAATGTTTAGTTCAACAAACACACTCCTGGCAAACCTAAGAGTAATTAGATTTTAGGAGCATAAGCAAGTGTATGTCAGGCCCATATTGGAGCACGCAGCACCAGTATGGAACCCACACGTGATCAAGCATCTCAAAAATAAAAAATTGGAGAAGTTGCAGAGATATGCTACGAGACTTGTCCCCGATCTAAGGGGTATGTAATGAGGAGAGATCAAGAGAGCTAAACCTGATGACATTAGTAGTGAAATGATAAAATACAAGATATTGAGAAGAATTAATATGGTGGACCGGGACAGATTGTTGGAAAGGCAGGAAAGAGTAACATGAGGACAGAGCTGGAAATTGAAAATACAGATGAATCACAGTGATGTTATTACAGTGATGATGATGATGATGTCGTACCACTTCTTAACCAGTCTTAGGCTGGTTAAGAAGTGGTACAACATAAACAATGGAGTGGTAGAGGCAAGGTCTCTGCATAGCTTTAAGATGATGTACAATTAGGCTCTCGAAGCTATGAGAGTGTGAATCCAGTAGCTGTCATTGAAAAGGCAGGACCAGGAACTGCTATGCGACCAGTGCAACTACATATTGGAGAGTATTACAACCCAGGAATCCAAATGCCTGTTATCCTGGGTGTAAAGGGAGCAAAATAAACACAGAAGAAAAACTTTTGACTTATATTATCCTTCACCAAGTAAGAAGAGAAGTATGTACACTATATACACTATGTACAACAATAGGTATTAGTACACTCCACGGTAAGCAAGGCAGAATAGAAGCCACTAGAGAGCAGACCGTGCTTCAACCAGCTCTAGAATGGAAATGACAAGGGCAGACAGGCGGGTGGTGCCCACAACACCTCTGTGATTACCAAAACCATCTTCTCATTGGCTTGAACCTGGGTATTGATTGAACGACGGGGCCCCACAATCCGATTTAGTACTGGTTCCGTGTTTGGGGAGATAGCCATTCAATGTGGATGTTTACATGCGCCGAATAAAGGTTATGTACTCTTTGCATGCCACACCCCCACCTCGAGACGGCTCAGGAATAGGCTCCCACCTCCCACTGGCAACCGTGCCACCATGGCACCAAATGGGACCATCTTTCCTCTCAACTATCCAACTCTTAGATAGAGCTCAGCTTTATTCGCGACATAAAGCCAAACCCTAAACTTAGAGCGAGACAGCAGACAGTAGGGCTAGAGTAGGTCCAAAGTACAGGAGGACGGTATCTCGCACCCCCTCACTAAAAAAGAACCCCACACAAGGGGACAAAAAAAAAAAGAGCTTTCGAGTTACCATAGGTCCCTAACACATCCTAACCTATTGCAATTTTGATAACGCATCTGCCAACTTATTTTCTTTGCTGGCAATGTGCAATTTTCTGAGAGAAAAGGGTTGCAGCCGTAGACTCCATCTCATGAGCCTCGTATTGTGGTTCTTCATGGCTTGGAGATATACCAGAGGGTTGTGGTCACTATCGACAGTGACCACCTGTGAAGTCTGGCCCATATAAACATGGAAGTGCTCCAAGGGCAGTAACAGCACGAGGGCTTCTTTTTCAATGGTAGAGTAAGCCATCTGGAGCGGCTGGAACTTGGCCGAGTAGAAGGCCACAGCCTGCAACCCCTCCTCCCCGTTTTGTAACAGTACTGCCCCAACCCCAGACTCACAAGCATCAACCTGTAAAGAGAAAGGTTTGGAGAAGTCTGGAGACAAAAGAATGGGTGCAGTACACAATAATCGTTTTGCTTTCGTAAAAGCATTTTGACATTCTGGGGTCCAATTAAAGGGAACTTTGTGACTGGTAAGAGAGGTAAGGGGGCTACAATATCTGAAATTTTTTTACAGAATTTTCTGTAAAACCCTATCATGCCTAGGAAACGTTAGAGAGATTTCCTGTCATGGGGAATTGGGTAATCTTTAATGGCAAGAACTTTAGCAAATTTAGGAGCAACTTTGCCACTACCTACTTCATGGCCCAGGAAAGTAACAGTGGCCTGGCTAAAGGAAGACTTAGATAAATTAACAGTTAAATGGGAACTCTGGAAGGTCTCAAAGAGAGCCTTATGCCTAAACAGGTGTTGATCCCAAGTATCAGACACCACTATGATGTCATCTAGATAAGCTGCCGTGCAAGTCCTTTAATAGCCTGATGGATAAGTTTCTGGAATGAAGAGAGGGAGTTTTTTCATTCCGAAGGGGGTAACTGTATACTGATAATGGCCTCCTGGAATTAAGAAGGCAGAGATTTCCTTCGCCTTATCTGTCAAAGGTACCTGATAGTAACCTTTAAGGAGACCTAACTTGGACACAAAAGTAGCCTTACCCACAAAGTCGATTACGTCATCCAGACGAGGAAGAGGGTAAGCATCTGTGATTGTGACCTCATTCACCTTACAATCTGTACACATACGATAACCTCCATCAGCTTTTTTAACAAGGATGCACGGTGAAGCCCATGGACTAGATAACTCCTCCACTAACCCATGCTCTAACAGAAATTCTACCTCCTGCTGAAGTAGCTTCTGCTTTTCAGGATTAGCTCTGTAAGGGAAGAGTTTAATAGGTTTAGAGTTTCCCACATCTACATCATGATAACCTAACGTACATTTTCTCGGCACATCCGAGAACATATCAGGGTAAGACTGTAGAAGTGCAGTTAAACTTGTTGCTTGAGTTTCAGATATCCCCTCCTTGAGGAGGACAGAGTTTGGAAGCTTGACATTAATGTGGCAAGTTTTAGTTCTTGAGATCTTATCAAGGGGAGATACCACACAGTTTACATCAGATAATTTACTTACAACTTGCATAGGTCCTGTAAATCTAGCTTTCAAGGTGTGGCCAGGTATAGGTTTCTGTACCAACACCTTGTCTCCTGGATGGAAGAAGCGAAATTGTGCACTTCTGTCATACCTCTGTTTCATCTTGTTTTGAGCTGCCTTAAGGCTAGCCTTGGCTAACTGACGTGCCACCTGCAACCTTGAAGATGGGTTGTAGAGTGTTGAGCTAACGTCTTCTCCCATCCATCCTTCTTTGAGCACCCGAAGAGGACCTCGTACATTGTGCCCAAAGATCAGCTCAAACGGACTATACCCGGTAGACTCCAGCAGAGTTTCTCTTATTGAAAACAGCAACAAAAGTAGTAATTCATCCCAGTCTGTAGGAAAATGCATACAAAAAATTCTCATCGTGGTTTTTAACGTCTGATGGAATCTTTCCAAGGCGCCTTGGGACTGAGGATGATAAGCAGTGGACAAGTTGTGGATTATCCCATACCTAGTTAATGCTTCCCTAAATGCTTTGGCAGTGAAGTTAGTACCTTGATCACTTTGAAAAGATTTAGGAATGCCAAAATAAGAAATAAATCTAGTTAAAGCCTTGAGAATGGCTTTAGTATTAATACTGCGCATGGGAATTGTTTCTGGGTAACTAGTTACTCTATCCATAATGGTAAATAAGTACTGATTTCCAGACTTTGACTTAGGTAGTGGACCTACACAGTCTATAATTAATTCTGCAAAAAGTTCTCCATCAGCAGGTATAGGCTGGAGAGGTGCAGGTTTAATGGAATGTCCAGGTTTCCCTACTTGCTGACATTCTCGGCAACAGCGGATATGATTCTTCACATCCTGCCTTAATTTTGGCCAATAGAATTCTTTTCTAATTCTATATAATGTTTTAGTAATTCCTAGGTGACCTCCTATTATGAGCTATATTCAATATTTGAGGTCTAAACTTTGTTGGAACCACTAACCTGTCTGACTGTTACCTACCCTCTATCTCCTTACCAGTCTCAGTGCAGGTCAAATAGTCGTTTTTAAGTTTATACTTGACCGGATGATTCAAAAAGGATTTACCAATGGCTGCCTGAAAAGCGAAAATCAAAGTAGGGTCCTTTCACTGTTCCTCCTGGAAGGACAGTTCCTCGGGCATGGAAACAGAGATATCTGGCAATCCTGCAACCCTGAAATAGGAAGGCTTGATCTGGATCTGTTCACTTAATTTACGAGGCTCTGGCCAGTTTTCCTCATAAAACAAATTAGCTATTCTGAGATCAGAGTCGTCCAAGGATAGGTCAGCATTCTCGCCAGACAACCCTTGGGATGTTGCCCAAGTTATGGCCAACACCGGAGAAGAATTAATCATTATGGGTTCACGACATACACTAGCAGTAGTAATGTTATTACCCAGTAATAACATGGCATCTTTCATAGGAAATGCTTCAGATACACCCACAGTCAAGTATCCAATGTAATATTGCACTGCACATAGATTCTATGCAAGGGGACAGAAAAGATCGCTCCTCCAAATGCTTCTAGCAAAACAGAGGATTGTAATTAAGTGTGTTCAGAAAGGGGAAGTACTCCCTCACTTATAAGTGAGCAATATGCTCTGGTATTTCTAAAAGTTCTGACTTCAGTTGTTTTTGAGTCTTCCTGAAGGGAAATACGACTCTGGCAGTAATAAGGAGCCATCCCTTTCTCTACTTCTTTCAGGGACATGTTATTAGGGACACTATAGATATTCCCTAATGGTTGGGGTTTATGGGGGCAGTTGGGACGGATGTGACTTACTTGGGTGCATACAAAGCACACGACAGGCTTGACCTTAACTCCCTGCTGACGTTGCAACTGGTGTCGCTCTGTCTGGTGTCGCTCTGGCTGGTGTCGCTCTGGCTAGTGTCACTCTGGCTAGTGTCCCTCTGACTGGTGTCGCTCTGGCTGGTGTCGCTCTGGCTGGTGTCGCTCTGGCTGGTGTCGCTCTGGCTAGTGTCGCTCTGGCTGGTGTCGCTCTGACTGGTGTCGCTCTGACTGGTGTCGCTCTGGCTAGTGTCGCTCTGGCTAGTGTCGCTCTGGCTGGTGTCGCTCTGACTGGTGTCCCTCTGACTGGTGTCGCTCTGGCTGGTGTCGCTCTGGCTGGTGTCGCTCTGGCTAGTGTCACTCTGGCTAGTGTCCCTCTGACTGGTGTCGCTCTGGCTGGTGTCGCTCTGGCTGGTGTCGCTCTGGCTGGTGTCGCTCTGGCTAGTGTCGCTCTGGCTGGTGTCGCTCTGACTGGTGTCGCTCTGACTGGTGTCGCTCTGGCTAGTGTCGCTCTGGCTAGTGTCGCTCTGGCTGGTGTCGCTCTGACTGGTGTCCCTCTGACTGGTGTCGCTCTGGCTGGTGTCGCTCTGGCTGGTGTCGCTCTGGCTAGTGTCGCTCTGGCTGGTGTCGCTCTGACTGGTGTCGCTCTGGCTGGTGTCGCTCTGGCTGGTCGCCGGCTAGTGTCGCTCTGGCTGGTGTCGCTCTGACTGGTGTCGCTCTGACTGGTGTCACTCTGGCTAGTGTCGCTCTGGCTAGTGTCGCTCTGGCTGGTGTCGCTCTGACTGGTGTCGCTCTGGCTAGTGTCGCTCTGGCTAGTGTCGCTCTGGCTGGTGTCGCTCTGACTGGTGTCGCTCTGGCTGGTGTCGCTCTGGCTGGTGTCGCTCTGACTGGTGTCGCTCTGGCTGGTGTCGCTCTGGATGCTGTTATCGAGTTGCATCATGTTGAGTGGTTTGTCTCTCAACAGGTTAACCGTAAGTTGAGTAGCGTGCCTCACCAGGTGACTTAGTTGGCTGATGTAAACGTTCTCCCTCCGGCTGACACTTCATCCTCCAATGTTGACGATCTCTGCTCATGCCAGGCTGTTGAAAAGAGAGATGGGACCGCTCAAACAAGGAGCGGTTGGTTTCAAAGGTATCAGCCAACCTGGCTGCCTCCAATGTAGTGGTTAAGACACGATCCTGCAGAAAGACTCTAACCTCTGGTCCCACAGACAGGTTGTCGACTAGGACAAGCTGCACGAGATTATCAAAGGTGGCGACACCACTTGCTTTATACCAGCTGGTAAAAGCTTTGGTCTGCTGCTTCACGAAATCCACCAGGGATTGACTAAGCTGTCGTCTGCCTAACTTAAATGACTTCCTATACTTAGCTGGATCTTCACCACTCTATAACTGGAAAAAATCAATGTTATTTAACACTGACGTAAGTTCGTGTGCCTTACCAAACAATGCTGTGTGAACCAATGATGCCCAGTGCTGTTCCGGCCACCTCAAGGCTCGAGCCTGAATTTCGAGTTTCGAAAAATTGTTCCGGTTCTGCCTCATTGAAGCGGGGAACAAGCTGTACTGCTTTCTGTAAACTAAAGTCATTTATAACTTGAGAAAACTGCCTTCTTTCTTTTTCCCTATCAAACTCCTCCTTGGCATATGCCCTCTGTTCCCTAGTCTGCTCAAGATTGATTTTCGCCAACACAGCAGATTCGCCTTCAGATAACCCTGTTGCACGAGACTGACGATTTTGCTCAGTTGATGTATCATTTTTCCTCCTGCAAGAATATCGGAGTTTTATTCCCGGCTCCCGTAGAGGAAGGAGTGTGATGTGCCATCTCCTCTTCTCGAAGTTTGATGCTTATAAGAGTACGAAGCTGCTCAGCTGTGAGAGTGCGTTTGTAATCAATGCCAATGGAACGAACAATTTGCCAACAACACTGTAGGGAAAATTTAGACAAGTTTAATAAAGTGTATTCAAACACCAGACGTCTCCCTCTGTCGTTATCCAAACCTGGACGTCGGTATATTACACCTACAATTAATTTTTCTTGACCTTCTAGAAATTCTACCCAAACAAATTCTGTAACTAATCCATCCATTTTTATACCTGTTTTATGCAATAATTTATATTTTCTCATGATGAATGATTTTGAAAACCGACAAGTTAAAGAACTGAGACACTTATGCAACATATGGGAATCTTTATTGAAGAAATTTTTCTTCAGTAAAGATTCCCATATGTTGCGCAAGTATCTCAGTTCTTCAACTTGTCGGTTTTCAAAACCGTTCATCACATCTGTCAGACACTGCAACATCATGGGATCTTGGTACAAAGACTTCTTCAACGCTTGTCCAATCTTTGGACGACGACCTTCTTACACCAGTGGAAACTCCCACTACCTGACAGGAGGGAAACAACGAGTGATGGTACGTGACTAGGTGTCAGAGTGTAGGCGCATGTGACTAGCGTGGTTCCACTAGGATCAGTCCTAGGGCCGGTGCTGATTCTGGTATACTTAAATGACATGATGGAAGGGATAGATTCAGAGGCGTCGTTGTTTGCAGAAGGTGTGAAACTAATGTGTAGAATTTCAATGGGGAAGGATCAGGTAGGGCTACAAAGGGATCTGAACAGGATACAAGCCTGGTCCAGAAACTGGCTCCTGGAGTTTAATTCCCACCAAGTACAAAGTAATGAAGGTTGAGGAAGGTCAAAGAAGACCGCAGACAGAGAATATGCTATGGCGACAAATAATGCAAACCTCACTCATAAAAATGGATTCTGGTGTATCATACTTAGCACATCTCCAATATGGAACCCACACCTGGTCAAACACGTCAAAAAATTTAAGTGCAAAGATTTGCAACAAGACTTGTCCCAGAGGCAAGGAGTATGTCCTACAAG
The DNA here is from genome assembly GCF_026875155.1 of Cherax quadricarinatus. Taxonomy (NCBI): domain Eukaryota; kingdom Metazoa; phylum Arthropoda; class Malacostraca; order Decapoda; family Parastacidae; genus Cherax; species Cherax quadricarinatus. The sequence continues at coordinate 37,360,666 of NC_069445.1, read as the reverse complement.
GAGAGATTAAGGGAAATCAAGCTGATGACACTGGAGGACAGGAGGGATGGGAGGACATGATAACAACATAAAATACTGAGAGGAATTGACAAGATGGATAGGGACAGAATGTTTCAGAGATGGGACACAACAACAAGGGGTCACAACTGGATGCTGAAAACTCAGATGAGTCACAGGGATGTTGGCAAGTATTTCTTCAGTCACAGAGTTGTTAGGAATTTGAACAATCTGAACCACACACACACCACACAAAGCTCACGGTTCAGGGAGAGTGATCTAGTAGCGACCAGTGAAGAGGCGGGGCCAGGAGCTCGGACTCGACCCCTGCAACCTCAATTAGGTGAGTACAACTAGGTGAGTACACACACACACAGGCTTTTTATACAGTTTTAATAAGAGGTTCACCAAGGCCCATGTGACTAGGAGGGAATCAACCCTGCAAGCAGCAAGTTAAGAGGCAGGGCCAGGAGCTTAGACTCGACATTTGTAGCCACAAATAGGTAAGTACACACACTTTCTCTCCCTCTCGTTCTCTCTCTCTCTGTCTCTCTCTCTCTCTGTCTCTTCTCCCCCCCCCCTCTCTCTCTCTCTCTCTCTCTCTCTCCTCTCTCTCTGCCTCCACTCCCTCCATCCCTCCCTCGCTTCCTCCCTCTCTCCCTTTCTCTCCCTCTCTCTCTCCCTCCCCCTCTCCCTCTCAGACCTCTGACAAATGCACTCAAGGGAGTACCTTGTACCTCTATGGACGTAATTTCCCAGTGGACGTAATTCTCTAGTTGACGCATTTATCTCGTGAAGGAAATTCCCCAGTTGATGTGATCCAGTGGATGAAATTTCCCAGTGGATTTACCTCTAACTCTCCGATAAAACGATAATAGAGACATAAGTTTTTCTGTCCCAAGATTATCTTGTGAGACCTTTACCCACTCTGCCTGAGGTATCCCAGCAAGTGAGCATGTCTCCTGTGTTATCCCAGTGCTTAACAGAATAGGGAACAGCATATGAAGGTACAAATAAAAATGGGAACTATGGCTATAGTTTACTTAATAACATAAAAGGGCTAGAACACAACATATCCTGATGGAAATTTACATAAGATAACAATTAACCTATGTGACTTATTACCAGGGGTAAGGGTAGATGTTATCAGCAACACGGACTAGTACTCACTATTAATTCACCGACCAGCTGACCCAAGATTCCCAATGCGTGGTCTACTACCCACGTGGCTGTCCAGGGCTCTCGCTCACCGGACCTGTCACCAATAACTTTCTTGCTCAGCTGTTCCCTTACTTATATGGTCCTCCAAGCACCCCGTTCCCCATAAGGCATAGACCACGTGTTACGACCTGACACCGTCAAGAACAAAAGACCTCAGACTTAAGCTGAGAGGCGTGTCTGACAGCTGTTTGCTAAGGCAAGGTGTGACCATATAATTGGTTAAATTAGGTCTCCCTTAGCGACCTACCAAGCATAGTTGAACTACATCACAATCTCCACTGGTCATAGATAGACTCCTGTTACAAAAGACGTCATCTATTAGAGTAGATATTTCCAGAGAACATTAGATCAACTTATTAATCCCCCTCTAGCATCTAGTCTGTTTCTAGTTTTGTAACAGTTTGTTATAATTCTAGTCCAGTTATCCAGTATCATATGGAGCTTCTTAATAGCGCTTTTGGATTACAACTGGATGAATACAAACCAAGTAAAAGTTAAGATCTTTAATAACAAAAGGTGTCTTGGTGGGAATATTGACAAATAATGAAAACTTTGTAATTAAGGGGATAAACTACACAACTTTTGGTGTAAAGCTTATTATGCTTATGTGTTATATTTATTCTGTACATAAATCGTAAATGGTGCTATGAACACTTTAGGTAAGATACTGTACACTATAATGCTCTTAGAATATATATACAATTTGGAATTTTGCAGTAATGAAATGTACCTAGTCAAAAGTATGGATGTGTGTGAGCTCGGTACGTCCTGGGTTAGACTCAATCTAAAAATGTGACTGACAAAAACGAGTCCCTAGATAAGCTAACTTCTGACCCATAGAGATAATGTAATAGCTTGCTAGAATAGGACGACCCTTTCGCCGAGCAGCAATAATTCTCGAAGCAGCAGTGAACAGCACGGAGTCAGGCAAGGAAAAATGAGATTAAGAAACAGCCTTAACTGAGGATCATTGGAAATTGATGAAACCAAGTTCAACAACTTGCAAATCTTGACTACGACAGTGTGAAGATGCCAGAACAAGGTAGGTCAAGAGTTGAACTCGGAACCAGAGATATATTGAGTGTCTCACGACATAACTTCAGAAAGCATCAGATATCACTAACTGTAAATAATGCTCTGTGAACAGAGTTGAACAGAGTTATGAAATGTATGTTCCAGCTCACCAACAGAAACATACTCTACCAAAACTGTCTAAATAACACGAGCTAAGGAGAACACTCCTCTCTGCTATGTTCTCCCAGACAGAGTGGAGAGGAGTGGTTTCTTCTCCTTCAACGAGCACATAGAGGTGTTGCTACATCCTACCTACCTAAGCTAAATATATGACAAATAATATAAAGCAAGAAATTTTCATTTTAGCTATTAATGAAAACATAAGTAATATAATATGACATAATAGACAATATATACATAATAATTACATAATAATTATGGCGTCGGTTTTGTGAGGGTGCTCCAACTCCTGGATAGACTGCACACTGCAGGTGTACCCTAGTTTATTAATTAAAGGCAAATATTAACTGACAAAATCAACATTCATGCAGGTTGCATGGTTCACCCGCCATGTGATACCAAGAGTTCTCTGGCTGAGCTATCTCGGTGGTGGTGTGTTTAACCAGCCTATTCGTTTATTCAGCTCATTCGTTTATCCAGCCCATTCGTTTACCCAGCCCATTCGTTTATCTAGCCCATTCGTTTATCCGGCTCATTCGTTTACCTAGCCCTTCCTTCGACTTAGGGATCATGAGGTTACCTACGATTTAAGTAGAACTGTGTGTGTGCCGCTGTGCCAGGAGTAAGCAGCCCCTCTCTATGATTGAGACACTTATGTAACATATGGGAATCTTTATGAAGAAACGTTTCGCCACACAGTGGCTTCATCAGTCCAATATATTGTATTGGACTGATGAAGCCACTGTGTGGCGAAACGTTTCTTCAGTAAAGATTCCCATATGTTGCATAAGTGTCTCAATCTTCAACTTGTCGGTTTTAAACCATTTATCACACAATCCCTCTTTCGTTATTGGTGTTTAGCTATACGCGAATGGAAATTCATTTTTATTAAGTTAAGCCAGACGACCTAAAGTAGCCTAACCTAATATTATTTACTGCAAAGAAACTAAACCTAACCTAACTTAATCTTTCTAACCTAACTATACCAAAAGAAACCTTGCCTAACTAAACATAACATTAGCTAACTTAACCTCACTTAATTTTATAACCAAAAATATTTATGGAAGTCAGGATGTGTTTATCAGTGCGATATTATCGTCGTGATATGTAGAACGTCAGGGCTACAACATCCCTAAGTGTCATGTAGCATGGAGTGACGTAGTTGTCCTGTTGCCTGGCAAACAGTAGATAATGCTTGTATAAACACATTTTTTTTTTGTTGTTGTATGTCCACAGTTAAAAAAATTTATATGTTTAGAGCTGTTTTGCTACCTGAGCTCATTTCAAAGTACAGCCACTCAAAACTGTCAACTAACACCCATATAACTGTTTACTTACAGGTGAACAGGAACGAGAAGTGAAACAAGATGAACTTGTAAGTCTCGCCTAGCCTGCGAATCAAACAATGAGCCGTTTGACTGTGAGCAGAACACTTCATTCAGTGTTCTTCGCTTTATTATTATAATCAAAAAGAAGCGCTAAGCTACAAGGGCTATACAGCGCTGCAGGGTAGGGAAGGAAGCGAGGGTATAGTGTTCTCCGCAGTGTTGACATATTTGCCCTCATTCAAACACCTGAATACAGATTCCCATTTAGCAAAAGAATTTCAGTCGGATCCGCCGTAAGTTTACTTCATGTTTGCTTTGTTGTTTTTGTGTATCTCATTGGAGATGTGTATTCGCTTATGGCATTAAATGAAGTAATGTTCATTTAATCACAGACTGAAACAAAACCTTCCATAATAGCTCAGTGGATGACGACCAAAAGTATGAAGTCACTTCGGTTTCGGCGACATTGGTCGGGAGGTTGATGATGATGCCAAGAATACTATCAATCAGTAACAAACAGCATCAGTGAGGTACTTAGTGTAGAGAAAATAAAGACGAGAGCGAGATGAATGAGAGAAACAATGCTCGACATAGAGACCTTGATGCCATAAACGAATACAAGTCTGTGTTTGTTTTAGTGATGCTACAGAACTGCATGAGACAGTGTGAAGGACCACATGTTCTTGATGGCAGGTGTTTAAGGGTTTTTATTAGGGCTCAGGATAGAGTGTTCAACTCACAAGGGAAGGATTCGGGTTCAGTCCTTGGGTGAAATGACATCAGCGGAGAAGATTCTTCTTACTTACACCCCTTTCCACTTAACAATGAGTAGATATATCTAGACAGGTCAACTGTTGAGGGTCACATACTGAGAATATGGAATTAATGATCCAAAAAGAGTCTAGTGGTAACAGCTGTGTTTCTTACATGAATAATTGCTCTTACAGCCTATGTGCTGGTGTATTGCAGGTTACACTGCCTGGTGTGGCGCAGGTTACACTGGTGTCATATAGGATTTAAAAGCAATATTAACAACCTGTCTTAGTTACCGAGAATTCAGCTGTGCATTCCTCCCAGAATTTCTGTGATGCAAAAGTATACCAACTGTGTGTCCGATAGAGCTGTGCCATGGGTATATAATGGTGCTGAGTCATGGGTATGCAATGGTGCTGTATCATGGGTATACAATGGTGCTGTATCATGGGTATACAATGGTGCTGTGTCATGGGTATACAGTGGTATTTTGCCATGGCTATACAATGGAGCTATGTGTTTTAATTAGTGCCAGATATAAAATAGGCGTTAGTTACGTCAACTGCATTTTGAATGCATGTGTTCCTCTTAAATAATAATATATAAACATAACTATTATTGTAACAACGAACGAGTGGTATTTAATCAATAACGGCACTGCGACTAGCCGAAGATTCGAACCCATGTCGTTTTGGCTAGCCTCATGGTGAGTGAAAATCACATGATGCTCTAACCCACAGGACCACTCAATCCTACAAGAATCACACACCCAGCAGAGCTAGGTGTTTTAACTTGATCAGAGGACATACGGTGGTGTGGGTGCCCTGAGCTAGTTTCATTCTACTCCCTGTTTGGTGTACTAGCCTCCACAAGCAGTATATATATTGTAAACACGAACTAGTGGTATTTAATCAATAACACTGCGGCTAGCCGAGGACTCGAACCCATGTCGTTTCGACGCGCCTCATGGTGAGCAAAAATCACATGACACTATGAAAGTTAAGACACATGTGTAACATCTGGATATCTTTGTTGTAGACGTTTCGATGGGTTCTTTGCTGACACCACACCTTGCTGACACCACACCTTGCTGACACCACACCTTGCTGACACCACACCTTGCTGACACCACACCTTGCTGACATCACACCTTGCTGACACCACACCTTGCTGACACCACACCTTGCTGACACCACACCTTGCTGCCACAACACCTTGCTGCCACAACACCTTGCTGCCACAACACCTTGCTGCCACAACACCTTGCTGCCACAACACCTTGCTGCCACAACACCTTGCTGCCACCACACCTTGCTGACACCACACCTTGCTGCCACCACACCTTGCTGCCACCACACCTTGCTGACACCACACCTTGCTGACACCACACCTTGCTGACACCACACCTTGATGACATCACACCTTGATGACATCACACCTTGCTGCCACCACACCTTGCTGCCACCACACCTTGCTGACATCACACCTTGCTGACATCACACCTTGCTGACATCACACCTTGCTGACATCACACCTTGCTGACACCACACCTTGCTGACACCACACCTTGCTGACACCACACCTTGCTGACACCACACCTTGCTGACACCACACCTTGCTGACACCATACCTTGCTGACATCACACCTTCCTGCCACCACACCTTGCTACCACCACACCTTGCTGCCACCACACCTTGCTGCCACCACACCATGCTGCCACCACACCTTGCTGACATCACTCCTTGCTAACATCACTCCTTGCTGCCACCACGCATTGCTGACATCACACCTTGATGACATCTCGTCTTGCTGCAACCACACCTTGCTGACATCTTACCTTGCTGCCACTACACTTTGCTGACACCACACCTTGCTACCACCAAACCTTGCAGCCACCACACCTTGATGCCACCACACCTTGCTGGCATCACACCTTGCTGACACCATACCTTTCTGCCAACACACCTTGCTGCCATCACACCTTGCTGCCACCACACCTTGATGCCACCATACCTTGCTGACATCACACCTTGCTGCCACTACACCTTGCTGCCACCGCACCTTGCTGTCCCCACACATTGCTGCCACCACACCTTGCTGCCACCACACCTTGATGCCACCACACATTGCTGACGTCACACCTTGCTGCCACCACACCTTGCTGCCACCACACCTTGATGCCACCACACCTTGGTGCCACCATACCTTGCTGCCACCACACCTTGCTGACATCACATCTTGCTGCCACCACACTCTGCTATTGCTAACACATTTTGCTGTCTGTGGTGGAATTTGTTCCACCGGCAAGAAAGATGATAGAGAAAGTTAACGGCTTACTTCACTTGTACTTACATGACAGTTAGGCTTGTGTGACAGCCTCCTCCCTCTCTCCCATGAGTTGATAGCAACGGCTTGACTGACTCTTCCCAGCCGTCTGGAGAGAGAATTTTTTCCCACCAACAGAGTGAACTGAGAACATGCCACTTTATTGGTGGTTAAAAGGTTATTATATTGCAGGTGCCAACCCATCTGGCGTCTGCAATATGCGAACTTTAGACTCAGTTCATGTACTTGGATCTCAGATCACTGATGAGTTTTATGAATGTAACAATGACTGACATTCTGAAGTTCTACTCAAGTTCCATTCTTTTATGTGTGGGTTATCTGTGTATCGTTCCAGTCATGGTATTGTGCCTTTTTTTTTCTGACGTTCTGACTGTACCATGGCTTGAGGGGTGGGACATAAGCCCATTTTCATCCCATCTTTTTCATTAAATACATTGTAATCCGAAATTTATGCAAGGCAGATAAAGCTTAAATTAATTATAGCAGTGTTGGTATTAGGGAAAAGGAAATCATTAAGTTCTGAAGACTGTCAAAGTGTTGTATCCCTTCTTGTCAGCTTGCTGATCTAGTTAGTGTACGTGAGCACTGTATCATTTATGCTAGTAATGACCCTGGAACCAGATTCAATTTACAGAGGTACAAAATAGCGATACTGCTGGAGATGGAAGAAAAGGGGATGATGCCTCAGGAATAGTGTTGACACACTACCAGCAAAACCTGGTGGAAGCACTGATGTCCATACAGGGTCGGTAGATAGAGGGGAAACAGAGAAAAAAGCACCACCAGCGAATGCAACTGCAATGAATCCTAGTAAACAGAACTCCAGTCTATGAAAATTCTATGCCTTTGTGTATCTGCAGGCATGGTATATCGTGTAAAACAGGTGGAACATGCACCTTTGTTCATCCCAAGAAATGTCGCACCCACATGACAACAGGAGAGTGTAGCTCCCTTCCTGTAACTTTTTTTCATCACGAAATGTGTCGCGTGCCTTCAGCATTCTATGGAGAGGGAGCATGGACACAGGGGTCATCCCACACTCACTAAAAGCAACAGACATAGCACCACTCTACAAAGGTGGCAGTAAAGCAATTGCAAAGAACTACAGACCGATAACAATAACATCCCTTATCATAAAAATCTTTGAAAGGGTTCTAAGAAGCGAGATCGCCAACCACTTGCATACCCATCAGCTACACAACCCAGGGCAACACGGGTTTAGAGCAGGTCGCTCCTGCCTGTCCCAGCTATTGGATCCTGGATGCTGTAGAGAATAAACAAAATACAGAGACTTTGCAAAAGCTTTCGACAAGTGTGACCATGGTGTAATAGCGCACACAATGTGTGATAAAGGAATAACAGGAAAAGGTGGTTGATGGATCCATAATTCCTGACTTACAGAACACAAAGAGTAATAGTAAACAGAGTAAAGTTTGAGGCAGCTACGGTGAAAAGCTCTGTTCCACAAGGCACAGTACTCGCTCCCATTCTATTCCTCATCCTCATATCTGACATAGACAGAGATGTAAGCCATAGCTTACACTGCAAGACTCCAGGCGGACATAAACCAAATCTTCAAATGGGCCACTCAAAACAATATGAAGTTCAATGAAGAGAAATTTCAACTACTCAGATATGGAATACTTGAGGAAATTAAAAATGTGTCAGGGTATACAACAAATTCTAACCATACAATAGAGAGAAAAAATAATGTAAAGGACCTGGGAGTGATAATGTCAGAGGATCTCGCCTTCAAAGACCACAACAATGTTTCTACCGCATCTGCTAGGAAAATGATAGGATGGATAATGAGAGCCTTCAAAACTAGGGACACCAAACCCGTGATGATTCTCTTCAAATCGCTTGTTCTCTCTAGGCTGGAATACTGTTGTACACTAACGGCCTCCTTTAAGGCAGGCGAAACTGCTGACCTGGAGAATGTACAAAGAACTTTCCCAGCACACATAAGTACGATAAGGCACCTAAATTACTGAGAACGGTTGAAGGCTTTTGATCTGTATTCCCTGGAACACAGGCGAGAGAGAAACATGATAATATACACTTGAAAAATCCTAGAGGGATTAGTACCAAGCTTGCACACGAAAATCACTCCCTACAAAAGACTCGGCAGGAGATGCAACATTCCTCCAATGAAAAGCAGGGGCGCCACGAGTACACTGAGAGACAACACAATAAGTTGTAAGGTAAGACACATATGCAACAGTTAGGTATCTTTATTTCGAAACGTTTCGCCTACACAGTAGGCTTCTTCAGTCGAGTACATAAGAGTTGATAGAAGCAGAAGATACTTGAAGACGATGTAATCAGTCCATCACCCTTAAAGTTTTGAGGTGGTCAGTATCTTCTGCTTCTATCAACTCTTATGTACTCGACTGAAGAAGCCTACTGTGTAGGCGAAACGTTTCGAAATAAAGATACCTAACTGTTGCATATGTGTCTTACCTTACAACCTGTCGGTATTTTATACCATTTTAATGTTCAACACAATAAGTGTCAGAGGCCCAAGACTGTTCAAGTGCCTCTTAGCATACTTAACGGGGGATTACCAATAGACCCCTGACTGTCTTCAAGAAGGCAATGGACAGGCACCCAAAGTCAGTACCTGACCAACCGGGCTGTGGTTGGTACATCACTTTGTGTGCGGCCAGCAGTAACAGCCTGGTTGATCAGACCCTGATCCACCACGAGGCCTGTTCTCAGACCGACCCGCGGGGGCGTTGACCCCCAAAGCTCTCTCCAGGTAAACTCCAGGTAAGGACTCATCCTGGTAAGTAACAATGTCCAGAGTACTTGTGATTTACAGCCTCGTCGAAAGGCATTTTAACTTTTATATAAGAAAGAACATAAGAAAGAAGGAACACTGCAACAGGCCTACTGACCCATGCGAAGCAGGTCCATGCCATCCCCCGGCCTAGAACAATGACCACCTAGTCAGGTCACTTCCACTTAAGGAAGAAGCACGGCACTAGATCTGGTAGCCAAGCTAGTCAGGTCCAACTCACACCCACTCACACCCACTCATGTATTTATCCAACCTATTTTTAAAACTACACAACGTTTTAGCTTCTATGACGGTACTCGGGAGTTTGTTATACTCATCCAGAACTATTACCAAACCAGTGCTTTCCTATATCCTTCCTGAATCTGAATTTTTCCAACTTGAAACCATTGCTGCGATTCCTGTCTTGGCTGGATATTTTCAGCAAGCTGTTTACATCCCCTTTATTTATTCCTGTTTTCCATTTATACACCTCAATCATATCCCCCCTAATTCTACGCCTTTCTAGAGAGTGCAGATTCAGGGCCCTAAGTCTATCCTCATAGGGAAGATTTCTGATACGTGGGATCAGCTTTGTCATCCTCCTCTGTACGTTTTCCAGAGCATTTGTATCCATTCTGTAATATGGTGACCAGAACTGTGCAGCATAATTTAAATGAGACCTAACCAATGATATATAGAGTTGAAGAACAACCTGAAGATTTCTATTATTTATGCTTCTTGATATGAAGCCAAGGATTCGTTAGCTTTATTGCGAACACTTATGCACTGTTGTCTTGGTTTCAGATTACTGCTAACCAGAACTCCTAAATCCTTTTTACAATCAGTCGTATTAAGATCTACACCAATCAGTTTATAAGTGGCATGGTTATTGTCCTGTCCAACCTTTAGAACCTTGCATTTGTCTATATTAAACTGCATCTGCCACTTCTCCGACCATTGCATCAGTCTATTCAAATCATCCTGGAGTGCACTAATGTCTTCAATAGAATGAATTGGACGGCCTATTTTGGTGTCATCAGCAAATTTGCTTATGTCGCTATTTATTCCCTCATCTATATCGTTTATGTAAATTGTGAACAACAAGGGGACCAACACTGACCCCTGAGGAACACCACTTGTGACGTGCCCCCATTCTAATTTCTCCCCATTTATGCAAACTCTCTATTTGTCAACCATGTCTCTGCCCAGGAAAAAAATTCTCCTCCTATTCCGTGTGCCTTAAGTTTCCCCAATAGCCTCTGATGTGGAACTCTATCGAAAGCCTTACTGAAGTCCATATACACAATATGTTATTCATTACCATGATCTACCTCCTCAAACACCTTAGCGAGAAAAGTTAGTAAATTCGCAAGACAGGAGCGCCTCTTTGTAAAACCGTGTTGAGATTCATTAATCAATCTGTGCCTATCAAGATGTCTACGAATTGCCTCGGCAATTATTGGTTCCATAAATTTTCCCACTATGGAGGTAAGGCTATAGTTCGAAGCCAAGGACCTGTCACCTGCCTTGTAAATAGGTATTACATTTGCCATTTTCCACTTATCAGGCAATATGCCAGTTTGCAGTGATATGTTGAAAAGATTAGCCAAAGGTTTGCAAAGTTACTCTTTACATTCCTTTAACACCCTTGCAAACAGTTCATCAGGATCTGGGGATTTGTTTGATTTTAATTTCTCTATTTGTCTGAGGACCATGTCACTAGTTACCGCAATCATGCATAGTTTATTATCGTCCTGTTCTACATAATCTATTGTTTCTGTAATTTCGCTAGTATTTTCCTGAGTGAAAACTGAGAGGAAGTAAGAATTGAAAATTTCACACATATCCTTATCACTGTCAGTGATCTGACCTGAATAACTCTTAAGTGGGCCTATCTTGTCCCTAATCTTACTTTTGTATACCTGAAAGAACCCTTTTGGGTTAATCTTCGAATCCCTTGCGACCTTAGCCTCATAATCCCTTTTTGCTTTTCTTATTCCTTTTTTTTATTTCTCTCTTTAATTGAATATATTGATTTCTTAACTGCCCATCCCCTCTTTTGATACGCCTAAAAATGCCTCTCTTTTGACCAATGAGATGTTTTAATCTATTGTTCATCCATTTGGGATCATTTTTGTTAGATCTAATTTCCCTACTAAGAACAAAAGTTTACTGAGCAGCTAAAACTATGCTCTGAAAAACGTCATATTGGCAACCAACACCAGCTACCTGACCTATAGTCAAATCATCCCAGTTTAGCCCACCCAGTCCCATAAAATCAGCCAATCGGAAGTCTGGGAAAGAGACTTGATCGCAGTTTATTGGGTAATTCCATAATATATTGAAATTAAGTGATTTGTGATCACTTTCCCCAAGTTCATCATTAACCTCAAGATTATTAATTAGCGAATCTTTGTTGACAAGAACCAGGTCAAGCAGATTGTTTCTTCTAGTTGGTTCTGTCACAAACTGTTTTAAAAAGCAATCCTGAACTGTATCAAGACAGTCACTAGACTCAAGATTTCCTGTCAAATTGTTCCAATCAATTTGTCTAAAGTTAAAATCCCCCATTAACATAACATTTTCATATCTAGACGCCTTATGAATTTCGTCCCATAACAGCTTACTGCCCTCCCTATCAAGGTTTGAGGCCTATAAATCACACCTAAAATTAATTTGTCACGACCCTCGAGAAACTGTAGCCAAACAGATTCTGTGTCTGATGTTTCTAATCTTATATCTAAGACAACAATTTAAATTTTCTCTGACAAACATCGCCACTCCACCACCCTTCCTGTTGACCCTATCAGTGCGGAATAGTTTATAACCCTTTATGCTGCATTCAGAAGGCATTTCTCTATCCTTCAAGTTGAACCAGGTCTCAGTTACAGCAATAATATCTATATTACCTGCACTTGCGAGTAATCCTAGCTCATCTATCTTATTTCTTAGACTCGGATGGCTGGTGTCTGGCCAGGACTTTAAATTGATATTTGAAATTAGTGTGAATAAGCTAAGAGATTTCCCGATAAATCAGAGTGGATAGAGGTCTATATATATCCAAGATAGAGAGAGTGAATAATAATCTTTAGTATAGTCACTACTATTGTTACTCGATTATTTTTTAAATCTCGTGGTCAATATTTTGATTATTTAATGTTGTAGAACCACTTGATATATGTTACGTAACAATAACAATCTGTGTGTTTTTGACTGATGAGTTAATTATCCAATCAGGTCATTACTTGAATTCAGTCCAAGAACCTTCCTTCCCATCCCCGGATAACATAGGATTCTCTTACCTCTGTCTACACAGGGCATTGTGTGTTCCCGGGTGTAGCTGTAGTTCTGGAATCCTAGAATTCTGGAATCTGGAATTCAGTGGATGGACTTCACACACGGTCAGTACTCATTTACATTCCTACAAATGAGCATTCACCGCGAAGTATGTATATTAGTCACTGTTTTACACCTGTGGGAATTTTCAATGATAAATGCCTTAAAGACTATCGAAGTCTATTATTAAGCACTTATGTTGTTCATGGACAGCTCAGAACCCCAGCAGCCGCGGGTGTGGGGATCTCCTTCAATGTTGGCTATCTGTGTCCCACGGAGCTGTGAAGGGGCAACTCAACCAGAGTTATGCACAAAACTTATATATGCCAATGTTTCATGTTTGTCACCTAGAACGTTATGACGCAAGTCTTACCTGGTGTTGGGCAATCGCCCTTGAATAACGGCATCTAATTAGTGAGTTCTATCTACTCCCTCAGTATACCCTGCTGCAGCGGAATGGTTAGTAAGGAACTCATAAGAACTTACCAGGGTGTATGTATCGGGCCCCACGGAGATGACGCCGAGAAAGATGGCTTGATTAGAAAATGTCTATACTCTTCTTTTGAATGACGTCGAGACGTTTTTCACACAGGAATATTCATTGAGCACTAGTGTTTTGTCGCTAAATCGGGTACTACCTGGTGCTACGAACTGTTTCAACGTCACTCAACTACCATCGCTTGTTCACGAGTTCAACTTGTAAACTATATTCGTGGATAATGTCCATGGTAGGGAGAATAACAACACTTCGCTTTGCAAAGACAACCACGATAGTTTCGACACTGTCTTTACTCCAGTTCTCCCCAGTGATTGTACACGATATCTTCTCGCTTTGAGCCTATGTCTGATAAGATAAGATTTGGTTCGATTTTTTAACCCCGGAGGGTTAGCCACCCAGGATAACCCAAGAAAGGCAGTGCATCTGTCTAATTTTCACTTGGGTCCTCAATCTTGTCCCCCAGGATGCAACCCACAGCAGTCGTCTAACACCCAGGTACCTACTTACTACTAGGTGAACAGGGACAACAGGTGTAAGGAAGCATGTCCAACGTTTCACACGTGCCGGGATCAATACCCTGACACTCAGTGTGTGTGAGCTGAAAACGCTTTCAACCAAACAAGCCAATAGCACTCAAGAAACGGTCGTAGAACGTTCTCGGAGTGAAGGTGTGATGCTGAACACACTGGCGTGGCTAGCAACAGTTAGTACTAGTGAGAAGTTTTAGGTACCTACCGGTTTTGTGTATGGTTCAAGATATTACCTAGAGTCAACCTGGAGGGTATTCCGGGGATCAACGCCCCCTCGGCCCGGTCCACGACCAGGCCTCACGTTGGATCAGGGTCTGATCAAAAAGGCTGTTACTGTTGGCCGCACGTAGTTCAATGAATGAGCCACAGCCCGGCTGATCCGGCACCGACTTTAAGTATCTGTCCAGTTCCCTCTTGAAGGCAGCCAGGGGCCTATTGGTGGGACACCCAGTGAGCCTGCGGTCTACCCTCTGTTTACCAACAAATCTAGCAGACCACATATGTCAGCTGATTATATCCATTCACCTACTTGTTCTTACCTGACAGATATAATGAATCTGTCATCCAGTTAACACATCCATTGGCTAATGTTGTTATTTAATGTCAATATGAATACTAATATTTTCGTTTCATTTATAATATGACATCACTCCATCAAAGTTGTGTCAGTCTCCCGTACTGCCTGACGTTTGTGCCAATGTAATGTTAGTGATGTATTCTTGCCTTGATATCAAGGCTACCGGACTTCAGGATCAACTAAGGGATTAAACCAGCGTTTGCCCCTCTATTGTTTATTGACTTTGATATAAAGTGAGATTAAGCTTTATTGCAGGCAACAGATTTCGTTGGGCAGGTATGTGTCACTATATAGCCAGTCATCTGTTACCTAGAGTACTGACAGATCAGATTAACTCACACACACACAAGGTCGATCATTATTAAATAATTCGTTAGACAAGTGGCCTGGTGGTTAACGCTCTCGCTTCACACGGTGAGGGCCTGGGTTCGGTTCCCAGCCAGAGTAGAAACATTGGACGTGTTTCTTTCCACCTGTTGTCTATGTTCCCCATCAGTAAAATGGGTACCTGGGTGTTAGTCGACTGGTGTGGGTCGCATCCTGGGACACTGACCTAAGGAGGCCTGGTCACAGACCGGTCCGCGGGGGCGTTGACCCCCGGAACTCTCTCCAGATAAACTCCAGATAGTCAGCCAAAAAAACCATACCCCGGGCCGGGATTGAACCCGCGGTCATAGAGTCTCAAAACTCCACCCGTCGCGCTAGCCACTAGACCAGCTAGCCACAATAGATTCATCATACTAGGTATATTTCTACACCATAGGAAGGTTAGCACAGGCACCTCTGTGACCACAAATGCAAGTTTTTACAGACGAATCTCCAGCTAGCGTGGCCGTGACGAACTCTAGCTCAAGTCCCTTCACTGCCGTCAAATGACTTATTTGCAATGTGTCATTACGTTTCTTAGTCACTTGACGGCGTGAGGGATTTGAGCTGAGTTCGTCACGGCCACGCAGCTGGAGATACGTTGTAAAAACTTGCATTTGTGTCACAGAGGTGCTGTGCAAACTTTCCTATGTGTAGAAATATACCTAGTTGGATGATCTATGTGCAGCTGGTCTAGTGGCTAACGCACGGGCTGAGTTTGAGACTCTAGGACCGGGTTCAATCCGGCCGGGGGGGTTTATTGCAATCGTGTCATTACGATTTCTTAAGCCAGATAGTCAGCTCACTTGACTTACAGACAGTTCCATTTGGCTCACAAACACTGAAATCTTCCAGTATTATGTGATGGGTCAGAATTCACCCTAAATTATATTTAATATACCCATTTGCCCATTGATTGATGATAATAAGAGTAATGTGACATATTTCATAAATAGCTGCAGTCATGAGTAGTTAGATGAGTAGTTAGATGTAGCTGATGAATAAAACTGTACTGGTCGTGTGAGTGTTGATGAATCTCACTGGTCACGTGATCCCTCTCTAGTTGAATTAGGGCAGCAGGTGATTGTAATCTGTTAAGTAAACTAACTGACAGAATTAACTAGTTGGTCCCTGGCGCTCAATTAGCTTCCACACGACTATCATTACTAATCATATTAATAATTAAATCAGTGCGTGCAGCTGTGAGTATAACACAGTGGCTTAATTAATATATCCTACTTTCTGGGGGTTGTAATTAGTTTAATTATAATGGTCACCCATGAGTAATTAATGGCAAGGTTTGAGTACATTCAAGAATGAGTTGTTAGTCACACTAAGTATTTATTCACTTGTAAGTTAAGTAGTCATTTTCTTGAGTCAGTGTGGTTACACAACGTGTAGCTTCATCAGTTGTGGTGTTACACAACTGTGTAGCTTCAGTCAGTTGTGTGTTACCAACTGTGTAGCTTACAGTCAGTTGTGTGTTACACAACTTTGTAGCTTTCAGTCAGTTGTGTGTTACACAACTGTGTAGCTTCAGTCAGTTGTGTGTTACACAACTGTGTAGCTTCAGTCAGTTGTGTGTTACACAACTGTGTAGCTTCAGTCAGTTGTGTGTTACACAACTGTGTAGCTTCAGTCAGTTGTGTGTTACACAACTGTGTAGCTTCAGTCAGTTGTGTGTTACACAACTGTGTAGCTTCAGTCAGTTGTGTGTTACACAAGTCTTCCCTCCATTTTATGGATGAAGCTAATTTTAGATGATATGCCTTTATTTATAGCAGGGGCTAAATATCATTTGATACCCACCTTCCCTGACTTGGCTCACTGAGCCCTACATCAGCTCAGTGAGCTGATAACCTAACCTAACCTAACCTAACCTTTATTCCAGCTGGTGGACTGTTCCCAAAAGTCTTGAGAGATAATCTTTTTTTTTGTGCTAAGTCACATCTGCTAGTTCAGGTGGCACTAATAATAAGAACACAGTTAATTTACTGGAATATGAGATCACTGAGTTTTATGAATGTCATAATGATCAACGTTCTGATTTACTGAGAGCGATTTATTAGATCTCACCACTGCTAGCAGTTGGTAACAGTGCCCCGAGTACAAGCAGGGCGGGCAGTTGAGAGTCCCAGAGGCATCAGCGTCATGTGAGGAACCAGAGAAGATGGACCATGGCAGGACTTGCTTTCTCAACCAGAGAGCCCAATTAATTTAGTGTATTTCCCTTAACATATAAGTGAGAGAAGACACCGAGAAGTATTGCGACTTGCTTTCTCCGGGCTATAGTGTATTTCCTCTGTGGAAGAACACCATAAGTCTATTTATCTCTGCCTAGCATCTCTCTGGGTCACTGCATGTGTATACTTTCCTATCTCTCTGGGTAACTGGGTAAAGTGCCAAGACTCATTAAAGTGTTATTAGTGGATCTGCTGGACCTAAGCTGAAATCTACACACCAATAGTGGGCTCTTGATATCGAGGACATTACTGGTGCATGTGCTAAGTGAGTATCGACTATAATAATCTGACATTCAGATACGGTGACAGCTCTTATTATTAAGAAGGACATAAACTGATTGATGTTCTGTGCGGACATCACCCACCATCCCACAACACCGAGATCCCAGGTACACAGTAGCATACCTGAGGGAGAGGGGGGCCATGTAAATCCATTTTTACTCCACCTTGTTCGTTATATAGACTGTCAGTCATAATTTGTTCATTGCAGGTAAGGGTTCAGTTGAAGCATGGCGGTGTTGGTATTAGGATAGTGGAAAGTCATTAAGCTCTGGAGCCGGTCATATCCACGTGCCGAGTATTCACCCTTTGTGTCAGCCCACTGATCAGGTGTCCACGAGTACTGGATCCTAGTAATGGACCCAGAATCCAGGTGTCATCAAGTAACAGCGACCACTACACTTGTGATTTACAGCCATGTTAGAAGTTCTTCCCACTTTCATATGCTGAGCGTAAGTTTGCTGGTTACAATGGATTTTTGATTGATTTATTATGTAATCATGTTAGCCAGGTAGAACCTTTCCTAAAAACTTTAGCGGTCTATAGAGACGTAGGGTGGTTAGCAGTAGTTAGCCATTTGTAATAATTGAGACATTAACAATGCACTCAGAGATGACAAAAGTGGGTAGCAGCGGTCACAAGACTCTCAACCTCTCGGCAACCCCATACCCACCCTGGGCTGAGGCTGCGGGTGTGGTAACATCCTGTGAAATACCCAGTGGACCGGCAACACTTACCCATACCCCTAGCCTCTGGTTTGCATCAGCCCACGTATTTCTGTTTACCTACAAATTCAGGGGATCACATGTGTTGTCTTAAAGTACCACCTGACCTAATACTTCCCACCTGACAAAATGAATCTTAATAAGTAAGTAAGTAAGTAAGTTTATTCAGGTATACACAAATACAGTTACATAGAATTATCATACATAGCAGCATATTTGTAGAGAACCTGGGATAACCCAAAAAAGTCAGACACAGTGACATTATCTGGTGGCTAATAATATGCAAAGCCTGTTAGATGAGATAATGTTTTCAGCTCATTTAAGTCATCACGTCGTCATGCCCGTCAATTTATTGTTTTATTGTTAGTGATATTGATGCATTCTTGTCTTGACATCAAGGTTTTCAGAGAACAATATCAACTAAGGGATTAAACCAGCGTATGCTGCTCTAGTCCATTATTGACTGTGATACGAAGTGGGATTAAGCTAATAATAACAATAATAATAAATAATAATAATAATAATAATAATAATAATAATAATAATATAATAATAATAATAATAATATATAATAATAATAATAATAATAATAATAATAATAATATAATAATATCTTTATTTCTACAAGTACATGTACAAGGTATACAGACCATAGCTGACATCAATAACATACTACTATATAGAAAACCGTTTGTTATGGTGAGCATTTCGGGCAAGTTAGGTCAATTTTGTCCCGGGATGCGACCCACACCAGTCGACTAACACCCAGGTGCCCATTTTATACTGATGGGTGATACAGAAAACCGGTGTAAGAGAACACACCCAATGTTTCAACCCTCGCAGGGAATCGAAGCTTAATTGTAGACACCAGATTTTATTGGGAGTTGTGCGTTATTGAATTAATCATCTATCAGCTAGAATGCTGACAGTTAAATCAATTCTAGTCTCACCCAATAAGGTTTGTCCATGTTAAGTAATATCGTTTGGTAGGTGTGTAATCATATAGCCAGTTGATTGTCAAGTTGAAAACTTAATGACAGTTTGATTCGGGTCACACACACTTAAATCTGTCTGTAATATGTAAATGATCAGGAGTAGCCTAATTATCAGCACCAAAGCTCATATATTATTAAGCCTATTGATTGATGGTGTATTAAAATAACGTGACGTGTTTGTGGCTGTGTGAGTGTTAATGAATCACACCGGTCACATGATCACTCTCCAGTTAAATAAAAACAGCAGGTGACCGTAATCTATTAAGCAAACTAACAGAAGTAACCAGTTGATCAGTGGCATCCAGTTAGTTTCCACATGACTGTCATTATTAGTCACATTAATAGTTTAGTTAATGCATATGGCTGTGAGTTATTTACAGTGATTCAATTAATTTATTGTACTTGCTGAGGGCTTGTGTAGTCAGTTTAATTATACTGATCACTTACCAGTAATTAATGACAAAGTTTGAATATATTTGTGTGTTAGTGACCATTTGACGGACGAGGCTAATTTTAGGTGATTTACCTTTGTTTACAGAAGGGATTAAACGTCATTTAATGTCCTCTCCATCCATGACTTATTGGGGATAGCTAATGTTGAGAGTGCGCACGACAGGTGATTGATCACTACAAGTGAGTGCCTATAAAACAAATGGCTCTGGGTGGACCTGACCCACCCAACAGACATATTGTGAGACCAGAAGCATCCTGAGTTATATTTGGATTCTCCGAACTAGGCGCTCCCACAAGTGTGATGGAATTTGTTCTTCCACCAGCAATAATTTCCTTATCTGAGTGATGAAGAAGCTTATGAAACAGTCTCCTCCCTCTCTAGCATGATGGGAGAGAAGAGGGATTAAAGGCTCTTAACAACTTTGTTGAGAGAGAACTTTTTTCAAGAATAGATTGTCATGTACCAAGTTATACATAGCAGCCCAGGTGACACCTGCTGCGTCAGAACTTGAGACTCAGTTTATGTACCCGAATCTTAGATCATTGATAAGTTTTTTTAACGTATTAGTGACTGAATTTTTGATATGCTGAGAGTGACTAATTAGCCCTCATCATTGCCAGTAGTTGACAACAGTGCTCCGAGTACAGGCTAAGAGTAAGCTGGGTGGGCAGTTTTTTAATGCTTTATAGGCATCAGCTTTGTGTGAGGAACCAAAGAAGACAGACCGTGGCAGGACGTGATTTCTCAACCAGAGAGCTCAATTAATTTAATACATCTCCCTGTACACATTAGTGAGAGAAGACCTAGCACATTTATTTATCGTGTATTTTAACTTCTCTGTGAGTCACTGACTTAAACACAGAGACCAAAGCCGGAATCCACATTCTCAGTGTGGATCCTTGATGATGAGGACATTACCAGCAAGTGTGCTGAGTCAGCTTTACAGAGAGAATTAATGACTTAATTGAAGCATAGCAGTACTGGTATCAGGGTGGTGGAAAATCATTAAGTTCTGGAGCCTGGCAATGTATCATACTTCTGTGTGTTCACTCCCATGTCAACAAATTGATCTATTGTACATGAGCGCTGGATCATTTATCCCGGTGTCAGCAAGGATTCAACCCTTGTAAGTGTCCAGTGTACTTGCGACTTATAGCCCTGTCGGAAGGTATTTCAACTTTTAATGCTGAGCGTGTCAATGAGGTAGGATCTTTCTCAACACTGCCACCACACCTTGCTAATGCTACCATAAGAGCATAAGAACATAAGAATCTGTTATATAGAATAGGGTAGCAGCAATGTGCTGCTACCCTATTCTATATAACAGATTGCGGGTACAACTCTAGATATATTTCCCTCTCATATACAAGATGGATTTCATTTAAAGTGATGAAATTTGTCATCTGAGCTGGGAGACTTGAGTAAGGCAATGAGCATATCGTCAAGTAAAGGTTGGTTAGTAATGGTTCAGTAGCTATGGTAGTTTAATCGGTCTCCTCCAGCAGACTTGGTGTTATTATTACCTGGGAATTATCATCGCTTGGAATGGCTTATCCCAAAAATTGTGTACGATTGCTGTGGAGTAAGTATGCTGTGAAGACCGAGCATATAAGAACATAAGAAAGCAGGAACACTGAAAGCAGACCTGTTGGCCCATACTAGGCACGTCCTTCACAAAATATCCCACTAACATAATATTTGCCCCAACCCAATTTTTAATGCTTTCCAAGCAATAAGTTTTGATAATTCTGTTCACTCATACGCAAGTCCCACTCAAATCAAATCGTGTGTGTGGGGAAGTACCCTGGCTGGTGTGTGTTGAGAAGTACCTAATATATGTACTTATTCGACGTATGCAACGCAAATTGCAATCTTGTACTCACCTTTGTCAGCCATATGAACGGTAATTAGCGCCATCTAGGGGTTGGCATACAACACTAGATCATCTGATGACTGTGAGATGTTCTTTGGCGTTCTGGTTCCTCAAAGCGGAGTTACTTTGCCTAGCCAATCATCCCATCACTCAAATTGTCAAAGTCATCAACTGGTGATAAATTAGACACATGTGCAAGACTTGGGTATCTTTATTGTGGAAACGTTTCGACACACAGTGGCTTCTTCAGTCCAATTCAAAGAAGAATGGTAAAGAATAGGAGTTTGAGGTAATCAGTCCCTCAGCCTGGAGTCGATGTAATCAGTCCATTAATGTTGATAAGAATACAACATTTGCGTGAAGATGGGACTTACATACTGCAGAGAGGTGAGGTGCAGCACTCGTAGGTGGTGTCACCTTCGAAAAGGCCACAGGTGGAAGTAGGTCATGACTATAAGTTAGGCAAACGTAGAATTCCCTCTATCATGAACCTAACAAGTTGCTGTGTCTGACAAAAATGTCAGACACAGCAACCCAAACCTGCCTCCCACCACATCTGGCTGCACTAACCTCAGGCTGCCACCACACCTGGCCGTAGCAATACTTGGTATCAACCGCATCTTTTTGTACTAACACCTGCCTGCCACCACATCTGGCTGTATCAACACCTGCCTGCCACCACATCTGGCTGAACTAACACCTGACTACAACCACATCTGGCTGTACCAACACCTGGTCTTTACCATCATCTGCAGCACACTTCTAGCTGCACCTCCCCTCAAGAAAGGTTCCTTGATATTGGTGAGGGGCTCTTGATTTAGGGAATTGGATCTGTGCTCCAGTTCCCCGAATTAAGCCTGAATGCCTTCCACCCCCCCCCCCCAGGCGCTGTATAATCCTCCGGGTTTAGCGCTTCCCCCTTGATTATTATAATAATAATAATAATAATAATAATCTAGCTGCACCTACGCCGGACTATCACATCTGCCTGTAGCAACATCTGGCTACCACCACACATGGCTGTACCAACAGCTGACTGCCAACACATCATGCTACACCTAAACCTGGTCTTTTGTAAGAGTTGACAACGTGACGCTCGCACCACTGACAACACGACTTTTACAGCACTGACGGCAATGTTTTGACAACACCAGCAAACAGTTTGACAACAGTGCATTGACAACATAAAAACTACAGGACTGGCAACATGACGTTAACATCAAGATACCGCCAACACTTGGAATTAAACGTCGATAATGTGATACTGACAACACTGAGTTTAGGACGCAGGCAACAGTGACAACATGACGTTAGCAATACTGACAACACAACACTTAAAGCACAAGAATGACAGCACAACATTGACACTGACAACACGTCACTGACACTGACAACACAACACTGACACTGACAGCATAACACTCATAGCACAACACTAACAACACAACACACACAACACTAACAACACCACACAACGCTACAAACAACTAACAACACTACAACACCCACAACACTTAACACACACACACACAACACTAACAACACAACACACACAACACTAACAAACAACACAATACACCACACAACACTTCAACAACCACAAACACTAACAACAAACCACACAACACTAACAAACACACACAAACACTAACAACACACACACACACAACACAAACACACACAACACTAACAACACCACAACACCACACTAACACACACACAACACTAACAACACAACACACAACACTAACCAACACCCAACACACAACAACCCACAACCCACACACTAACAACACAACACACACACATAACAACACAACACCAAACACTAAACAACACAACACAAACACTAACAACACAACACAACACACAACACTAACAACCACACAACACTAACACACACAACACACACAACAAACACAACACACACAACACTAACAACACAAACACACACAACCACTAACAAACACAACAAAACACTAACAACACAAACACACACAACATTAATAACACCAACAACACTAACAACACAACACACAACACTAACAACACCACACAACACTAACAACACAACACACACAACACTAACAACACAACACACACAACACTAACACCACACACATAACAACACAACACACACAACACTAACACCACACAACACTACAACACAACACACACAACACTAACAACACAACACCACAACACTAACAACACAACACAAACACTAACAACACAACACACACAACACTAACAAACACAACACACACAACACTAACAACACAACACACAAACACTAACAACACACACACACAACACTAACAACACAACACACACAACACTAACAACACCACACAACACTAACAACACAACACACACAACACTAACAACACAACACACACAACACTAACAACACAACACACACAACACTAACAACACAACCAACACTAACAACACAACACACACAACACTAACAACACCACACAACACTAACAACACAACAACACAACACTAACAACACAACACACACAACACATAACAACACAACACACACAACACTAACAACACAACACAACACTAACAACACAACACACACAACATTAAAAACACCACACAACACTAACAAACACACACACAACACTAACAACACCACACAACACTAACAACACAACACACACAACACTAACAAACACAACCACACAACACTAACAACACAACACAACACTAACAACACAACACACACAACACTAACAACACAACCTAACAACACTAACAACACAACACTAACAACACCACACAACACTAACAACACAACACACACAACACTAACAACACAACACACACAACACTAACAACACAAACACACACAACACTAACAACACAACACACACAACACTGACAACACAAACAACACAACACTAACAACACAACACAACACTAACAACACAACACACACAACATTAATAACACCACATAACACTAACAACACAACACACACAACACTAACAACACCACACAACACTAACAACACAAACACACAGCACTAACAACACAACACACACAACACTAACAATACAACACACACAACACTAACAAAACAACACAAATAATATTTTACTCTCCTAGAGATAAAAACCTCGTACGGTAAAGTAGAAAATCCTGCCAAAGCCTCTTGGATGGTCTTTACCGCTGGTTCAATACTCCAGCAAGGTTTCAACACTATCCTTCCAACCATTTTTCATTTTATTGGGGTTAAACACACATCGACCCGAGCACACTCAATAACACACGCACGCACGAGAGCACACACACAACACACAACACCACACACACAACACACACACACACTGACGACACTGGAGGACAGAAGGGTCAGGGGAGACATGATAACGACATACAAGATACTGAGGGGAATAGGCAAGGTGGACAGAGATAGGATGTTCCAGAGAGGGGACACAGGGACAAGGGTCACAACTGGAAGCTGAAGATTCAGACGAGTCACAGGGACGTTAGGAAGTATTTCTTCAGTCATAGAGTTGTCAGCAAGTGGGAATAGCCTAGCAAGTGAAGTAGTGGAGGCAAGGAACCATACATAGTTTTAAGAGAGGTATGACAAAGCTCAGGAGCAGAGAGAGAGAGGACCCAGTAGTGATCAGTGAAGAGGCGGGGCCAGGAGCTGAGTCTCGACCCTGCAACCACAATTAGGTGAGTACAATTAGGCGAGTACACACTCGTGGAGGAGTCACGTGTTTTGGTGGTAATTTCTGACTGTGCCATAAGGAATAGAGTGTGGGATATAGGCGTGTGCACGCATAAGAGTGCATATAATCACTTAAGCCCCGAAAACAGGAAATATAAGTGATCACAGAAAAGAAAACATAGGAAATAGTGACTAAGGTTTAATGGGGGCTATTACGGGCTTGTTTGGTAGGTGTTGCAGCGGGTAGTTAAATGATACGTCTTCGGAGTCTTCTTACTTTATTCTTAAGTCGTGGTGGGTACACAGGCTTGTGTTGTGCCCATGGCCCGGGCAGGGCCATCCCCGAGAGAGAGACCGAGTTTCTTTTACCACCAGTATTGTCGCGTCGGGACGACGCGCGGTAGGTGGCCGAGCGTATGTAGACAGCCTGTACTGTCTGCACAGACAGCCCATGCTGTCTGCCGCTTGTTCATATTTCGCGCCACTCAGGTGCTGCCCTCTGTAGCCAGGCCTCTCGTAGGCAACGCCAGCCTGTGGCCCATGGTTCTCTCTCTACTCACACAGCGGCTTAGCAGGAACACACAAGTACTCTAGCTCTCTCTCGGGGGCATGGCCCTCCCAGGCCATGGGCACAACACAAGCCTGTGTACCCACCACTACTTAACAATTAAACAAAGAAGCCTCCGAAGAACGTATCATTGCTTACCTACGCTACCTTCATCATCACCAAACCGCTGTTCAGCAGTAAGAACAGCAATAACCCGGGCCGTTGGAAGGGTGAACGGTTGTGGGCAGGCCTAAATAGTGTTGCCATAATAACGCAGTGGGGTATTTGAAGAATAAGTGCAAATCAAGACCAGGGAGATAAGAGATATGTATACATGTGTCAGTAAATACAGTGAGTGAGTGAAAAAATTAGATGAGCTAGAGACTATGTGCATGCAGGAAGTTAGTGGAAAAAAATTTCCCAGAAGCATCAAACATCTTCAACTTCTGGGACAGGACAGACCCGCAAAAATTACTCCTCTGCCAGCTGCAAGTAATATTCACCTAGTTTGAGTTGCATGGGGTCAATAGTACCTGTCTCTAGCTGGAATTGGGGGTCACTCTCCTCGAGCTATCAGAATTTAGAATAAGCAGCATTTACTGGCATTTAATAGAATTTAGAGGTAGCGGCAACAGGCGAAGCCTAGTGTATTAATTTTTGAACGTAATTTTAAACGCATAAGACAGTACAGTGGGAACCAAGAGATCGGGGGACACATGCAATACATATGTTTGTACATACGTGGGAAATAAGGACTGTTTACATAAACATATACACACACACTAGGTGAGAAAAGGCTCTGCGTTAGGCACTTGAAAAGCTGTAGCATGCAACACACATGCACACACACACACACACCACACACACACACACACCAACATGCACACACACACACACACACACACACACACACACACCACACACCACACATCTCAGTAGTAGTAACCAGTTACCAGTAACCACTGTGCCAGTTGACTCACGACCAACTGTCTCTGCCTGAGTTTACTGTCTGGAACTCATGTGCTGACTGGCAGATCAAAACCCCCCCACTATGGGGACTGTGGCGGCCATCGTCATTGTAC
>NC_069445.1:37225698-37333341 GCF_026875155.1 Cherax quadricarinatus | reverse complement strand
GACAGGCGAGTGAGGCAGCACGAACAGGCGTCACTGGTGGACAAAACCGACTGTGAAGTATTGAAGAATTTTTGTATCAAGATGTTTATGTGTCAATACAAGTATTAATATATAAATTGGTTTAACTGAGTATATGATACCTTTCTTACATAGTATCTTGGAACTTGATAGAAGATTCTTCACTGTTTTCCAAACCTTTAGGCATGCCCTACTTCATCTATTGGATTGTGTCCCACCGGTGATACTGCTTCACTACACTCATATCCCCAGTATATAAACCTCTCGTATATATATTATACTGTAACTTTATGTCAAAATTGATTGAACTGAGCACACCATCTCCAGTCTGAGGGCCTGATTACCTTACTCATCTCCCTTATATTGAACGATGAAGCCCACTGGCTGTGAAATGCTTATCCTCCCCCCCCCCCCAAAAAAAAAAAAAAATGATTCCAGAGATCTACACAATGTCTCAATTCATTGACTTAGTGGATACAGCGCTTTTCCTTGAAGAATCCAAGGCCTCTGGTTCTCTAATGTGGAATATTGCCTTTAAATATACCTTGATGCTGTTGAGATTTTTAATCAAGAAATCCGACTATCCTCCCTTGAATAAAATTCTGGTAACTCATATTTTTCCAGATAACTCTATCACATCCTAGGTTGTTTAGGGCTATCTCTCACGTCCAAAGAAACAAGGGGACCAAAATTATTTATAATGATATCCATGAAGCCCTGGAAACCCATATGGGTCATGTCAGAGCTAGAAGTACTGGAGGTTTCAAATTCTTCTGAATGCTAATCACAGTCAAGTCTGATTCAGTCATGGATTTTTGGCTTAGCTGCCTATAAAAGACAACTGAATACTACGGCATCAGGTTAATAAACAAAATAATATTATATAATCAAAAAGGAAGCGCTAAGCCACAATGCTATACAGCGCTGCAGGGAGGGAAGGAAATCAAGGTAATTGGATGGCAGAAGGGAGGGGGATGATCAGCAGGTTTTACAGAAAACAGCGGGCAGGGGATAGTACGGGGTAGAGGGTAGCATGAGATTCAAGTAGAGAAGGGCTTAAAGTATCAAAGTTGTGAAGTAAGTCAGTCGATATGTCAAAAAGTCAATGAGAGAGTCCGGAATGAAAGGTGGTCCATCAGCGAGAAGGGAAGGTAAAGAGAGAGCTGCGGGGCGAAGACTCGACAGAGGGTAAATTCTGCGTGCTCGTTGATAAAGTGGCAGTCCAACAGAATGTGGCTGACTGATAATGGAAGCTTGGCAATTCTCACAGAGAGAGCAAGACCCTCTCCATGAGATTTCCTGAGTAAGACGAGTATGGCCAAGCTAAACGGAGAGAGTATTCTCCCAACTCGACACTGGTGGATAAGAAGACGGCCATAAACCTATACTCGTTTTCATAGACTGAGTTTGTTGCCAAGCATGATAAGACCAACGTTGTTTGCCAACGGGTGTGAAGGTAGGGAAGATATTACATCAAAATATTCTCGTACATGGAATACCTCTATAAGATACTGTAGGTCATGTACTGCTGAACCGCGCAGCAGTGTCTGCCTGTTCATTGCCCTGTACGTCAACATGACCAGGGACCCAACAAAAAACAATATCTTTATGCTTAGTAAGATGCGGCGTAGCCAAAGTTGGATAACGGAGGGTACTAAGGGGTGAGGTGTAATCAACTTTTTGTATAGCCTTGTAAAGCACTAAGGGGAGTCTGAACAACCACAAATGAGACACAGGCATAGATGCAATACGGATAAGTGCTGTAAGGAGGGCATATAATTCAGAGTAAAAATACTAGCTGAAGTTAGTTAAAATGCCCTTTACGACGGCTGTCGCGGAAACACTGCTGCGAATCCTACGCCGTCAGAAGACCTTATAGCCATCTGTGTACACCAGCAATGCTTGAGAATGAGAGTGAAAGTGGTCAAGAAAAAGAGAGCGGGAAGCGACCGTAGACAGTTTTGGGCTTTTCGAGCAAGGGAGGGAGAAAAACAAGATCGAACAGCTGGAACTTACCCAGGGGGGTAGAAAAGTGAGATGCTACAGTGTACAATGAGTAAGGTGGTATTGAAGAGAAGCAAGAGCGAATGAAGGCGGAAGAGAGACGGGACGGTAGGTAAGCCAGGGGCGGCGAACAAATAAAGAATGTCTACTAATATCAAGTGACCATTCATAAAGGGAAAGGATTGCGGAATCATGAGAGCGACATAGTAGGCGCAGGCATTGGGCAATCACTGGCGATCGATTAGGATGGAACGTTCGCTTCTGCATAGAGGCAATTCCCGACATGGGAAGAGCGGAAAAGCACCATTGCATAAAGCGTAATCCTTGGTGATGAAATGGGTTTAAGGCTAGAGAGAGTAAGGCCAGGAGATGCCAGCTGAATAGATCTGGTCCCATAATCAAGTTTCGATAAAATAAGGGTGGAATGAGGGTGAAGGATGTTCGACGATCACTCCCCCACGAAAGAAGAGCAAGGTTTTAAAGAAGGTTCAGCCGCTGTGACAAGTGCCTTCAAGAGAGGTAATGTGAGGTTTCGCAGGTAGACCTACGATCAAATAGGAGGCCCAGAAACATGACTGTATCGACTTTTCATGGATAACGGAGCCCATAGAGTACAAAGGATGAATCGGAGATGACAGGTGTCTAGTGAAAGTGATTTTTGGTGTTTTTTTTTATTGCTGGAAAATTTAAACCCGATGTGTGGTTGGCCCATTGAAAACACTGTCGGACTGCATGCTGGAGAGAAACGTGTAAGGAGGTGACAGTCAGCGCCTGCAACAGGCAATAGCGAAGTCATCAACATAGAGTGGATGACCAAATATTTGATGGAAGGACTAGAGGCCAAAATGCCATTAATAGCAAGGAGAAAAAGTGTTGTCTCAGAACACATCCCTGTGGTACCACCTTAGCTTGGATAAAAGTCCGGGGAGAGCACATTATAAACAGCCTAACACGGAAATGCCTGTCAAGTTAAAAAGTACTTAAGGAAGATGTTAAATGCCTCGAAGGCCTAAGGAGTGGTCTTGGGTAAAAATTATACCTCCAAGTTGTGCGTCATATGCCTTCTCAAGGTCAAAAAATATGGCAATAAACTGAGTTGATTATACGCAAAGGCATTACGAACATACGTATCCAAGCGCAGTAAGGGGCTATGGTAAGAACTTCCCTTACGAAGCGCATATTGACGGTGGAGAGACTGTTGTGTGGCCTCTAAATCACACTAAAACGTCTTTTAACTAGACGTTCCATTACTTTTGCAAACTGCACTGGTAAGAGCAATGGAACGATAGTGTAAGGTTTCATGTCCCGTGTGCCTGGTTTGCGGAAAGGGAAACAATGGCGGATATCCACAGCTGTGGAAGAACTCCTTGTGACCAAGTAAGATTGTAAAGCCCGTAATAGGACTGCAGGGCTGACTGATGGTAAAGTTGAAACATACTAATATAATGTCGTTGGCCCGAGCTGCCGATGATCGACAAGCGAGAGTGTTTGCCTCCAGTTCTTGAAGTGTAAAAGGCACATTATACTGTTCTTCTCCTGAGAGAAGGAAAAAGTCCAAGGTGCTAACTCTCTGGCAGACTTTTGAGGAAAGAAAATAGGGGCATAGATGGAGTCCCTGAGAAATACTGACCCAGAATGATTGCCAAATTTCATGGCACCATCTATGGGATTGCTTATCAACACCGGCAACGCCGCAGAACAGAGCCGGGTCAGGAGAATATTACCACTCATTTCTTCGTACTTTTCCAGACTGCACTCCATAGAGGAAGCAAGTGATGGTGGAGACCTAATCTCGGCCAGCAATGCATTTTATCGTCACGGATGACCGCGAGCCGATCGCACGCTTCTGTTTAAAAATCCAAGGAGTCGCTCTGTGTTCTATTGTACCGGTACCTACCCCAAGCATCGCGTATCAAACGTACTGCACTAGCACAATGCATGAGACCGACCAAGGTCACGCAATTCTGAGAATGCTTCCCCGAAGTTTGGGGTATAGAATGAAAGCTGCGGTGAAAACGAGGACGAGAAAGATTTGTAAAAGCACATCGATGGACGACGAAGAAGGAACCTCTTTAAAAACAGTCAGGTGTGAGTAAAGGTTCCATTTTGCCCGATTAAATTGCCAGCGTAGGGGTGCGAAGATGGTTGGCGAATATGAAAGGGGAAGTAAGAATGAATGGGAAAAGATCACTGTCAATGTAAGTCCTGGAGAACAGACCAAGTGAAGTCTAATGCGGCGGAGGAAGAAGCAAACTGAGAGAACCGATGCAAAGAGAGTAAGAGTCCGAGGATCATAAATGTGTGAGTACTCTGTATTTAAAACATGGAGGGGTAGGTGGCAAGAAAATCCTCTAACTGAATTCCACGGGAATCACAGTGAGACCCCCCCCAGAGGAAATGGTGGCATTAAGAATCACCAAGTAACGTAATCGGAGCTGGAAAATGACAAACAAGGAAGGGCAAAATCCGAATAGATATTCCCGAGCAGGAGATATAGATATAAAGAACAGAGCGTATACCACCTATGTAAGTGGATACGGGCTGCTGTGTAATGCAGCGAAGTATGAACAAATAGCTGATGGTACGGAATATCAGTGCGGAGAAGAAGGGCACTTTCATTAAAGGTCCCATCAGGAAAAGGATCTGAAGAATACAATAAATTATAGCCTGAGATGTGAGAAATAACAGCAGAGTGTAATTTTGGTTCCTGTAAGCAAACACCAACAGGGGCAAACTGGGAGAGTAACATCTGAAGCTCACCCCGATTACCCCTGAGGCCGCGTATATTCCACTGTAAAAAGGCCATGATTGGCAATGATAAAGATACTTGAAATCCGCAGGTAAGGGTTCCTACGGACTAGAAGGGTTAGAAAAGTCCACATGCGGAGGCAGTGGAAAATGTTCAAGCAGCGAAGGAACGGTGCGCTGTGAAGAAAGGAGTTGCGCAGATGGAGCAGAGGAGAGAGAAAGAGCGGAAGGTGGATCAGTGTCCATTGATGGTTTGGTCTCTGCAATATATTCAGAGATTGCTTCAAGTGTTTCGGAATTCAGAGATGTCGTATGGGAGACAATATTGGGAATGGTAGGGGGAGGATGAGTAAAGATTGGAACTGTATTGGACTGTACCAAGGTAGGGGGGGGCGAAAGGGTGGAGGGAACTGGAGAAGCGTGGCAGGGACAGAAGAGACAGGAACCTGGGAGGTGGCAGAAGAGGAAGAAACTTGGGAGGGAACAGGGGAGGAAGGTACATTACGAGGAGGAGGGTGAACCTCTGCACTTGTAACTGAGCCAGTGAGAGGGGAAGAACTAGGGACAGAGACAGGGAGGGTAAAATGAGGAGGTGGAAGATGGGTAGGAGGTGTTACCGGACCTTTTTTGACTTTTGAGAAGTAGAGGGACGATTGGGAAGAGGTGTCGTACGAGGTCTCGTCGATACTGAGGCTTGTAAGAGAGAACTCGAAGAAGCGAGATTAGACTGAGGCGTTGAAGTAGGGACGTCTGAGCCGAGGACAGCAAAAGGATTAGATACAGGAGTGATTATGGGAGAGGTAACCACAGAGGTGGGTGTAGAAGATGGGATACCAGAAGTGGGGGGACGTTTTGAAACACGGGAATAAGAAACACGTGGGAGTCTCCCTTGGAGGCGGAGATGAGAAACTGCCATGGCATAAGGGAGACCTTCTGTCTCTTTGAGGTAACGGATTTCCCGCTCGTTTAAATAGACCTGACAACGGCGAGAGTACGAAGGGTGAGCCTCATGACAGTTAAGGCAAGAGGGAGATCGATTGCAAGACGTATTAGAATGGTCATCGGCACCACAGACTGGGCATTCGGCGATAGATCTGCAATATTTCGCTGGATGGCCAAAATCGCCAGCAATTTCTACACTGTTGTGGTGTAGGGATCACCTTTCGAACTTGTAACCGATGTCCTGCTATATAAACGGAGGATGGGAGTTCTCGGCTGTCAAAAGTTAAACGAGCCACATTGCTAGGGTATCGTCTCCGCCCACGGGCAGGAAGAACGTAAGTGTCTACCTTGAGGATTGGGAGATCTTGGAGTTCCAGCTGTTCTAGAATGTCGGTGCCACATGTCTGGAAATTTTGTTGAACTATGGTATGGGGCAGAATAAGGGGTACCACTACAAGAATTGAGGGAATGATGTTTTTCAAGGGTGACAGGAACAGTATCTATATGGGAAAGACGAGAGAGCTCACGAGCCTGGGTAGCATTCTGTACGGTAATGATGCGCGTACCGCTCTTAAGAGCATGAAAAGAAATATCTTTACCAACATGGCGTAGGAGTGCCTTGCCAATACTATGGTCAGAAAGATAGGCAGTAGAGGAAGTTGGTCGTAAAGTGAAGAATTTAGTCCACTGTTCAGTCTGAAACTGAGCGTGGAAAGGTAGTGAAGGACGTGTCGATCGTTTCTGAGAAGAACGAGAAGGTGAAGGTGGAGAAGTATCATCAGCAGGTAATTGTCGTTGACGTTTAGGCGTGGGACCAGAGTTTGGTCCGACGTGGAACGGGTCGGCGATTTGAAAATGCCGCACCGTAGAGGGAGAGGCCGGAAGCATAGTCAGAGGAGAGCGAAGGTCTGATAAATCGAAGGAGTCAGTCGAGGCCTCAGTACCTGAAGCGGGTGAGGAAACAGCACCGGCAATAGGTACAGAGGCATGAGGAATGTCTGAAGAGTGGTCCAAAGACGAGGCGGGGTCAGAACGGGGTGCGGTAACAAGAAGGGGCCCGGGGGTACCAGGTCATGACTAGGGCTGCCATGGTTAGGTTACCTTCTTTCCTTTTTTGTTTTTAAGAAAAAAAAGAAAGAAGAAAAGAAAATAAAAATAAAAAAAAGAAAAAAAAAAGGGGGGACCGGGAGGGATAGTTCCTATAGGGATGAAGTGGCCAGAAATCTCCCTCCGCGCCAAGAGGACTCGACATCCCGCTAGTAGCGCAGATGCAGCATGGAACTCTTGCCATACCCTATAACCCTTTCAATTCCAGTAAACCAGCAATCTGGATAGCAACCTCACATCAGCCGACTACCTCGGTGGACAAAAGAGAGGGCGGCCGGATAAACCGCCACAAAGCATACCTCCCTCAGGCCACCAACCCCCCGGAATCCGAAAGGTGGCTTCCAGAGCTACACCCGTCCGCCACAAAAGACACCCAAATCTACTCCGTATACCGGAGAGGGATGGGAACATCCCTAGGCAGAACAGAATCCACGGAAACTACGGCCACGCCAAGAAACCACAACGGAATGGGAATGGACCCCGGTGTCCTTTCTCCTACCCAGGAACTAGCGCGCCAGATGGAGGAGAAATCCAAAGGACAAAAAGATGGTAAGGGCAAAAAGGGAGGAGTGGGAGGAGGAGAGGAAAAGGAAAAAGGGGATATGGAGGCTGGATAGGGTAGGGGAGATTGGTGTGTTAATAGGTTCGGCGGTCTGAGGGAAGAAGACCGATAGGTCTAATTCCTCAGACCAAGAGCCTCTTCACCCCCAAGGAGCCCCCCAGAGAGTTGCTATACCATAGGTATAGCGAATGATCGCTGGTAATAATAAATCCATGTTGATTCCTTTGAACAGCACCCCACGGATCTTCTCAATGCAGACCGTGTTGATTCTTCTTCAGCTATTCAGACGCCATGTTGGAGAAAATAAATTTTCCACCAACCAAACGCTAGTGGCAGCTTCAATTCAGGAAAACTCGCAAAACAAACTCAAAACAGGAGATCTGCGCAGCACGTCCACACGGCTCGGATGGCGATGAGGACAATAAATATTAAAGATATCGTATTCCCTTCATCCCGGCCCGGGGGGGGGCCTTTTCCAAGTGGTGGCCTGCCTTGGCTCCCTCTTTAGGGAGTGTCAGAGACCAAAGTGTCTCCCATGGAAAGGAGGCGCAAATACCACCTCATCTTTGGTGACCAACTGTCCTCCAGCCCATGCCCGAGGCCTATCCACAAGCTAGGCCTCTCTGGTCGCCAATCCCCTGCGCCCCAATGGGGCAAAGGGAAAAGCAGTCATAATGACTAAAGGCTCGGGCTCAGGCACATACCCTACCCTAGAAGGGCTAAGCATGGTGTCAATGCAATAAGAGGTAAAGAGAATAAAAAAGCATAGTATTAGGGGCATATATTTAAGCACTAAGATGAATCAGCAGTATGTATGTAAAATGTAACATTTTTTAAATTTTCAGTGGCGGAGACAAAAAGGGGTTCTCATATTCCTTTGTTATTGTACCTTAATGTTTTTTTTAAATTTAATGACTGAGGAGGTTATGGGGGTGACGGCAGACACATTTACAGGCATGTGGGGGGGGTGAAGAGTCAGGGTAGTGTTTTAAAATCCCCACCGTGCACATATTGATGTTATCATGGGGTATATGAGGGTTAGGGTGTGGATTGGTTTCTTTGGTGGATGTGTGCCATCATGTTCATGACTTTTCTTGTATTATAGTCAGCCTCTTAGATGGCTGGATTGTGTTTATACTGTTGTCAATGATATCCTTAATTGCTCTAAAATAAATGTATAGAGATGTCAATGAGTGATACTCAGGTGAAAGTGGTATGTTTTTCAAGGTGGGGGGGAGTGTCAGCATTACTAAGTAGGACTATCGTTTTTATTATAAGACATTTTTTCACGTGAAGGGCACGGTACATATAAGTAGTGTTTGATTGGAAGTGCAGCAGCCAATTCTGATGTCATTATATAAGTGCTTCTTTGGTATTTGTGTAGTCACTGCAGATCATCGTTTTACTGCCTGTATCTTGTTACATATTGAATATGTTCCCATATATTTTTTGTACCTGAGTTTAAATAAAATATAAAAAAAAAAGTAATTACAGTAACTGTTTGATTCATTTAAGTCATTAAATAAGAGGTTGGTATCAGGATCAATGCTTGTAATCATAAGATTTGTAGTGAATCTATAGTTAGAATTAAGTATAAAACAAAGTAAATAGTCTTAAGCTAAAAAATAGCACCTGAATTATTTAACAAATGTAAAATAATGAGCTAAGGTAGTTTTTTTTTTTTTAAGCTAAAATAAAGGAGACAATATAAAAGGGACTAATACAAATAAAGTTTTTTTTATATTTTATTTAAACTCAGGTACAAAAATTATATGGGAACAAATCAAATTAATGTAACAGATACAGGCAGGGAAACGAATGATCTGCAGTGACTACACAAATACCAAAGAAGCACTTATATAATGACATCAGAATTGGCTGCTGCACTCCAATCAAACACTACTTTTATGTACCGTGCTTCACGTGAAAAATGGTCTTATAATAAAAACGATAGTCCTACTTAGTAATGCTGACACTCCCCCCCCCCTGAAAAACATACCACTTTCAACTGAGTATACTCATTGTCATCTCTTATACATTAATTGAGCATTTAAGGATATCATTGACAACATGGTATAAACACAATCCCCCACCCCCCCCAGCCATCTAAAAGGTGGACTATAATACAGAAAAGTCTGAACATGATGGACACATCAACAAAGAAAAACAATCCACACCCTACCCTCATATACCCATGATAGCAATCAATAACGTGCACGGTGGTGGATTTATACAATTACCGCTGGACTCTTTCCCCCCCCCACATGCATAGTAACTGTGTTGCCGTCACCATTCATACTCCATTCAGTCATTGAATTTAAATATACATTAAGGTACAATAACAAAGGAATATGAGAAACCCCCTTATCGTCTCCGCCACCAGAAAAAAAATTGGTACTTTATCTAATTACTATACTGCTGATTCATCTTTGTGCTTACAAAACTATCCCTACTCCCCTATGCTTTTATCTCTTTACTCATAGCTAAAAACCAGATTATACATTCATCCATCAAAATTATAATTACAATAATGATAATAATATCAAATACTTATCATCCTGACTAATAGGTGTACATTAGTATCACCCCTGGTTCCATGAAATTTACATAAGAATTAATACATATATTGACAATCCTCACCAATCCTTCCCGTCTTCTAAATACAGTGTTCATTTATATCAATGCATTTCGTTATGAATTCCAAATATATTTACTTGACACTTCCCCTTTTCCCTAGTGCAAGATAAATGCCACTTGCACTAGAGTCACAACCACCTTACATTTGTTCACTTAAAACGTATAAAAAAAAGAACTAACATAAAATAACTTATAAACCAATATATAGATAGTAATTATTTGACAAAGTGAGGAATACCAACTAATATGGTTAACAGTACACTAGAAAATTGTAACTCACTCACTAATACAGATTCCCATTTTTTTATGTATTATGTTCAACAATGTTATCTATATTTATTAACAATGTTCCAGAGCAATATCAGACTTACTCTGTCACGCACAAAGTTACAAATATAATCTTATGGCTCTAATAAAACATGTACCGGGCAGAGTACTACCTCAATCATTAACAAAACCAAACCTGGCAAAAGGCACCTTCAGAAAGCCACCCCCTGCCATCCCATGACCCCAGCTATCTGTATTAAAAAAAACACAAACTCACGTTCCTTCCATGCTAAGTTGTTAACCTGGACGTCGAAAGTCATAAATCCCCTGTCTCTTAACCAAGGTCACCAGGTTCACCCCCCCTTAGCCCCCCCCATTCCTAACGACTTTAAACCATATGCTCCACAACCACACACTTTATTCCACCTTCCATCCTCCCACTTAATCTCAAAAAAGAACAAGAATTGCAGTTTAGGGAGAAACAGCCCAATCCAGCTCTAAAACTACACCAACCCTAAACATTACACCTACCGACAGATTTACGGATAAACCCAAGGGAAAAACTATTTACCCACACCTCCATATAGTAGCCTATTTCAGCATACGTTTTTACGGGATACACAACTTCGCCCGCAAGCGCCCGCACACTATATTCACCCCCACCTCCCGAGGCACCAAGACACATACAAAAAAATCTGCCACTACATACTCACTGCCCTCCGAATGGCCTGGTAACCCCTCCACATCGAAATGCCATGCCCTCAAAGTCGAAAAATGTTTCTTCCCCCTCCCGGCCACTATACCCAGAACTCGCGCTAACCATGCCCTTACAAAACCAAGGTTTCACAAAAATATATGGGCATGAGAAAAGCCGTCTCTCTCTTCCTCAAATGCAAACACGTGCCAAGCCCTACATTCATTTCTATAGTCACTGACCTTGTAGCTAGAATTTCCCAAAAGATTATAAAACCACTTCACGACCTAGGCTTTAATCTGATCTTCCGAAAGTCTTCCCAAATGGCCCCTCC
The DNA here is from genome assembly GCF_026875155.1 of Cherax quadricarinatus. NCBI lineage: Eukaryota > Metazoa > Arthropoda > Malacostraca > Decapoda > Parastacidae > Cherax > Cherax quadricarinatus. The sequence goes on along the minus strand of NC_069445.1, from coordinate 37,322,028 downwards.
AATCATTACATTGGTATGTAGATACCTCCTGTATCACTGTACCCTGCCTACCTGTCCTCCCAGCCTACTTACCCTTACTTTTTTTGTTCCCTTACTGCCAAAAAATTCGACCATATCTTCACACGCGCAGTAGTGCCTTTCCCTTCACCATTTTCGCACATCCTTCATGACTCTCCACCCTTCGACCCCTCTCCCATCCCACCTCAAGTATCGCTGCTTCACATACACTGCCTTCACTCGTGTGGCCAAAGGTATAAGACCCAGCCCACCAGCCGCACGCCCATTCATCACCACCTCCTTCCGTAAAGCCAGGCTTCCCATAACCCCACAATACCTCAAAACCACCCGCTCCAGTTCCTGAATATCACACGACCTCAGGGGATATTATTTTGCACGCCCCCACACTTTACTGTAAACGAGTGTATTTACTACCCCTCTGCTGCAATGTTAATCCAGCCCTCCACCCGCGTCATCTACCCATCGCTCTACTCACTACTTCCTTGGAATTTATTCTCGTGCCTCCCCAGCGTCTGCCATATAACACCCCAATATCTTAATTCTATTCCACGACGTTCCACATACTGTTCCCCCAAAACCCCCCCACCCACTGTGCCTTCTTCTAATAAATTGACGTTGCTCCATTAACCCTCATCCTGTCGCCCACCAAAATCTCTATTAAGTCCACATTCCCCAATCCTATTTCCCCTCTACCAAAAAACTGTGGTGTCATCCACTACCCCACAATACCACATTCCCAGGACCCACCTCTCCCTGTTCCCACACTTCCTTCCCCTATAAGCCTATAAAAAAGGGTCCTGCAGCATGCAAAGAGGATTTGAGACAAGGGGCAACCTGTCGCAAACCCATCCCCATCTGCATGGCAACCCAACTTCCCATTATCCTGAAACCCTGACCGTTGCAAGGCGTATACATAGGTAGTCGCCAGCGCACAATCTCATCACCAAAACCCAGTTTTTTTTTAAATAACCACAACATATGTCTATCTACACTGTCATAACCTGCTTCCAATCAATCCCAAGATCCCCCCCATTGTCTACCCTCCACAAAAATCCTTAATTTTCCATGCCCTCACGCATACTTCGACTGGATCCACACTGTCCTCTATGTAGGGACTGGTCAAGCACTTTTTCATTCGGTTACCTAAAACCTTTGCAAAAAAATCTTTTAAATCTGCACACATGAGGGAGATCGCCCTAAAAGCACCCAACGTCTTCCCCCCCCTCCCATTAGACCAAAACTACTACCCCGTTGCCCTGCGATTCCCAAACAATTCCCATTTCCTTCTTACAGTTAAACAACGGACAGACATTCTGGAGTTTACAGGAGAGAGTTCCGGGGGTCAACGCCCCCGCGGCCCGGTCTGAGACAGGCCTCCTGGTGGAATCAGAGCCTGATCAACCAGGATGTTGCTGCTGGCTGCACGAACAACATACGAGCCACGCCCGGCTGAGCGGAACTGACTTAGGTGCTTGTCCGTGCCAGCTTGAAGACTGCCAGGGGTCTGTTGGTAATCCCCCTTATGTGTGCTGGGAGGCAGTTGAACAGTCTCGGGCCTGAACACTTATTGTCTGGGTCTCTTAACGTGCTAGTGACACCTGCTTTTCATTGGGGGATTGGTGCATTCGTTCTTTGCCAAAGTCTTTTGCTTTCGTAGTGTGGTGATTTTCTGTGTGCACGTTCGGTACTAGTCCTCTAGGATTTTCCGGTGTATATACTCATGTATCTCTCCCTCCTGCGTTCAGGGAATACAGGTTTAGGAAGCTTTAAAGCGCTCCAATAATTGAGGTGTTTTTATCTCCGTTATGCGCGCCGTGAAGTTCTCTGTAATTTTCTAGGTCGGGCAAAATTCACCTGCCTTGAAGGTCTGTTAGTGTGCAGCAATATTCAGCTAGTTGAACAAGGGGCAGAAAGAGTGTTATCCTGGGCTTGCCTCCCTAGTTTAGAAGGTTTCTCATTAATCCATCTGTCATTTTCTAGAGTTGCGATTGATACTTTGTATGGTCTTGAATGTGAGATCCTCGACATGATCATCCCAGGTCTTTGACGTTGGTGTTGTTTTCGCTCTATTTTGTGGCCAGAATTTGTTTTGTACTTGATTGAAGATTAATTTTTTGTTTACCATATCTGAGTAATTGAAAATTCTCATCGTTGAATTCATATTGTTTTCTGCAGCCATGAAAGATTTGGTTGATGTCTTGCCTGGAGCTTAGTGTATGCAATGGAAGACACTGTATGCAGATTCGGGTGGGTGTCATCTGCAAAGGAAGACCACGGATGCTGTGGGCTGGCATCATTGTCTATGTCGGATATATGGTATGAGGAACAAAGATGGGAGCGAGTACAGTGCCTTGTGGAACAGAGCTTTTCACCGTAGCTGCTCGGACTATACTCGTTGACGACTCTCTTCTGTGTTATGTTTAGTGAGGAATTATAGATCATCGACCGACTTTTCCTGTTATTCCGTTAGCACGCCATTTGTGCGCTATTACGACATGGTCACATTGTCGAAGGCTTTTGCAAAGTCTGTATATATTACCATCTGCATTCTTTTTGTCTTCTAGTGCATTTAGGACCATGTCGTAGTGGTCCACTAGTTGGAGGACAGACAGGAGCGACCTGGTTCTAAACCATTGTTGCCTGGGTTGTGTAACTGATGGGTATTAGATGCGTGGTGATCTTGTCTTAGGACCTTTCAAAGATTTTTTAAGATATGGGATGTTAGTGCTATTGGTCTGTAGTTCTTTTGCTTGTTGCTTTACTGCCCCTTTGTGTGAGTGGGCTATGTCTGTGATTTGTAATCTGTGGGGGACGACCCCCCCGTGTTCCATGCTCCCTCTCCATAGGATGGAAAAGGCTCGTGCTAGGGGTTCTTGCGTTTCTTGATGAACACAGAGTTCATGAGTCTGGCCCTGGGGCGAGTGCATGGGCATGTCATTTATCGCCTCTGTTAGAAGTATTTGGCGTCAGGATAACATCGGATAGGCTTGTGTTAAATCAAATTTTGTGGCTCTCTCATAAAAAATTCATTTTGATCTTCGACTCTCAGTCTGGTTAGCGGCTTGCTAAAAACTGAGTCATATTGGGAATGAGTAGCTCATCATTTCCTTGTTGTCATCTGGTAGACCCTCTGGTTTAAGTAGTGGCCCATACTGGAGTTGTTCTCGATTTTTGATTGGCATAGGAGTAAGCATTACTTTGGGTTTTCTATCGATTTCATTTTGGCTTTTAGTTTTTCCCGCGATTCCTGACTCCTAAAGGATTCTTTTAGCTTAAGTTCGATGTTGCTTTTCTATGACCAGTGCCTCCTAAGCATTTCAGATATATTGACCCTTTTAGCGCTCTCGTTATTCTTTTCCGTCGCCTGTAAGGGAGAGCTGTTCTTTCTGTTTACATCTACTCTCCTTTTTCTTAGGAGGAATAAGCCTTTGTGCATTACATCGCGTGCTACCGAGGTAATGTTTTCTAGCATATAAGTTGGGGGTCTGTGTTGTTAGTATATCTTACCAGCTGTATATCGGTTTAGGATTGGTTTACATGGTCCACTTTATGTTTTGGTTTATTGAAGTGAAGTTGGTGAATGCTCCCTCGTGACTAATCTCTTATGGTCGGTTCTGGGGCTCCGCGCATATGACTGAACTCAATTATGTTGTGATCTTGGTATATTTGTTTTTGATATGGTGATATTTCTTATCAGATCTCATTGTTAGTGAAGATGAAGTCTAGTGTTATTCTCAGTTAGTAGGCTCTATTATTTGCGGGTTTAAATTTGAATTTTGTGCAGAGATTTAAAAGCTCGCGTGAGTGCCAAGTGACGTTTTCATCAGAGTGCCTCCTGGGGTTATTACTGCAACAATATTATTTGTATATTCCTCCATTTAAGGTGCCTTAAGTTGAAATCCCCAGAAGCAAAGATGTTGGGTGCTGGAGGCTGGAAGGTTTTCCAGACAGTGGTCCAAGTTTTTAACAGCTGTTCCTGGAATGCTGGGGGATGTGCATTCCGGAGGCTTGTAGGACTATCCACCAATGACTAGGATTTTGGTTTCGACCTTTACTGCTAAAAACTTCCATAATCATTTGAGGCATTTAGCAGTTCTGTGCAAAAAAAGTGACTCTGCCAATGTACAGGCCCAACCCCCCCCCTTTTGCCTGTTCACTCTGTACATCTGTATAGGTTGTAACTGGGATTCCATATTTCATTGTCCAAGTGATCCTTTATGTGGTCTCAGTGACAAGCCGCGAACATTGCCTTTGCCTCTGCAAGCAGTCCACGGATATTGAAAGGTATTTTGGTTTTGGTTTGTGGCTGGTTTAGACCCCTGTATATTTGCAATGAAGATTGTTATCGGACTGGTGGTATTGTTGGTACTGGGGGGGGATTTTTTTTCCGGCAATTAGTATCTGTATCTGTTGGTTTGGCTGGTGGAGGCCATCGACTGTGGTTCACTCCAGGAATGACTGGATTTGGTTTTGTACGATTTCTGCCATTTCTGCCAGTTTGTTTTCCTTCCTGGCACTAAAAAACCTCCTCCCTCTTGAGTGGCTGTGGTACAGGTTTTTTTCCCATGGCCTGGATGTTTTGGTATCTTTTTGTCCCCTTTAGATGGTATGCTGGCAATTTAAATTATAGCACAGTCTTTCCTGTACTTGAAGAGGTACACAGTTCAGGGTGTGAAAAAGTTACAGGAAGGGAGTTTGCATTTTTCCTGTTGTCATATGGGCATGGCTTTCCTAGGGTGGTATAGTTGCACGTCTTCACATCTGTTTTTCAGATTTCCCATGCCAGCAGATAACCGAGTGACATAGTTATGTGCACAGGCTGGTTCTTTCCGTTTGCCTTGCGTGGTTTCTGTGACTGTTTTCCCTGTTGGTGCATGTTTCCCTGTCTTACTTCTATCTCCCTAGCACAACAATGGAGCTCCCACCATGTGTTTTTTGGTAAGTATCCTCACTATTTGCTAGTGGAGTCCTCTTGTTTGCTATTTCTGCTGTATTTTAGTTTGCTATATTGGTTTTATCTTATCTTTGACTACACTTGATTTCCCTACTATGGCTCCTGTCCCTATGCGGTCATTATATGTATTCTTCCTGCGTATAATTCCCGATACCCTGGGACAAAATCTCAGCTTCACCTTTCTGTCTCCAGGACAGCATTCTCGCTTCCCCATTACAGTCACCCAGGGAAGCATCTCCAGCTTCACCGATACTGTCTCCCAGGCAGCACCTCCAGCTTCACCATTACTGTTCCCAGGACAGCACTATCAGCCCCCATTTACTGACTACCAGGACCTATCTCCAGCCTTACAGTTTCTGATAATGGCCCAGTATCCAAGGCCAGTACATTCAGCCCGTACTTTTTATGTTCCATTGTTGTAGAAAGATCCAGGTCTTTCTATGAAAAGGCAGCTTTGAATGTTGACTCTTTTAATACCTTGTGATATTAGTCCACAGATTTATTCATTTGGGCTACCAAAAACTTCCCTGTTTAATACTGCTTGTAGTAGTCTTGGATATCTGCACAGGGGCCGTGACACCAATTTCACAGAATGACATGTTATTGCATGTGGAAAGACCGTTTGTATGACTGACCAGACTTACTCACAGTACTAATGATTGAATTGGTTATTTACTGAACTAATTCTACTAGCAACCTCTTGAATATTCTATTAATAAAACTGCTAGGGTGGTGACAACGAAACCGTTTGACCCAGTTCCAGGGTTCGGAACCAGTCACGGGTTCGGGACCCGTCTATCTGATCTGAATCAGTGGTGTACTATTTAACCATACGTGGTCGGTGATTTGAGCTAAACATGAAGGATCTACTGGAAAATTATCTACCCGAGTTAATTTGTGATTTGATGATACCAAAGTATAAACTTGCGTGTGAAAGCGGGGACTGCTGGCACTCCTACAATGACGAAACGGTCGAGCATCCAACTTTGTTTATCAATCGCTGTATCTAGCTTCTCTTTTTTTTTTTTTTTCCGTCTCCATACAATCCCAATGTTGTAATATAGAAATCATTAGGAATTCCATCAATGCCCGGCGCTTTTCCCTACTCAAGCCATTTATCGCCTCCTCCCTCCTCATCACTGATCATTCCTCTATTAACCGCACTCTCCTCCTCCCTCTAAATACCTCGAATTCCTTCTCCAGATCTCTCCCTCCCGCTCTCCTCCCTCCTCTGCTTAAAAATTCTCCCTAAACCAAGTAATCAACTAATGGGCTCATTCCATCGGTCGGTACTAAGTACCTGCCACACCTATATCCCCCACCCCTTTCCACACCTCTAATCCCATAATGTGTCATCTGTTGCCTTATTCCTAAATCTCTCAAAACACATCCTGCGGTTTGTCACCCCCATAGACCTCCTCTAAACCTTCCCTCACTCGTGTATTTAGCACAAAACGTGAATTTTGGTATATCCCTCAATCTTCCCATTCAAACCCACTATATTCTCCATGGTCTAGCCCCCTCCCCCTTCATAAAACAATCATTTTAGCTGCCCCTTAAATATTTCGTAACATACCTCCACCTCGCTCATCCCTTCTCTAGGCTGGTATACTCCTAATCTGCAATTTAGCGTGCTTCTCCCACCATTCCAAGACATCCTCCTCTTCGTTGCGAGCCTCCCATAGTTGCTTCCACCATTCCCTAAAAAACAACCCCTCCCCCTCTCCCTGAAGTAGCCTCACATTCATTTTCCAATAACCCACATACCTACGAACCATCCCTTCCCATGCCATCTCTGCCAAAACGGCACGATGGTCCGAAAAACCTAAATCTATCGTCATTACACGTTCTACTGTTATATCTCGAGTTATATATATACGATCCAACCTGGCAGCATAACCCCTCCGCATAAACGTGTGCTCTACTTTCCACCCATCGCCCCTGACTATGTCATAAACCCCTGCATCCCTCAACAAATCCCTCAATACCCAAGCACACACCCTGCCCCTCTCGGTTCCACATCCTTATTCCTGATTACACAATTCCAATCCCCACCTATTATAGAAACCATTGGTAAACCCCGCATGTAGAAAAGCAAAACCTCCCTTACAAAATTCACCTTAACCCGTATGTTACTATCTGCCGGCATATATATCCCCAGAAAACATACTCTAATCTCGCCCCATATCCCTTCCACCCTCACCACCCTCCCCTCCCCTCCCTCTTCCCACTTGAGCATGTGGAATGGGCTGGACTCTGCCACTGCCACCCCACCCTTTAATTTCCCTGAACTACCAACATACATCCTAAAACCGTTCAGCCTCAACTCTCTGCCATACTTGAAATTGTGTTCTTGAATAAAACACACATCAATGTTAAAACGCCGCAAAACATCCTCCAACCATACTCGTTTACCGTCAGCTCTAAGGCCATTCACGTTTATCGTTAGACACTTAAAGATTCAGAAAGGGTGGCTTTCCTCTATGTCTCTGTGTCCTGTCTGTTCCACTTTTTGCTGCTTCTGTCTTTTCTCGTGCACTCTTTCCGCCTGTACCCCCCCCCCCCTGTGCACTACCCGCCCTTTCTTAATCACTCCTGCCCACGTCTTCGTCCCTGTACGCTGAGCTGGTGTTATAACCTCCTCATCCGACGAGCCTCCAGCCCTCTTTCTAGATGTGCCCTCAATTTCCATATCAGTATTTCCATTGCCCTTGTGCACCTCAGCTTCCACCTGTAGCAACTGCAACATGCCAGGCTCTGACCCCAGAGGCTCTGGAATCTGCTCAATCAAGTCCTTCTCAACCGTCAGAATTCTCCTGTCTGTAGCTGGGTTCTCCTCCGCAGGCACGTCCAGGAAAGACTTAATCATCTCCTGTAGGGGCGTAGATAACTCCTGTGGATCACCGGTCTCTCCCACCCCCACAGGCTGCTGCTCAACTCCCGGGCCCGTTTGCGGGGGAGTATCCGAAGCCACTGGTAGTGTCACACAATTCTCTAACACGCCCTCCACTTCGTCCGCCCAATTACCTTTGCCTGCGCACTCAAATTTCTTCGGTAGAGTTCGCCTGAGACTCGTGGCTACTTGCGTTTCCCAAGGCCGCGGCGTGCATGCTCTACCACACGGCCGCCATGTGGTCAAAGCGCCGCACAGGCCGACACGTCTTTCGATGTCCCGCGTAGGTCACGTACAGCTGTGTCATAAAAATCCTCCAGGACAAACCATACGATGGAATAGGTCTTCGTAAAAGACGTCTTGACGGTGTAAGATCCACCGGCTACCCTTCATTGATTCCCTCCGCCATCGAACGAAAGTAAAGTCATGCACCTCACCATATCTTTGATAAATTGTCTCTCTGATTATCTACATCGTCTGCCTCGAAAGGAACGTTTTGCGGGAGCCTCACCCAGGAGTGTAGTATTTTGAGGAATCCCGCAGGCGTACCCTCCAGACCAGATGATACGGTGATGTTCTTCTCATTGGTTACTGAGTCACCGCTCCTTTTCTTTGCGCCCCTGTGCAGAACTTTATGATAGATTCGTGATGATCCAATTAAGTGCTATTCGTGTAAGTCTTCAACATCAATGCCAAACGTGTCCCGTATAATCGTTGGTAATAAAACAGGGGCATTCGTGGGGTATATTGCCCCTTTAACAAGGTCAACACACACGGTGTTGCTCCTCCTGCGGTAGCTGGCAGCCATCTTGGTGAAAACAGGAAGTTGCGCACCAGAGAAAGCAAGAGCTGTTTGCGCAGTGCGTCCACTCAGCCCGAAAGCGAAGAGGACAATGAAGAAATACTTCCTAACATCCCTTTGAATTAACCGAGTCGTCAACTTCCAATTGTGGCCCCTTGTTTCTATGTCCCATCTCTGAAACATCCTGTCTCTGTCCACCTTGTCAGTTCCTCGCAGTATTTTGTATATCATTATCACGTCTTCTCTAACTCTCCTGTCCTCCAGTGTCGTCAGGCCGATTTCTCTTAACCTGGCCTTGTTGCTAACCTTTTCACTTTTTCTAATTTCTTGATGTGTTTGACCAGGTGTGGATTCCAGACTTGTGCTACGTACTCCAATACGGGTCCGAATTCGAACACGGTGTACAAGGGTGTCGGAACGCTATTCATAGTTTGCAAGGCGCCATATGCCAGCAGCAATTATCTGGTTGATGTGCGCCTCAGGAGATGTGCTCGGTATTATACTTACACAAAGATCCTTTTCTTTGAGTGAGGCTTACAGTTTTTGGCCACCTAACCCATACTCTGTCTGCAGTCTTCTTTGCCCTCCCCCGATCTTTCTGACTTTGAATTTGGTAGGGTTAAATTCAAGGAGCCAGTTTTTGGACCATGCTTCGAGCCCGTCCAGGTCCCTATGTAGTCCTGCCTGATCCTCATCCGATTTAATTCTCCTCATCTGCAAACAGGGAAACTTGTAAGTCTATACCTTCCGTCATGTCATTCACGTACACCAAAAACATCATTGGTCCTAGGGCTGACCCCTATGGAACCCGCTCGTCACATGGGCCCATTCTGACACCTCATGTACCATGACTCGTTGTTGCCTCCCTGTCAGGTATTCTCTGATCCATTGCAGTGCCTTTCCTGTTATGCATGCCTGATCCTTAAGCTTTTGCACTAATCTTTTGTAAGGAACTGTGTCAAAGGCCTTCTTGCAGTCCAAGAAAATACAATCTATCCACCCCTCTCTCTCATGTCTTACATCCGTTACCGGGTCATAAAACTCCAGTAGGTTTGTGACAGGATTTCCCTTCCCTGAAACCGTGCTGGTTGTCGTTTATAAGCTTATTTGCTTCTGTGTGGGGGGGAGGGGTACTCACTCACCTAACCTATTTGTTCTCACCTATTTGTGATTGCAGGGGTCAAGACATAGCTCCTGGCCCCACTTCTTCACTGATCGCTACTAATTCCTCTCTCTCCCTGCTCCACGAGCTTTATCATACCTCATCTAAAAACTATGTATGGTTCCTGCCTGCAATACATCACTTACCAGATTATTCCACTTCCTGACAACTCTATGACTAAAAAATACTTCCTAACAAATCACATTCCTGTCTGACACAGAAACATCTTGGGATCCTAATACAGGGAATTCTTCACTTGCCTAACCCTTGTGCAGAACCTACTTCCACATTGGAGAAATGTGATACCACCTACGATTGCTGTACCTCTTCTGCCTACGGTATATAAGCTACTTCTCGGCACATATACTATATTCTATTCAAGATTGGTGGACTGACCACATCGGCTCAAGGCTGAGGGACTGATTATCTCAAACTCCTCCTGTTCTTCACCATTCTCCTTTGTATGGACTGATGAAGCCATTGTGTGGCGAAACGTTCCATCATTAAAGATACCCAAGTGTTGCCGGTTCTCTGAACCATTCATCTACACTTCTCCAAGATATAATGGACTTTGAACACAGATATCAGGGATCTTATAATGGAAACATGATGGGAAACTACACTTGGAGCCTTAAACGGCAGTGATTTGTTACATGTTCGCAAATCTAGAAAAACTGCTCATTTTTAACTTTGTAAATATGTTTCAGAAAGTTTTAAATAAAATGTGTAAACTTTATTTTATGTAAACTTTATTTATTTTAAGTTTTTGTTTTACATCCAGAACTAGCAGAAAATATTGCAAATTAGCCATTTTTTTTGTCAAAAATTCATCCTGTAAGCCACAAAAGCAAAGTTTAAAAGGTATAATGGGCATTTTCTATTGTTTTTCAATAAAAGGAGTTAGAAAATAACACTTGCCAGGAACAAAAAATGTGTTACATCCGTAATCTATCCTCTGGGCGGAAGTTACTGTTACGATACCAACTTAAAATTTGTCTAAATCAGGAATAATCTCCCGTTTACTATTACAGTAAAACATTACATTGGTCAATATTCATTTTCTGGCCAATGATATTATACCGATTTTAGGGTAAGTTTGTAGTCTTGATTCCGAATATGTTATCGGTTTTGCTTAATTGGCTCTAGTTTATGATAGATTTGGTATCCCAATGAAAACCATGAAAGAAGTGAAAAACATTTTGATCAGGCGGGGCTTACAAATCACATTGAAATTATTTTTTAGATCATGGAAGTCAAACCGTTTATTTCTACACTGTCTTAAGCACTCTACATAGGTTTTGCAGAACACATGTGGAGCCCAAGACTTGTCTTTTTCTTCAACCGCCACTCCAAAATTAGTAGTATAACTCACGACATCGTAATGACGTGATTGCAAACGGGCCAGTCTGGAGTTTTACGACTCACTAACCGCGAGTTCAATTCCTGCCCATACCGTAGCTATAAGCAATATAAGTTTGTTTTACAAAAATCTGCGATGCTTTTAATTTGTTTTTGCAAATATCATTCGTCACAAATGTAGCAAAATGAACTGGGATAATTTAATCAGGTTCTTCGTTAAGACTCAGGTTTAACTTCGTTAAAATATTGTCACGTGGTTCTTGGTGATACAACTCTCGTCATTAAATATTAAATCATTTAAAAATAAAATTCTAATTCTTATTAAAACTATTTTTATATACAAATTGTTACTAAACGAGGCCTGGTCTCAGACAGGGCCGCGGGGGCGTTGACCCCCGAAAGTCTCTCCAGGTATACTCTAGGTATACATACTTGTTAATTAAAGGTAAGTATGCAATATCTCACTAACCAGTGTCACTCTGGAAAACCTACTGCCATTTTCGAATCCAGCGACCCCAAAAATATCCTAAATACATTCAAATATCTTTGGCAACGATTTTCTTTTTAGAATATAGTCTATATCAGAGACTAAGTTTCTCACAGACTTGGGTCTGTGAGTCGTGATAAGAGCCCAAACTACTCACAGAATGGTCTACGGAAGGTTCGGTCAGGAAACAGGACAAGCGTTTCCTGACGCGGGTCTCAGTCATCTGATGACCCGCAGCTGGAGCTTTTGGTCATCTGACCGAGGCCTTCAACTGGCTTACCCTTCCACCCCTTTAAAAATTATAGTTAGAATTATGACCATAATTTGGTCTATATAAATTTAAAGTCAATAAAATAAAATAATAAAGCTGCAGGAAATAAATTCATCAAAATACTTTGTAAAAATAAAGCACTTATATAATTATTTAAAGCAACTTAAATATATAATATTAAGGTACAAGCTGTAAAAATAATGAATAAAAAGTTGTATCATCTATACCCTGCCTAACCCTTCTAGGGTAGGGTAGGTGCCTGAGCCCGAGCCTTTACCTCATAAGACTGTCATTCCCATTATCCCCCTTGGGGCGGGGATGGCAGACCAGAGAGGCCTAGCTTGTGGCTAGGCCTGGGGAAGTTGGTCCCAAAGATGAGGAGGTAGTTGTGCCTCCTCCCATGGGAGACTTAGGTCTCAGACACTCCCTAGAGAGGGAGCCAAGGCCGGGCCACCACTTGGAAAAGGCCCGGGCCGGGAGAATACCGGCGAATATTTAATAATAAAAATAATGAATAAAAAGTTATCACTAAGTTTATGAAAAGAATATAATTCTATAAAATAATAGAATATCGGAGGTAACTATTAAAAGTTAAGAATAATCTACCACTTAGTTAAATATACATTATAATAACACTCAGAAATATTGGCTGTCAAGTACAGTTACAAAGAAGTATATTTTAATGTATATCTGGTATATTAGGTATACACCGTGAATATAAAAATATAACATTAATATACTAAATAACATCTTGTGGGAGTGAGGAGGGGCGAAATGTGGGTGTGGGGGAATGAAAGGGTAGCTAAGGCAGCCGGGATTGATGGGATCAAGATAGAAATGTTAAAAGCAGGTGGGGATATAGTTCCTTTGTATAAAGGCAAAGGGGACAAAAGAGAGTGCAACAATAATATGGGAATAAGTATGTTGAGTATACCGGGTAAAGTGTATGGTAAAGTTATTATTGAAAGAATTAAGAGTAAGACAGAGAGTAGGATAGCAGATGAACAAGGAGGCTTTAGGAAAGGTAGGGGGTGTGTGGACCAGGTGTTTACAGTGAAACATAGGTGAAGAGCATTTAGATAAGGCTAAAGAAGTTTTTGTGGCATTTATGGATTTAGAAAAGGCGTACGACAAGGTGGATAGGGGGGCAATGTGGCAGATGTTGCAATAGAAGGCAGCTTATTGAAAAGAGTGAAGAGTTTTTACGAGGATAGTGAGGCTCAGGTTAGAGTATGTAGGAGAGAGGGAGATTATTTCCCAGTAAAAGTAGGCCTTAGACAAGGATGTGTGATGTCACCATGGTTGTTTAATATATTTGTAGATGGGGCTGTAAGAGAAGTGAATGCTCGGGTGTTGGCAAGAGGTGTAGGGTTAAAAGATAAAAAATCTAGCAAAGGGAGAGTTGTCACAGTTGCTCATTGCTGATGACACTGTGCTTTTGGGAGATTCTGAAGAGAAGTTGCAGAGGTTGGGAGTGATTTTCGTGTGCAAATTTGGTACTAATCCCTCTAGGATTTTCTAAGTGTATATTTTCATGCATCTCTCTTGCCTGCGTTCCAGGGAATACAAATCAAGAACCTTCAACAGTTCCTAGTAATTTAGGTCCCTTATCGTAAAAGTTCTTTGTACACATTCTAGGTTAGCAATTTCGCCTGCCTTGAAGGGAGCAGTTAGTGTACAACAGTATTCCAGCCTAGAGTGAACAAGCGATTTGAAGTGAATCATGTGCTTGGCGTCTCAAGTTTTAAAGGTTCTCATTGTCCATCCTATCATTTTCCTAGCAGATGCGGTAGATACATTGTTGTGGTCTTTGAAGTCGAGATCCTCTGACATTTATCATCACTCCCAGGTTCTTCACATTATTTTTTCGCTCTATTGTATGTCTAGAATTTGTCGTATACCCTGTACGCGTGGAGTCTTGCAGTATCTTCGATGAAGGTCACTGTCATGGCAATCCGGGTGACATACGCAAAGGAAGAGACGGAGCTATGGCTTACATCTCTATGTTAGATATGAGGATGGGGAATAGGATGGGTGCGAGTACTGTGCCTTGTGGAACAGAGCTTTTCCTTGTAGCTGCCTCAGACTTTACTCTGTTTACTATTACTGTTTGTGTTCTGTTTGTCTGGAAGTTATAGATCGATCTACCAAATTTTCCCGTTATTCCTTTATCACACTTTTTGTGCGCTATTACACCATCGTCACACTTGTTGAGAGCTTTTGCAAACTCTGTGTATGCTACATCTGCATTTTGTTTATCCTCTACAGCATCCAGGAGCTTGTCATAGTGGTCCAGTAGCTGAGACAGGCAGGAGCGACCTCATCTAAACCCGTGTTGCCCTGGGTTGTGTAACTGATGGGTATCTGGGTGGTTGGCGATCTTGTTTCTTAGAAGTCTTTCAAAGAATTTTATATGGGATGTTAGTGCTATCGGTCTGTAGTTCTTTGCAGCTGTTTTTCTGCCACCTTTTTGAAGTGGGGCTATGTCTGTTGCTTTTAGTGAGTATGTGATGACCCCTGTGTCTATGCTCCCTCTCCATAGAATGTTGAAGGCACGCGACGGGGGCTTCTTGCAGTTCTTGATGAACACGGAGTTCCACGAGTCTGGGCCTGGGGCAGAGTGCATGGGCATATCATTTATTGCCTTTTCAGTGTCTTGTGGTGCTAGAATATCTTATATTTTTAAGATGACCAAATTTTGGGTCTCGTTCATAAAGAATTCTTTTGGATTGTCGACCCTTAGTCTGGGCAGTGGCTCGCTGAACACTGAGTCGCACTGGGACTTTAGTATCTCACTCATTTCATGGCTGTGATCTGTGTATGTCCCATCTCGCCTAAGCAGCAGCCCAATATTGGATGTTGTTTTTACCTTAGATTTGGCATAAGAAGTATTCCTGATATTTGTTTTCAATTTTCTTTTTGGCTTTTAGTTCCTCCTGCGATTCTTGTCTTTTTTAAGATTCCTTCAGTTAAAGTTCAATATTTGCAATTTCATTGACTAGTGCCTCCCTTCGTATTTCAGATATATTGGCCCCACTCAGCAGCTCTGACTCTTCGCCTTCGTCTGTATAGGGAGTATCACTCACTTCCTAGTTTTCATCTTCTCTTTCAATTTCTCAGTGGAATGTGCCTTGAGCAGGTCTCAAGAACCACACAGTTTATTTGTTCTAGGCAAAGGTTCGGATCAGTGTTGTTGAGAATATCTTCCCAGCTTGTTTCATTTAGGACCTGGTTGACTTGTTCCCATTGTATGTTTTTGTTATTGAAAGTGAATTTGTGAAGAGGCCTTCATGACTGATCACATTTTACTGGTCAGGAGCCCTGTGCATACATGTCTGTAAATCTATAATGTTGTGATCTGAGTGTATTGTCTTTGATACGGTTATATTACATATCAGATCGTCGTTGTTAGTGAAGATTAGGTCCAGTGTATTTTCTAGTCTTGTAGGATCTAATATTTGCTGGTTTAAGGTGAATTTGGTGCAGAGATTTAATAACTTGTGAATTTTCATCTGAGCTGCCTCCAGGGGTGATCTCTGCTAAAATATTATTTGCTACATTCCTCCAGTATAGGTATCTCAAGTTGAAATCTTCCGGTAGCAAGATGTTTGGGGCAGGGGTTGAAAGATTTTCCAGACAGTGGTCAATTTTCAAAAGCTGTTCCTGTAATTGCTGGGAAGTTGCATCCGGAGGCTTGTATACCACCACAATGACAAGATATTGGTTTTCAATCTTTACCCCCAAAACTTCAACTACATCATTTAAGGTGTTAGTAGTTCTGAGCAAATGAGCGACTCTGGCATACACGTCAACCCCCCTTTGTTGCCTGTTTAGTCTGTCGCATCTGAATAGGTAATAACTTGGGATCCATATTTCGTTGTCGAATTGATCCTTAATGTGGGTCTCTATGAATGCTGCAAACTTTGCATTTGACTTCGTGAGCAGTCCCTTGATGTAAGGAACTTTGTTGACAGCTTCGGACCCTGTATGTTTGCAAAAACAAATGTCGTTATATTGATGGAATTTGGGGAGGGGTGTTGTTTGCTGGCTATAATATCTGTTGTTCTGGAGTGGAAGCCAATGACTGTGCCTCTGCTCCAGAGGTGTTTTCAGTTGGTGTAAGATTGTCATTTCTTGCCAGTACCAGTCTTTTTTCCCGCCTGGCCCTAAAAACCTCTTTTCCTGGAATGGTTATGGCTCTCCTCTTTTGTTTCCGATAGTCTGGCTGGTCTGTGTCGTATCTCCTTTAGATCATGTGCCTGGCAGAATGCGTTGCAGCATTTTCTCTCATGGAGTGACAAGTGACACATTTTGGGGCGAAATAAAAAGAAAATTGAAAGTGAGTACAGGAAAGAGTAAGGTGATGAGGATAACAAAAAAATTAGGTAACGAAAGATTGGATATCAGGTTGGAGGGAGAGAGTATGGAGGAGGTGAATGTATTCTGATATTTAGGAGTGGACGTATCAGCAGATGGGTCTATGAAAGATGAGGCGAATCATAAAACTGACGAGGGAAAAAAGGCGAGTGGTGCACTGAAGAGTTTGTGAAAACAGAACATTATTCATGGAAGCAAAGAGGGGAATGTATGAGAACAGTTATACCAACACTCTTATATAGGTGTTAAGCATGGGTGGTGAATGTTGCAACAAGGAGAAGGCTGGAGGCAGTGGAGATGTCATGTCTGAGGGCAATGTGTGGTGTGAATATAATGCAGAGAATTTGTAGTATGGAAATTAGGAGGTGCAGGATTACCAAAACTATTATTCAGAGGGCTGATGAGGAGTTGAGGTCGTTCGGACATGTAGACGGGGAGGAACAAAACAGAATGACTTCAGTAGTGAATAAATCTGTAGTGGTGGAAAGGCAGGGTAGAGGTCGGCTTAGGAAAGGTCGGAGGGAAAGGGTAAAGGAGGTTTTGTGTGCGAGGGACTTGGACTTCCAGCAACCATGCATGAACGTGTTAGATGGGAGCAAATTGAGACATTGTTTTTAGGACTTGACATGCTGTTGGAGTGTGAGCAGTGTAATATTTATGAAAGGATTCAAGGAAACTGGAAGGCCGGACTTGAGTTCTGGAGATGGGAAGTACAGTGTCTGCGCTCTGAAGGTGGAGTGTTAATGTTGCAGTTTTATAACTGTAGTGTAAGCGCGCCTCTGGGAAGAAATTGATGGAGTGAATGATTGTGAAAGTTTTCCTTTTTCAGGCCACCCTGCCTTGGTGGGAAACGGCCGATGTGTTAATAAAATATAAAGAATCTAGGTGTGCTCTTATTCCTACAGATATCTCCCTTCCACAATAGGAATAAAGTGTGCCAATCACAATACTGAATACATGACACGTGATTATAGTTACTATTACGAACACAAGTGTAGTCTAATGGCCTGCACACCTGGTTGTTGCATGATTAAAACGTAGGAACGAGCAAAAAGGCAGCAAAGAGAGTAAATACTCATATTTCCTTCACCAAATAGTAATCAGGCAATGCAAGTAAGAGATGGTGAGAGTCGTTGCGACCAGACTGGGAGATAAGTTTGCCACTGTTGATTCGAGTGTACCAAATCTCTCTACAACTTTGGTGAGTTTCCTTGTGACTGGTTGGTTGAACCAAGGTGCTAGCATAACAAGGGGGCCCCTGCTTAGTACTGAGTTAGTACCAGGTTTACTGGTCGGAAGGCCATGCCTATGTGAGTGTATAAAGTGCAACCTACTGTTGTGACATACGAGAATATACTGTAAGTCTAACTTTATCATTTTTTACACAAGTAACATGTATTATTGAATCCAGTCTCACACCAGCTATGTGCGAAACTAGATCAAATGTACGTTTGTGCTTGCACTGTTAAACTGCCTAGCGAAGACTGAAAATATTTCAGAGTTTACCGCACAAAGTCATTATTTTCTTTGTTCTCAGTGGGAGATTTGTGAAGTGTTCTTACTCTGATCTTTGAATTCAACCTAACTTGTCGCTGTGCCCAGCACCCACCATCGTGCCCACAAAAGAATTGCTGAGTTCAGCTCTATATCCACTCGTTTCTAGTCTGTGCAATCAGATCACAAGAGGATAAGTTTCTTGTTATTAGCTGTAGGCTAGAAATCATTATGTTCCTGACTTGTAGACCAAGTGGGGCGCAGGTTTTCTCTAAATTTTCCTATGGGCAAAAGAGTAATTACTCTCGTTTAATCCTCATTGTGTAGTTGATCAGGACGTCTAGCAAGGAGAGAGCCATGCATGGAGATGCCTGGTACACTTATGTTCCTCATAAAACTGTTGTGGGAGGAAGAATTCATCAGTCCGTTGTAACGGGGCTAAGTTCCTCAGGCTGAGGGGGCTGAGATAATCCCTTTGCTGGAGAATTTTCTCCACAGCAGGCAACCCATCATTCACAACTACTGCTGCAGGACACCCATCATACACAACTTCTGCAGCAGGGAACCCATCATGCACTCCTATTACAGGCAACTCATCATGCACTACTACTGCAGGCAATCCCATCATACACAACTGCTGCTGCAGGCAACCCTATCATACACAGTTACTGCTGCAGCCAATCCTATCATACATAATTACTATTGCAGGCAACTCATCATATACAACTACTGCTGCAGGCAACCCAACATACAAAAGTACTGGCGCAGGTAACGATTATACACAAACAGTGTTGCCTGCAGCAACAGCTATCATAAACAATTACTGCTGCAGGCAACCCATCATACACCTCTACTGATCCAGGCAACGTATAATGCACTACTGCTGCAGGCAACCCATCATGCACTACTGCGGCAGGTAACGATTATTCACAAACAGCTACTGCTGCAGACAACCCTATCATACACAACTACTGCTGCAGGCAACCCTATCATACACAACTACTGCTGCAGGCAACCCTATCATACACAACTACTGCTGCAGGCAACCCTATCATACACAACTACTGCTGCAGGCAACCCTATCATACACAACTACTGCTGCATTGAACCCTATCATACACAACTATTGCTGCATTCAACCCTATCATACACAATTACTGCTGCAGGCAACCCTATCATACACAACTTCTCCAGCAGGCAACCCATCATACACAGCTACTGCTGCAGGCAACCCATCATACATAACTACTGCTGCAGGCAACCCATCATACATAACTACTGCTGCAGGCAACCCATTATACACAGCTACTGCTGCAGGCAACCATAACATA
The DNA here is from genome assembly GCF_026875155.1 of Cherax quadricarinatus. Taxonomy (NCBI): domain Eukaryota; kingdom Metazoa; phylum Arthropoda; class Malacostraca; order Decapoda; family Parastacidae; genus Cherax; species Cherax quadricarinatus. The sequence goes on along the minus strand of NC_069445.1, from coordinate 37,302,880 downwards.
CTACTGCAGCAACCATCATACACAACTACTACTGCAGGCAACCCATCATACACAACTACTACTGCAGGCAACCCTATCATACACAACTACTGCTGCAGGCAACCCTATCATACACAACTACTGCTGCAGGCAACCCACATACCACTACTGTGCGACCATCATACACAACTACTGCTGCACTGAACCCTATCATACACAACTACTGCTGCATTGAACCCTATCATACACAACTATTGCTGCATTCAACCCTATCATACACAATTACTGCTGCAGGCAACCCTATCATACACAACTTCTCCAGCAGGCAACCCATCATACACAGCTACTGCTGCAGGCAACCCATCATACATAACTACTGCTGCAGGCAACCCATTATACACAGCTACTGCTGCAGGCAACCCATCATAAACAGCTACTACTGCAGGCAACCCATCATGCACTGTTGCTGCAGGCAACCCAACATGCACTACTGCCGTAGGTGACTAATCATACACAACTACTGCTACAGGCAACCCCATCATGCAATACTGCTGCAGGCAACCCATCATACATAGCTACAGCTGCAGGCAACCCATCATACATAACTACTGCTGCAGGCAACCCATTATACACAGCTACTGCTGCAGGCAACCCATCATACATAACTACTGCTGCAGGCAACCCATCATACATAACTACTGCTGCAGGCAACCCATCATACATAACTACTGCTGCAGGCAACCCATTATACACAGCTACTACTGCAGGCAACCCATCATAAACAACTACTACTGCAGGCAACCCATCATAAACAACTACTACTGCAGGCAACCCATCATACACAACTACTGCTGTAGGCAATCCATCATACACTACTACTGCAGGCAACCCATCATGCACTAATATTGTAGGCAACCATCATACACAACTACTACTGCCGGCAACCCATCATACACAACTACTACTGCCGGCAACCCATCATACACAACTACTGTTGCAGGCAACCCATCATACACAACTACTGCTGCAGGCAACCCATCATACACAACTACTACTGCAGGCAACCCATCATACACAACTACTACTGCAGGCAACCCATCATACACTACTGCTGTAGGCAATCCATCATACACACCTCTACTGCAGGTAACCCATCATACACAACTACTGCTGCAGGCAACCCATCATACACAACTACTACTGCAGGCAACCCATCATACACAACTACTACTGCAGGCAACCCATCATACACAACTACTGCTGTAGGCAACCCATCATACACAACTACTGCTGTAGGCAATCCATCATACACAACTACTGCTGTAGGCAATCCATCATACACTACTACTGCAGGCAACCCATCATGCACTAATATTGTAGGCAACCATCATACACAACTACTGCAGGCAACCCATCATACACAACTACTACTGCAGGCAACCCACCACCCATTTTCTTTGCCGTGGCAGAAGCTTCTCAGTGCATTCTGAATATATGTGTCACACATCTAAATTCACCTCAGTGCACCATCCTGAGGTTATTTACGCTATTCTTACTCACTGAGTCACTGATATAGTTCTGGGAGTTAGAGAGAAGTTGACCCACAGGGTAGATTTTACAGTGGCTCGTAGTTCAGTAGTAGCACCTTCGGCTCTAATCCAAAGTATCCATCTGTAATCCTGTGGCGGGTGAAGACGCTGGGCATGTTTCTCTACACCTGTTGGCCCGACTCACCTACTAGGTACCTGGGTATTAGCCAGCTGTTGCGAGTCATTTCCTGGGAAATAAAGAGTGTATTTCTTCGATGGGGTTGGGTTTGTAAAGGAACTGGAATAGGATAACAGTATTTAACCTATAAATTCAACGTGAAAGAAAAAGGGTCAGCATCCTCTACTCGACTCCACTATCATCTCATGAAGTGCTAAGGACGGTGCCTGCCTCCATGAAGCACCGTTCTATCACCAGAGAACATGTGTTATCACTGGCTAGTTTAGAGGTCAGTGACTCTGCACTCAACTGCTCGTCTCGTGGCTTCCACTAACGCTGACACACACATCTGCCGCTTGTCTGTCGCATGTGATCTGCTAGGAATTCATCTCGTCGACTACCTCCATTACACTACGTTAGCAGAACCTTGCGTGCTGTCTAGTGGGACTCTTCAATGTACTCTAGATTAATATAATCATGTTAATTTATTGTTATTTTACTCAGTACTTTCTAGCTTGCTTCAGTCGTGTTGAGTGTACTCGTGCAAAGCTGTCTGATACACTGGTTCAGCCCAGCCTCCTACTTTTAACTTTAGGTAGCAAACGAACGCGCTATAGACAAACTGGACATTTATATTCAATTCATGATTTTTTGTTAATTATACATAAATTTTGGTTAATATGCGTTAGTCTAGCCTAATGAAATACCTTAAATTTAATTTACTTAACATGATTCACGAAATCTTAATGACATGATTACAGACAAACCATACCACTGGCGGGGTTAGAACCAGCGACTGGAGTCTGTGATCGCGGGTTCTAACCCCATCCATGGTATGGTTTAATTTACTTAGTATGTAAGGTCGGGCAGAAATGAACGAAAAGCAAATCAGGGAAAAACCACAGAATGAGAAAGAGGTTGTCTGATTAGGAACTAAACCTCTAAATTTACACACGTCGTTGGGTCCCCATAACAAGTTTGTAGCTGCCAACTATTGAAGTGACGACGTAAGCATCCCGTTCATGTAATTTCTTTGTTGGACAGTAATTAGTTCAACTGTATACTTTTTTTCTCCTACAAGACACCATCTGTAGGACAAAAGTCATTTAGATCATGCTAAAAGTTTGTTTAGCAGTTTACCGATACAAGTACCAACACAATAATATACTAAATGCACTTTTTATACATTCTGATGAGTATAATGTATATTTGTTGATGGGTGCGAAGTGAATACAACACAACAGTGCATTTGCACGTAGTGTATATTTGGGATTAAAGTATTTTTATATGGTGGTGAACAGCTTTCATGCGGCCTTTTACCATCAGAAAAAATATAGTGCATTTACGTCAGTTTAAAAGGTGCACATTTACAGTATTATTATTAAATTAATGGTATACAGAACTGACAAGTAGATGAATAAGACACATGTCAAACACTTTGGTAACTTTAAATCTGAATGAGACCCTTGTCCAATGTTTGGGAATGTTTATTACGTTAATGTTCTTGTCTGTAATGGACTGAAGAAGCCATTAGCTGGCGAAACGTTTCCGTAATAAGAATTCCCAAATGCTACACAAGTGTCTTCAGTCGTATCTAGACATAACTAAAATACTGGAGACTGTTGAAGAGAGTGAAATATTGTGTTCCACAGCTTTGATAGAAGTTGTTCACTTCACTAGTGTCGATCTCTCTGAAACAGAGGCAAATTGATGGAGTTATACTGTATATACTTTACCAGAAGTGAGATGTGGCGGCTGGAGACTGAGTCACAGGAAATGGGGGTCCACCAGTAGATCTACTGGCCCATGCTAGGCAGGTCTTTACCATATTCAACCCTACTCACACACAAGAATGTGGTACAGATTTTCTCTATACCACGATACCGTGGTGTTGCTATGTCAGACATTGTATTGATAATGTACTACCAGTAAACAACTGGTAGTACGAGAAATTAATACATTATTATATTTTATCCAAAGTTTTGTGAAGAATAACTTTACTTTGCAAAGTTTTCCTACGTTCAAAGATTCCATCTCAAAAAGTCTGCAGTCATCTGTAGTATATCAATATGTATATGAAATAAAAGTCACAGAGACTTAGAAAGGCAAGTGGACTTGAGGTTTTGGTTGCTGAACATCTGGGCAAGTGTTTAGGACAGGACAACTGCCAGATAAACTATTACTTTCTGTCATTAAAGAACAAGTGCATGCACAAGGTCGTGTAATGTATTCAAGATCTTAGTTAGATGACCTTCAGTTATGAAGATAAAATTTACAGAAGCTCTACTTATCAACAGCCCATTATTTATATATATATATATATATATATATATATATATATATATATATATATATATATATATATATATATATATATATATATATATATATATGTCGTGCCGAATATGTAAAACTGGTCAATTAGCAAGAACTCATTTAAAATTAAGTCCTTTCTAAAATTTTCTCTTATACAATTAAAGATATATTTTTTTCATTAATGTTGATGTAAAAATTTATAATTTTGCACCAAAAGGAACTTAGAAAACTTACCTAACCTTATTATAACAAGTGCATTTTAGCCTAACCCAACTAAATATATTTTAGATTTTTTTACAATAATTTAATACTAAACAAACACGGTGAAATATATTTTTTTCGTTAGGTTCACAATGATTTTGGCGAAATTATTGCATACACAAATTTTCACTTGTCCTATATGGCAAGATGAGCTTTGCTATTTAAGCCAAGATCGCAAGTTCTGCTTATTCGGCACGATATATATATATATATATATATATATATATATATATATATATATATATATATATATATATATATATATAATACTGCAACTAACAGTATTTTAACCCACCTTGTGGGAAGCTAGCCAAAATCCACGACGCTCTAACCACTGAGCCATCAATGCTATAAACATCAGATACCCAGTAGCACTGGGCATGTTTCCTGAAGCGAGCACATATGTGACTGGGGTAAGCTCAGAACTAATTTCATTCTGCCCTCGTTTGTAATACCAAAATGAAATTAGATGTGAGTTTACCATAGCCATCATTCCACCAATCTCTTCTCTTTCATCCTGTACCCACCCGCTTATTCTCATAAGCTTGTACTGCACACTTTAACAGTACATTCTAAAATTTAAGCCTTACCTCTTCTATGTCCTTCTCATTGCCTGTTTTCTCTCTCTCTCTAGCCAGCCTTTCTTCCGGTAGTTGCTTATATTTTTACTCTTTCCAGTAATTTATTCACTATTACTTCATTCTTACCTATTGTTGGCATTCTCCTTCTTCCACATCTACCTTATATTCTCATTCTGGCTGTAACTAAATAATGATCCGAAATATCTATCGTCCCTTTAGAAAAACATCCCCATTCAGAAGTCTACTCATTCACATTTTATCTAATACGTAGTCAAAGAAATTACTGATATTCTGACTTGCATAATATCTCGTGTATTGATATTCTTTTTCTTAAAATAAGTAGTGCATATTTCCAAACTTCTTTCTCTACATAATTAAATTAGAGGCCTCCCTATTTATTATTTACCTCAGGAACTCCAAACTTACCTTCGACAGTTTCTCCCCTTTTGCATTTTAATCCCTTCAACAATTTTTTTTTTTTCACTTGGTTTTAAACTCTCTAAAACACTCTCTGAGCATCTTCTAAAAATTTTTCTTTCACCTTTACTCACCTTTCTTTCCCAAACGCATGAACACTAACTAAAACCCATTTCTCACATCCCACCCTTATTCTGATTCTCGTATTTCTTGAATTTAAGCACCTACACTTCTTCAATAGAGTATCATATAATATCACAATTACCTCTCCTCTCCTGGCTCTAGTTTCCTTAGAAACACTCAATTTAGCTCCATTTACTCTTCTCCACTGATATTCTCCCAGCCCCTTTTGCTTTGTTTCGCTTAGTGTTATGACATCCAGCTTCTCATTCATAATATTAATCAGTTTTTTCGTATTTGTGCGGCATCCTTTTTCTATTACATACTGTAGTAATGGTTATTAGCTTCTAGCTCACTATATTTCACTCGTCTTTGATCACACGCATTGCTTATGGAGGCAAAATTCTACTATACTTACTCATGACTGACACCAGTGTATGACACAGTGGCTGATACCAGTGTATGACACAGTGGCTGATGCCAGTGTATGACAGTGGCTGATACCAGTGTATGACACAGTGGCTGACGCCAGTGTATGACACAGTGGCTGACACCAGTGTATGACACAGTGTCTGACACCAGTGTATGACACAGTGACTGACACCAGTGTGTGACACAGTGACTGACACCAGTGTGTGACACAGTGACTGACACAGTGACTGAATGTATTTCAAAGAGTCGCTCATTTGCACGGAGATACCCACAAATGATGTAGTTGAAGTTCTAACAATAAAAACCGAGATCCACAACTTGGTCATTGTGCTTGTATATAAGCTGCTAGATGCAACTTCCCAACAGTTCAAGGAACAGCTATTAAAAATTGACTCCTGTCTGGAAAACCTCCCAGCCCCAGCTCCAAATATCTACCTGCTGGTAACTTCATTCTAAGACATACAAAATGGAAAAATATAGCAAATAACGTTGTAGCAGAAATAATCCCTAGAGGCAACTCAGATGAAAATGTCACACACACACATGAGCTGCTGAATTTCTGCAATAAACACATCCTAAGTCAGCAGACAGTGGAGCCAACAAGACTGGAGAACATACTAGACTTTATTTTCATAAATAATAAGGACCTGGTAAGAAATATAATACAAAAAACAACTAATTCTGATCACAGTCTTATCGAAGTCCAGACTTACATTCCCAGGAGTCCTGATCAGCAAAATGCATACAGCTATGAGGGTCCCTTTACCAAATTCAACTTCAACAAGAACATCAACTTGGACCAGGTAAACTATGCCCTAATTGAAACATGTTGGGAAGATATCTTAAATCACGTGGATCCTAACCAGTGCCTTGAAAAGATCAACCTACTGGTAGCTGAGGTATGTTCAAGGTATATTCCCCTAAGAAAAAAGAAAAGAAGTAAACTGGAAAGAGAGAGAGACTCCCTCTACAGGAGAAGGTGAAGAATCACTGAGCTTCTCAAGAATGCCAGATTATCTGAAACATGGAAGGAAGCGCTAAACACGAAAGCGGAAAATATTGAGCTAAAGTTAAAGGACTCACACAGGGTCCAGGAGAGACAAGAGGAGCTTAAAGCGATTAGTGAAATTAAAAGAAATTCGAAATATTTCTTTTCATATGCCAAAAACGAGGCAAAAACCACTTAAGTATATGACCCCTGCTCAGACAAGACGGATCCTACACAGATGACAACAAAGAAATGAGTGAGACACTGAAATTTCAATATGACTGTTCAGCGAGCCACTAAGCAGTCTAAACGTAGATAATCCAAAAATTTTTTTCATGAATGAGCCTCAAAACCCTGCTAATGTATGCCAAATTTCTGACATTACCCTAACTCACTAGACTGAGAAAACCATCGACGACATGCCCTTACACTCAGCCCCAGGCCCAGACTCGTGGAACTCTGTGTTCATTAAGAACTGCAAGAAGCCCCTCTCACTGGTGCTAAGTATGCTGTGGAGAAATTTTCTCCAGGAGGGGGTATCAGCCCCCTTTAGCCCTTTCAGCCCTGAGGGGCCCAGCCCTCTCAGAAGGGGCAAACGTCTTGTTTACTGCTACAGCAGTAATTGATCGCAGATGCAGTACGAGTATGGGACGTGGTCGCTTCGACCGATGCTCCTTGCAGACTCCAGTGTTGTAAAGTGTATTTTAATAAGAGACAGTCCATCTCTTACCTTAGCAGGACAATTAAGGAAAATCCTGCTCCCACTTTATTACCATGGTAAAGATAGTGTACATTGTTGTCTATGCTTAAGACAGCAAGAATCAAGCATTCTGCTTTGCTTCATGGAGGAAGTGGCAAGGAAGCAAAAAGTACTAGGTCAGCTTTTCCTTTGTGCTGGGGGAAGTGATGGCGTGGGGCGTTGTGGCGTCTTCAGATTACTTTTGACTCTACTGAGAGTGACACTGACGCCAGGATAACCAACAAAGAACGCTCTGTGCGTTAGTGTGAACAAAGTGTCTCATAAACACTTACAGAGAAGTGTGATCAACTTCTTAGTGATATTGTGTGAACAATTATTGATGAACAGTGTAACAACGAGTGTTGCGATCTAAAAGAGCTTAGTGCGACATTCTTCAAAGAACACTATTCTTCAATCAACTCAACGGATATCCGGGCGTAATTACGGGTCAGATACATATACCCAGGTAAGTGTTCTAACTAGTGATGTGCTACTATTGACTGCGCAGTTGAGTATAAAGTCATGAGTTAGTCACTTATCATAAACCCCGGTGATATGCGGACCTTTGAGTCCACACACGTAAGTTTGTCAGCAATCAGTGTATGAAATATGTTGACATAACACCCCCTAGGGGTAATTTATAATCTTACAAATTATAACTCATTTCAGCCCGTTGAGGAATGACTTCGACAGCTTCTCAAGACCTCGTCTGCAGGGGCGGCTGTGCAGGCGATGAGTTGTCTAAGTTAAGTTTTCCCTATATTTAAACTTAGCTGATAACCCATCTCTCAACATATGCTATGCTAGACACAGGTGAGATTCCACAGTCACTAAAATCAACAGATACAGACCCACTCCATAAAGGTGGCAGCAAAGCAGTAGCTAAGAACTATAGACCAATAGCTTTAGCGTCCCACATCATAAAAACCTTTGAAAGAGATCTAAGAAGCAGGATAGCAAACCACTTTGACTTCCAAAAATTGCACAATCCAGGGCAAAATGGTTCCAGAGCAGGTCGCTCCTGCCTCTCGCAACTATTGGACCACTATGATATGGTCTTAGATGAACTGGAAAACAAACAGAATGCAGATGTAGTACACACAGTGCTAATGGGATAACTAGCAAAGTAGTTAGATGGATCTTCAACTTTCTAACCAATTGAACACAAAGAGTAGTGGTAAACAGAGTTAAATCGCAAGCTGCAATAGTGAAGAGCTCTGTTCCACAAGGCACAGTACTTACCCCTATCCTGTTCCTCATTCTCATATCAGACAGAGATGGAAACCATAGCACTGTATTATCTTTTGCAGACGATACTAGGATCATCATGAGAATGTCATCCATTGAGGACACTGTTTATTTCTACTTGGAGATTTACTAAATTTTCCAATGGGCAACGGAGAAGAATATGATGTTGGATGAAGAAAAATTCCAACTACTCCGTTACGGAAAACTAGAGGAAATAATAGCTAGGACTGAGTATACTACAAACTCTATCTCACAAGAGAGCGGAAAAGTAATGTGAAGGACCTGGGTGTGGTAATGTCCTAAGATCTCACCTTCAAGGACCACAACAGTGCCACTATCACATCTGCGAGGAAACTGATAGGATGGATAATGAGAACATTCAATACAATATATGCTAAGCTAGTGATGATCCCTTTTAAATCACTTGTTCTCTCTAGGATGGAATACTGCTGTACATTAACATCCCTATTCAAGGCAGGTGAAATTGCAGATATAGAGAATGTATAGAGAACCTTTACTGCACGTATAAGTTCCATCAAACACCTTAACTACTGGGAGCGCCTGGAAGCACATGACTTGTACTCACTGGAGCGCAGGCGAGAGATGTATCATAATCTACGCCTGGAAGATTCTGGAGGGACTGGCCCCTAATCTGCACACAGAAATCACTACCTACGAAAGCAAAAGACTTGGCAGGCGATGCAACTTACCCCTCAGTGAAAAGTAGGGGCGTCACTGGTACACTAAGACTGTTTAACAGCCTCCCACAAGCCTTAAGGGGAATTATCAATAGGCCTTCTGAAGGGTTAAAGTCAATGCCAGATCAGCCAGGCTGTGGTTCGTACGTTGGACTACGTGCGGCCAGCAGTAACAGCCTTGTTGATCAGGCCCATGACCCACCGGGAGTCCCGGTCGTGGACCGGGCTGCGGGGGCGCTGATCCCCGGAATACCCTCCAGGTAGACCCTAGCATTCACTTCTCGTACAACCTCATCTATAAATAACTTCAACAAGCAATATAATTGTATATTCCAGAAATGTAAAAAAAAAAAAAAACAGACAAGAAGTAGATAAATAATTACTTTCTCCATACAAATATCGACCAGATAATAGCAGCACAATATACTAATTCAATTCAGAAATGCACGTAAAATTACGGGAGACCTATAATGGTACTTGACTGTATTCCTAAACACTCGTATAATTAATTATCCAGCACTGCGCCTCCCCTCACCCCAGAGGCTACTCATTGCCAAGAATAAGTCGGACATAACGATACTACGGTATCAAAATTTGGAATCACAAGAATAGTAATAATACATTCATATTAAAGGATACGAAAATGGTAAAATTATAACAAATTTAAAAAATTTAAAGAGGAATAAAAAGATTATTCGGGTGGATCATACCTTCTGCAGTACCACCTTTGTCAATTTCATAGGTGACCTAAGTCTTCATTATTGCTCCAAGTATTCCTGTACAATACATAATGACTCCCTAATCCAACATGAAAGAACAGACACATATGATTTGGAGCTTCCTAATATATATTTATTTCTTGTGTTCCACCACTGTCTCCCCGAGCCCGTGGATGGTCTCCCCGAGCCCGTGGATGGTCTCCCCGAGCCCGTGGATGGTCTCCCCGAGCCCGTGGATGGTCTCCCCGAGCCCGTGGATGGTCTCCCCGAGCCCGTGGATGGTCTCCCCGAGCCCGTGGATGGTCTCCCCGAGCCCGTGGATGGTCTCCCCGAGCCCGTGGATGGTCTCCCCGAGCCCGTGGATGGTCTCCCCGAGCCCGTGGATGGTCTCCCCGAGCCCGTGGATGGTCTCCCCGAGCCCGTGGATGGTCTCCCCGAGCCCGTGGATGGTTTCAAACGACGTAAAAGTCCCTGGTTTGTTATGGGTTATTCGAGCCCTTGTCTCGATCACTGAGTCTTAGAATCCTGACTTGGTCTCTGCGTGCAGTCGAGCACCTGGCTCGACGCTACATTCTTACCATAACATCATTATGAGTCCTAATCCTAAATAAATCTCTAATAGATAACTAGTGTGTAATGAACACTTGTCACTATTTATTAAAAACCCAAATGGAGACAAAAGCCCAGAAGATTAATTGATCTGAATATTTTGACCCCCTCTAGGATATTCTTCAGCAGGATCACAGAAGGGGTTCGATATATACAGATCAATCAATCCTCTGAGTTCCTGCTTCCATATGGGTTATTATCCGGTAAATCCATAATACATTACAAAGAATAAAGTCTATCACAACATAGAACTGAAATGACATAATCAAATATAAAAACTACACATGATAGTGTACATTAGATGAGAAATGTTAACATGGAGCAAATCTCAAGAAAAAATCAACATAGAATAAAAAAAGGCACAGCAAAACACAGGTGAAATTAATATACCATAAGACAGCATGTCGTAAACATGATAACGTAACTCAGAAGGCATCATCCATCCATGAGATGACAAAGTATATGTATATCACACAGATAACTTAAAAAATGCTATAAAATGAGAAATGAGAGAGAAAACAACAGATAATGAGATAGTAAATAAAGTTATCATAAACAGCAAACCTGAAAGAGTGAAAAACCAAGTAAAGATATTTTACTTAAAAGTCAGTAGCAGAATGAGAGCAAGATACGATCAAAGTCAGCAAACATAAATATGATCAAATAGAAGTATCAAGCGTAAAGATAGCAAAAGGAAGCAACATGAAGTAAGACAGCCAAAGATTAAAGATAGAGATAAAAACACAGTCATGTCTTCCTAATATCTTCTAATTAATGAAAAAGATAGCATACATACTTCTGTCAGACTTTAGGAAGAAAGAATCTAGATTTAGCACTGGAGATATACAGTTTATATGGCTGATTAGATCTACCTTATTTGAGAAGAAAGATACAAGGAAAAAATTCTGACGTACTTCCCAAATCATAAATTCACTGTCATAAAATAATGAATATACGAAAACTGAATACAACAGAAAAAACAGAAAAAAATAGATGTATTTCGGTCGATGTGCGATGCGAGAGTTATCCCAGCACTGCACAACCCCAGCTCAGATATCTCATTGCATATTATATATATGATCTCTCGATTCAAGCCAGCATTAATGTTTGTATATAATTTCGCTTGTTTGCGAACTGTTAAACACATACACACACACACATATATATATATATATATATATATATATATATATATATATATATATATATATATATATATATATATATATTATATATATTAATATTATTGTGACCAAGAACGAGCGGTATTGATCAATAACAACACTGCACTAGCCAAGGACTCGAACCCATGCTGCTTTGGCCTGCCTCATGGTGGGCGAAAACGCATGACGCCCTAATCCACTGGACCATACGATCCTTAAGAGTAGGGCATCCACTTAGCCTAGAGTCATCCACACGATGGTGTGAATGACTCCAGGCTAATTTCATATGGCCCACCATGAGGCAGGCCAAAGCAGCATGGGTTCGAGTCCTTGGCTAGTGCAGTGTTGTTGTTGATCAATACCACTCATTCGTGGTCACAATAATATAAAATACTGCTCGTTGAACTAGTACACCAAACAGGGACTAGAATGAAATTAGCCTAGAGTCATCCACACCATCGTGTGTCCTTGGGTAGGGAGTACAACATCCAGTTCTGCTGGATGCCCTATTCTTAAGGATCGTATGGTCCAGTGGATTAGGGCGTCATGCGTTTTTGCTCACGATGAGGCAGGCCAAAGCAGCATGGGTTCGAGTCCTTGGCTAGTGCAGTGTTGTTATTGATTATATATATATATATATATATATATATATATATATATATATATATATATATATATATATATATATATATATATACACACAACAATATTCAATACATCTATTGAAACAGGGAGATTGCCTGAGGCATGGAAGACAGCAAATGTAGTCCCAATCTTTAAAAAAGGAGACAGACATGAAGCATTAAACTACAGACCAGTGTCACTGGCATGTATAGCATGTAAAGTCATGGAGATTATCAGGAGAAGAATGGTGGAACATCTAGAAAGGAATGATCTCATCAACAGCAGCCAACATGGTACACAATACACAAATAACCCGCACATAAAAGACAGAAGCTTACGACGACGTTTCGGTCCGACTTGGACCATTGACAAAGTCACACTAACAGAGGAGGAGCAGGACGGCTATATATAGGCAGGAAGAGGTGGAGGTAGTAGTAGTGGTAGAAGTAGTAGTAGTAGTAGTAGTACAAGAATTGTATATAATACCGACAGGATGAAATGACACATGCACAACACCCGGGCATCCCCACCGTAGACGTTTCGCCATCCAGCCAGCCACTGGATGGCGAAACGTCCACAACAAAGACAACCAGACGCCGCACATGTGTCTTAATTTCATCAGTAGTTGTAGTAGAAGAGGAGGTAGTAGTAGTGGTAGTGGTAGAAGTGGGAAATAAGGAAGACGAGCCCGTCAAATACAAAGGAAGGGGAGCACTGCAAGAGAGCTAGAAACCCACAGAGGGAGAGCAAGCGCACCGAGGTGCGTGAAAGGGGAAGTGGTGAAATAAAATAAAGAAGGAACAGAAACACGAGACAGGAGAGAGAAAGACAACCCAGAGGAGAAAAGGAGAGAGGAAAGGGGAAGAGGAAGAAGAAAAAGAAAAAAAAAAAAAAAAAAAAAAAAAAAAAAAAAAAAAAAAAAAAAAAAAAAAAAAAAAAAAAAAAAAAAAAGTGAGGATTCAGGTTAAGTCACGGGTGTTCTGAAGTTTGGAGCATTTTACAATGTAGTGGGAGAGGAAGGCATCTACAGAGACGAAGCCAGGGCTAAGGTTCATACAAGGAAAGTTGTGTATTAGAGAGGATTCAACTAAACGGCGACTTTGTAGATGAATGGTTCAGAGAACCGACATGTTGATAAATTAGACACATGTGTCTAATTTATCAACATGTCGGTTCTCTGAACCATTCATCTACAAACCTGTCAGACACTGCAACTTCTTGGGATCTTAATACTTGGGAATTCTTCGCTTGCCTAATTCTTGGGCACGACCTACTTCAACATTGAACAAATGTTACACGACCTATGACTTCTGCACCTCTCCTGCCAACGGTTTATAAGCTCCTTCTCAGCACGTATGCCGTATTCTATTCAAGATTGATGGACTGACCACATCGACTCAAGGTTGAGGGACTGATTACCTCATTCTCCTTCTGTTCTTCAAGATTCTCCTTGGTATGGACTGATGAAGCCACTGTGTGGCGAAACGTTTCCTCAATAAAGATACCCAAGAGTTGCACATGTGTCTAATTTATCTAAACGGCGACTGTTCGAGTTGGAAGTAGGGAAGACAGTTTTAGCAGAAGACCAGTCAATAGGATGGCTATGATCTCTATGATCTCTGTTAGTGTGACTTTGTCAATGGTCCAAGTCGGACCGAAACGTCGTCGTAAGCTTCTGTCTTTTATGTGCGGGTTATTTGTGTATCGTTCCAGTCACGGTATTGTGCCTTTTTGTTATTTATTTAGCCAACATGGTTTCAGAGATGGGAAATCCTGTGTCACAAACCTACTGGAGTTCTATGACATGGTGACAGCAGTAAGACAAGAGAGAGAGGGGTGGGTGGATTGCATTTTCTTGGACTGCAAGAAGGCGTTTGACACAGTTCCACACAAGAGATTGGTGCAAAAACTGGAGGACCAAGCAGGGATAACAGGGAAGGCACTACAATGGATCAAGGAATACTTGTCAGGAAGACAGCAGCGAGTCATGGTACGTGGCGAGGTGTCAGAGTGGGCACCTGTGACCAGCGGGGTCCCACAGGGGTCAGTCCTAGGACCAGTGCTGTTTCTGGTATTTGTGAACGACATGACGGAAGGAATAAACTCTGAGGTGTCCCTGTTTGCAGATGACGTGAAGTTGATGAGAAGAATTCATTCGATCGAAGACCAGGCAGAACTACAAAGGGATCTGGACAGGCTGCAGACCTGGTCCACCAACTGGCTCCTGGAGTTCAATCCCACCAAGTGCAAAGTCATGAGGATTGGGGAAGGGCAAAGAAGACCGCAGACGGAGTACAGTCTAGGGGGCCAGAGACTACAAACATCACAAGGAAAAATATCTTGGGGTGAGTATAACACCAGGCACATCTCCTGAAGCGCACATCAACCAAATAACTACTGCAGCATATGGGCGCCTAGCAAACCTCAGAACAGCATTCCGACATCTTAAGGAATCATTCAGGACCCTGTACACCGTGTACGTTAGGCCCATATTGGAGTATGCGGCACCAGTTTCGAACCCACACCTAACCAAGCATGTAAAGAAACTAGAGAAAGTGCAAAGGTTTGCAACAAGACTAGTCCCAGAGTTAAGAGGTATGTCCTGTGAGGAGAGGTTAAGGGAAATCAACCTGACGACACTGGAGGACAGGAGAGATAGGGGGGACATGATAACGAATTACAAAATACTGAGAGGAATTGACAAGGTGGACAAAGACAGGATGTTCCAGAGACTGGACACAGCAACACGGGGACACATTTGGAAGCTGAAGACACAGATAAATCAAAGGGATGTTAGGAAGTATTTCTTCAGCCACAGAGTAGTCAGGAAGTGGAATAGTTTGGGAAGCGATGTAGTGGAGGCAGGATCCATACATAGCTTTAAGCAGAGGTACGATAAAGCTCATGGTTCAGGGAGTGTGACCTAGTAGCGACCAGTGAAGAGGTGGGGCCAGGAGCTTGGACTCGACCCCTGCAACCTCAACTAGGTGAGTACAACTAGGTGAGTCACACACACACACACACACACACATACACAACACTTTCACCTCACACAATCACTGTCTTCGCAAAGGCGCCCAGATACAACAGTTGAGAAGTATTATATATATATATATATATATATATATATATATATATATATATATATATATATATATATATATATATATATATATATATAAAACTTACCCCTCCAAACTGCCAATATCCCAAACTCCTATTTTAAAGTGCAGGCATTGTACTTCCCATTTCCAGTACTTAATTCTGGCTACATAAAAATTACCGGTTTCCCGGAATCCCTTCACTAAATATTACCCTGCTCAGACTCCAACAGCTCGTCAGGTCCCAAAAACCATTCGTCCTCATTCACTCTTATCTAACTCGCTCACACACTCTTGCTGGAAGTCCATGCCCCTGGCCCACAAAACCCCCGCCTTCCTTGCCCTACAGATTCACACGCTCTAAAACTCTTTCTACTTTGTTCCATTCTCTCTAAATGACCAAACCACCTCAACAGCCCCTTTTCAGCCCCCCTGATCCACATCTAATCCTAATTTTCACACCACGAATTCTCTGCAAAATATTTACACCACACATTGCCCTTAGATGCGACATCTCTACTACCTCCATGCTGCAGCATTTACAGCACATGCTTCACACCCATATATGAGTGTTGGTACTACTATACTCTTGTACATTCCCTTCTTTGCCTCCATGGATAACGATCTTTGTCTCCACAGATACCTCAACGCACCACTCATCTTTTTCCCTTCATCAATTTTATGGTTAACCTCATCTTTCATAAACCCATCCACTGCTAAGTCAACTCCGAAATATCCATAAACATTCGCTTCTTCCATACTTCCTCCCTCCAATGTGACATCAAGTTTTTCTTTATCTAAATCGTTTGATACCCTCATCACCTTACTCGTATCTATGTTCACTTTCAACTTTCTACCTTTACACACCCTCCCAGTCTCGTCCACTAACCTTTGCAACTTTTTTTAAAAGTCTCCCATAAGCACAGTATCATCAGCAAATAGTAACTGTCAACTCCCATTTTGTATTTGATTCCCCATAATTTAATCCCACCCCTCTCCCGAACACCCTAGCATTTACTTCTTTTACAACCCTATCTATAAATATATTAAACAACCATTGTGACATTACACATCCCTGTCTAAGACCTACTTTTACCGGGAAGTATTCTCCCTCTCTCCTACACACCCTAACCTGAGCCTCACTATCCTATTCCATATATTTGCAACGTTTGTCACATTGCTCCCCTATCCACTCTATCATATGCCTTTTCTAAATCCATAAATGCAATGAAAACTTTCCTACCTTTATCTAAATACTGTTCACATATATGCTTCAATGTAAATACTTAATCTACACATCCCCTACCCACTCTAAAGCCTCCTTGCTCATCTGCAATCCTACTCTGTGTCTTACCTCTAATTCTTTCGATAACCCTACCGTACACTTCCCCTCTTTCATATATTTATTAAACAAAAATACGAACCACTCCAACACTATATTCCCCCCCCCCCTGCTTTTAACATTTATGTCATGATCCCGTCAGTCCCAGCTGCTTTACCCCCTGTCATTCTACGTAATGCCTCACGTACCTCCCCCACACTCGCATCCTGTTCTTCTTCACTCCTAAAAGATATACCTCCCTGGCCAGTGCATGAAATTACCGCCTCCCTTCCTTAATCGACATTTAAAAGTTCCTCGAAATATTCCTGCCATCTACCAAATACCTCCATCTTCCCATCTACTAACTCCCCTACTCTGTTTTTGACTGACAAATCCATCCATTTCCTAGGTTTTCTTAACTTATCTCACTCCAAAGTTTTTTCTTATTCTCAGCAAAATTTCTTGACTGTGCCTCCTTCACTGTATCATCTGCTCTTCTTTTGCACTCCCTCTCACCACTCTCTTTACGTTTCTTTTACTTTCCATATACTCTGTCCTTCATATATCACTTCTGCTTTATAAAAACCTCTCATAAGCTACCTTTTTCTCTTTTATCGCACCCTTTAACTCATCATTCCATCAATCACTATTGCCTCCTGCACCCACCCTCCGATAGCTACAAATTTCTGCCCCACATTCTAATACGGCATCATTTTTAAAAATAACCGATCCCTCTTCAACCCCTCCCCCCCCCACCTATCTGCCAATAGTTGCTTATATCCTGCACTAACTTCCTCCTCCATTAGTTTGTAAACATTCACCTTTCTCTTACTGTTGACATTTCCTTCTGTCCCATCCTTCCTCAATAAAGATACCCAAGTGTTGCATATGTGTCTAATTTATCAACTTGTCGGTTCTCTGAACCATTTATCTACATTCCTGTCTGACACAGCAACATCTTGGTATCTTAATACACTTGCCTAACCTTTAGGCATGACCTACTTCCACATTTGGATTTGTCAAGGGTGATGCCACCTACGACTGCTTCACTTCACCTGCCTACAATATACAAGCCACTTCTTCGTGAATATGATGTATTCTTTTCAAGATTGATGGACTGATTACATCGACTTAAGGCTGAGGGACTGATTACCTCAAACTCCTCTTGTTCTTTACCATTCTTCTTCGTATGGACTGATGAAGGGACTGTGTGACGAAACGTTTCCTCGGTAAAGATACCCAAGTGTTGCACATATGTCTAATGCATGAATCATAATAATAACTGGATAAAAGAAAGGATATAGGAAAGTGCAGGTTTGGTAATAGAGTTGTGGATGATTGGAACAAAGTTCTGAGTACCGTCATAGAAGCTAAGACGTTGTGTAGTTTTAAAAATAATTTAGATAAATACATGAGTGGGTGTGAGTTGGACCTGACTAGCTTGCGCTAACAGATCTGATGCCATGCCCCTTGCGCAAGTGGATGTGACCTAACCTGACTAGGTGGATCATTGGTTTAAGCGGGAAGGTGACTTGAACCTGCCTCGCATGGGCCAGTAGGCCTGCTGCAGTGTTCCTTCTTTCTTATGTTCTTATGATCAACGTATAAAGTCATGCTGAATACCCGAATGATACTAAACTGACTTACATATAAGATTATGACGACTGCATGAATGATTCTAAACTGACCTACATAGAAGGTTATACTGCCTGCCAGGTTTCTAGAGATGCCCTGGGAACCTTCACTACACGGATACGATGATGATGCAACACTGTGGATTATATCTCCTTACACCTCACTATGATTTTTTTTTACTGGCAAGTGTGGTGTGAAGAAATGCTGAAACAAAATCACTTACATATATCATTTTTATTAGTATAAGTGTTCATATTAAGTTACTTTATTTTTTGGGAGGAATTCATTACATAGCAGAGAAAGTTATTATTTTTGGGACACATTAAAATAAGCCGTAAAATATATTTAGGATTAAATCTTTGTTGTAGCCTTATGAATACTTTCTCGATGTTCACACACACACACACACACACACACACACACACACACACACACACACACACACACACACACACACACACATCAGTGCAACCAAACACTCTAAACCAAAACACTCATGCCACATCCAATGCCCCCACCCACTGCATTACAAACTCCACCCCCACAGCAACAACCCATAGTTCCTTATCAGGTCTCCCACTTCCCCAACCCCAATATACCTCCCAGACCACAGTCTTAGAAAAGAAGTTGAAGGTGTGGTATACAAATGCAGATGGAATAACAAATAAGTATGAGGAGTGGCACGAAAGAATCAAGGAGACATCCCCAGACATAATAGCACTCACAGAAACAAAACTCACCAGAATAATAACAGATTCAACCTCTCCATCCGGATATCAAATCCTCAGGAAAGACAGAGGGAGGAGAGGGGGAGGAGGAGTTGCACTGCTCATTAAAAACCAGTGGGGTTTGGAGAAAATGGAAGGAATGGATGGCACGGGCGAAAGGGATTACTTAGTAGGAACAATCCAGTCAGAGGGACATAAGGTGATAATTGCAGTAATGTACAACTCACCACAGAACTGCAGGAGGCCAAGAGAAGAATACGATGAGAGCAACAGAGCAGTGGTCGACACACTAGCCGAGGTGGCCAGGAGAGCACACATGGGGGGAGCAAAGTTGCTAGTTATGGGTGATTTCAATCACAAGGAGATTGACTGGGAAAACCTGGAGCCCCATGGGGGTTCCGAAACATGGAGAGCCAAGATGATAGATGTGGTACTGCAAAACCTCATGCATCAACATGTTAGAGACACTACCAGAGAGAGGAGAGGATGAACCAGCAAGACTGGACCTTGTATTCACCTTGAGTAGTTCGGACATCGAGGATATCATGTACGAAAGGCCCCTGGGAGCTAGTGATCATGTGGTTCTGTACTTCGACTACATAGTTGAGCTCCAAGTGGAGAGAGTAGCAGGAATAGGATGGGATAAACCAAACTACAAAACGGGGAACTACTCAGGCATGAGGAACTTCCTTCAAGACATTCAGAGGGAGAGGGAACTGACAGGAAAACCAGTACAAGAAATGATGGACTATGTGGCAACAAAATGCAAGGAGGCAGAGGAGAGGTTTGTTCCCAAGAGAAACAGAAATAATGGGAAGAACAGAACGAGTCCTTGGTTCACCCAAAGGTGTAGGGAGGCAAAAACTAGGTGTACTAGAGAATGGAAAAGGTACAGAAGACAGAGAACTCAGAGATTAGCCGAAGAGCCAGAAACGAATATGCACAGATAAGAAGGGAGGCTCAGCGACAATTTGAAAATGACATAGCATCGAAAGTCAAGACTGACCCGAAGCTGTTGTACAGCCACACCAGGAGGAAAACAACAGTCAAGGACCGGGTAATCAGACTGAGGAAGGGTGATGGGGAATTCACAAGAAATGACCGAGAGGCATGGTATTTGTCACTGGAGGACAGGAGGGTCAGGGGAGACACGATAACGACATATAAAATACTGCACGGAATAGACAAGGTGGACAAAGACGGGATGTTCCAGAGATGGGACACAGACACAAGAGGTCACAATTGGAAGTTGAAGACTCAGATGAATCAAAGGGATGTTAGGAAGTATTTCTTCAGTCATAGAGTAGTCAGGCCGTGGAATAGCCTAGAAAGTGACGTAACCATACATAGTTTTAAGGCGAGGTATGATAAAGCTCATGGGGCAGGGAGAGAGAGGACCTAGTAGCAATCAGCGAAGAGGCGGGGCCAGGAGCTATGAATCGACCCTTGCAACCACAAATAGGTGAGCACAAATAGGTGAGTACACACACTGTTCTAGGGACGGGAAATCCTGTTCACAAACCTGCTGGAGTTCTGTGACAGGGTGACAGTAGTAAGATAGAGGGAGGGGTGGGTAGATTGCATTTTCTTGGACTGCAAGAAGGCGATTAGTGCAGAAGCTGGAGGACCAGGCAGGGATAACAGGGAAGACGCTTCAGTGAATCAGGGAATACCTGTCAGTAAGACAACGAGTCGTGACACGTGGCGAGGTGTCAGAGCGGGCACCTATGACAGGTGCTGTTTCTGGTATTTGTGAACATGACAGAAGGAATAGACTCCGAAGTATCCCTGTTTGCAGATGATGTGAAGTTGATTAGAAGAATCCAATTGGACGAGGAACAAGCAGAACTACAAAGGGATCTGGACAGGCTGCATTCCTAGTCCAGCAACTGGCTCCTGAAGTTCAACCACACCAAGTGCAAAGTCATGAAGATTGGGGAAGGGCAAAGCAGACCACAGACGAAGTACAATGTAGGGGATCAGAGACTACAAACCTCACTCAAGGAAAAGGATCTTGGGGTGAGTATAACACCTGGCACATCTCCTGAGGCCCACATCAACCAAATAACTGCTGCAGCATATGGGCACCTGGCAAACCTAAGAACAGCATTCCGACATCTTAACAAGGAATCGTTCAGGACCCTGTACACCGTGTACGTTAGGCCCATACTGGAGGTGTGAGTTCCAAACTGGCCATTCAATATTAAAGTCACTCCGAAGAGGAACATGCATATGTTTTCAAAGTGATGTTTAAATAGGACTCAAAATTTCATCTGCACTTGCCAATTGTTCTTCGAAACCTGATCCTCATTTCCTTACACAAGTATTGAAAATTTAAATTTGATCAGTTGATTTTTTGAGATATGAGCGAAATAAAATTAACAGGTTGGAGGAAGAAAATAGAAAAAAAAATTCTGGCAATTACTTTCAGGTCGTCCATCAGGGAATACTTAAAAACTGTATGTACTGTTTTAAGCTTGTTGTGCAAGATATAAATTAAGGTAAAAAAATCTGCATCACGTTCTATTAAAAAAAAAAACTGATGAGAGATAAATGGGGTTCAGTGGGTAAATTGCATTCACAGGTAGTTTTAGACTGAGTGGCGGACGAGGATTATGCTGACACTGGTGTAAATGGTACACTCTTTGGTACCGAAAAGTGAGGCCTTTGACAAGATGTGTGAATGTTTAGATAACTATGAGTGTCAATACTCTTCATTTAAGCGTCTTGATATATATCAAAATCACTGTAATGATGTGGAAAAGATTCAATCAAAGATTAAAAAAAAATATACAAGGTTTCGTGATTCTGGGCATAAAATTCTTAGGAAGAAGTGGGATGGTAGACCTAAATTTAAATGCGAGGAAATCAGAACCTATGTGTAAAATGCTCAGAGTATCCTGATATCCATGACCTCAACAACGGTAAATCGATGATAAATGAATGTCTTGATCACTTACTCCATGGCATAATATAATAAACGGCTGATACACGCGATTGTTGGTCGCCGATGTATTACAATAACTCTCAGCATTGTATTAGCTTGTCGACCAAGGTCGTTTGTATCACCAGTTCTATTGTCAATAAACATTTATATCCACATGAAACGTACATCTCATTAATTCATTGAAATGCTCAGTAGTTTGTTCTCGAGTAAATATAGAAAATTTTATATACTCACCAGTACACTTGTCCAGGGAGCAGAATCAGTTTACGGTCTGGGAAGATTCACAGTTTATTTTTGTTAATGCCGACTTTAATGTTTCTATAGTAAAGGTCATGGAATGAATAGACTGCGTCACTTCTGGAAAGATTATCATCCATAATGGTCATCGCCCCAGAGATATTCCATGTACAGAGTTCGCAGGAATGTTCGGTCAAATCAGTATTCAACAGTACAAGAAACCAGTTTCACCTGGAATCATATCTGTGACTATCGGAGCTCTGTGGCCTCCTGATAAGCAAGAGCGAATTGCCTTAAAATGTACAAAGCCATTATCTGTGGCAATATAGCTTCACTTTACGACTCCAGCCAGACTTACAATCCACCTTCTTTCATGGTAACCTTTGCTGAGAGTCATTTGCATAAACTCACTATGATGGGCACATTATAGAGTGAATTTATGTAAATGACTCAGCAAAGGTTACCATGTAAGAAGGTGGATTATAAGTGTCATTCATCAATATAGATCCTGCCAACCCAGTACAATCTACAAGCCCGGTGACATTTGACCAGCCACTCTGCATCAAGGCAGCTGAGATAGTGACATGTTCACCAGATATGACCCATCTGGTGTGTAAGATTAGGTGATTTCCACATACGTGAGTTCCATCAGCTATGAGGTATGTTACTGGTATACACAACACAACAAGCACATCTCTGGTTGGATACCTCTGGTTGTGTAGCTGGGACTGACATGGGGTAGCTATGCATCTACGTGAAGTACATCAGGCATGTCTGACAGGTGAATTTACTACCGATGATAGTGTACATGTAGGACTTGGAAACCCTGACCAAGATGGAAAGGAGACAAATGCAATATAATGCGATTCTTCATTAATAACGTTTCGCTCACACATTGGCCTTTACCAAGTCAAAAACAGTTCTGATAAAGCTCATTGCGTGGGCAAAACGTTGTCAATAAAGACTCGCATTTGTCTATTTTTTTCCATCGTGTAGGTATTTTATACCATTTCACTTCACCTGACCAGGAGGATGAGTTCCGAGGAGTGCCTAAAGTTTACTGAGAGACGGTACTTCATTATTTGCCACTCAACTCATTTCTGAGGAAGAAACTCTTCTGATCATACTACTGAACAGTTGTTAATACGGTTACTGAAGACTTCAGGAGCATAACACATGATAGAGGAATCAAAGACAACTTGACAGAGTGAGTGCATGCTTTACCTTATAGTATCCCTCTCTGTTTTGCTGGAGGTACTCACAGGGGTCCATGACACAACACATGACACAACAACACAAAGATACAAGAGTTAGTAGTGAAGCCAGAGATGTAAGAAACTTAGCAAAGTCACTTAATTAACAACGTTACATCAGCCCTTTCTGTTTAAGATCGAATTACTGGCGCCTACAAGAGCAACTACCAAACATCATTCAAACCGCTCCTATCATAATGTGCAACAGTGGATTGCCAATTAAATGTGTTTTCGAAAGGGTAGGACAAGAACAGCCACTGGCACATTGGTAGACAGACACAGATACGCAGTTACCCCAGCCAGTGTGTTACACATGATCGCCAGTGGCTGCGAAACAGGATGTGGTAGGTCTTGTAACAGCAAACAAGTGAGGTTAAACTGCTCAGTTATGTGCAGTCACCCTCACGGACTTACATGCTCTATCACCCAAGTTGGTTCCGATTGTACTCGGGTACTTAAAAATTAACCAAGTGTTATGTAATCTATGCTGTCTTAGGAAATACGCAGATATTATGCACCTGACAATGTCATTCAAACGAGTCCACCGAGTCGTATCAATTATGCAATGATGAAGACTGAAGATAATTGAAGGTGTTAGTCTCGTGATGTCATCTGATTTGATAATGGCGTTGTCAACACATTTCCACATTTTATAAAATTATAATTACTTAGCATTTTACCTGCTGTTCATTAACTAATTATTTTTTTTCTATTTGAACAATGTGTCAGCTATTAATTTACTTTAGCGAAAAAAAAATATATATATTACACCAAAAAAATGACATTTCTCTCAATTGCCCCCTTAAAATGTCCGGGAAATTTTCGTGTTCCTAAGTGAATCCTACAAGCTTTAAACTCTACATATACCCAGGTACTCAACACAATTTGATCACCTGATGCGGAGTTAGAAAGCTTTCAATATTTGTACGAATCTTCATTACGGTGGACATCTTGGATTTTAAGTTTTCCTTGGTCTGGTATTCCAGGGAAATTTTGGACTGGTATTCAATGGTCACTCTCAGTGAATCTTAAAATTAGCAAGTTACGAAGATTTTTTCCTGCTTTTGGTTGAATTTGAGCTAATAATCTTCGAGTTAGGATAGTTTAGGTCAGGTAGGTGAGGGTAGTTCAGTTTCGATTAGGTTATGCTAGATTTGTATCAAAGGTACTGACAGGATGACGAATTAGACACCTGTGCAACGTCTGGGAATCAGACAGTGCACAGGTGTCTAATTCATTATACTAGGTTATATTAAATTAGGTCAGTATTACGAACACAGGTAAAGAATGACCTGTGAGACCTGGTCGTAATGGGAATTGGAGCAAACAAACTCAGCAATAGACTGTAATGTATATTTTGCCTTCACCCTCTATATGCAGATATGTACACTATGTACAATATGTACAGATAGAATTAGTGTACACCACTGAGATAGATGGCAAAATGTCAGAGTGCACTGCATTCAACCAGTAGGTAGGCAAGTCTGCCAATGCTTACCGCATGTGAACCACGTTGCTTCAGCTTTGTGATTGGTCAATGAACCAAGGTACTGATTTAACGATGGGTACTCTATTGATCGTTAAACCCATAGCACCTGGTTTGCTGGTTGGGAGGCAGCCTATATGGGAATGTGGCATACGCTGAATAAATTATAACATACTCTTTGCATGCCACAGTCAGTTTAGTTTAGCTTAGTTCAGTTAGGTTAATTAGATTAGCTTAGGGTAAGGCTAATTTGGGTTAGGTTAAATTAGATTAAGTTAGGCAAGGTTATTTCGGATTGACCGAGTTAGGTTATGTTAGCTTAGATTGTTAGGATAATTTAGGGTGGGTTAGTTTAGGCTAGACAGAGTAGGATACGTCAAACTAAGTCAAACTGATTAGTTTAGATTACCTTAGTTTAGATTACCTTAGTTCACGTTTTGTAAGTTTTTGATGAATTAGTGTTGATTAGCTTAGATTAGGCTAGCTTAAGATGAGTTGAGATTAGGATAGCTTAGGAAATGTTAGGTTTGGTTAGCTTTATTTTGGTTAGGCTGGGATATGCTAGGTTAGGTGAGCCTTGATAAAGGTGATGTTAATTTAGAAGAGTTTAGATATCAGTTAATTTTGGTTGGGTTAGTTTAGGTTAGATTTCGTTACCTGTAGCGTACCTGTACCCATTTTAAGAGGTCACTGCCCCACGGCCCGGACCAAGATCAGACCTCTTGGTTGTTAGCCTGATGGATCAAGCTATTAGTGCCCCCCCCCCGTCCTCAGTCCAACATATGCATCACAACCTGGCTGATCAGAAACTGACTTGAGGAATTTGTTTAATCCCTCTTGAAGACAGCTATGGGTTTGTTGGCTATTCCTCTTATGCATGAAGGGAGGATGTTGAATTATTATTATAATCAAGGGGGAAGCGCTAAACCTGGAGGATTATACAGCGCCTGTGGGGGGGGATGTGGAAGGCATTCAGGCTTAATTCGGGGAACTGGAGCACAGATCCAATTCCCTAAATCAAGAGCCCCTCACCAACATCAAGGAACCTTCCTTGAGGGGGGAGGATGTTGAAGAGTCGTGGCCCTTTTACACTTAGTGAGTTCTCAGTGTGTTCATCGCTCCCCTGCTTTTCACCGGAGGTATCCTGCACTTTCTGCCAAGCTTATCGTATGTAGTGTACGGGTTTGGAACCAATTCCTTCGGTATCTTGTAGGTATAGATTATGATGTATCTTTCACGCATACTCTCTAAGGAGTACAGTTCTAGGGACTCCAAGCATTCCCATTAATTTAGGTGTTTGACTAAGTTAATACGAGGTATGAAAGTTCTGTGCATTTTCGTTTTGCAGCTTCGCTTACCTTGACATGGGTCATTAGTTTACAGGAATATTCCAGCCTAGAGAGAACAAGTGCTCTGAAAAGTATCATCAATGGAGTAGCATCACTTGTTTATAACTTCTAGTTATCCAGCCATTCATTTTCCTTGCAGCTGGAAAGACACGTTTCTTGAATGAGAGATCTGACATTATCACTTCTAGGTCTCTCACAATAGACTAATAATGTAATATTTTGGTTCATGATGAATTAGACACATGTACATTTGGGTATTTTTATGCTGTAGACGTTTCTCCAGCCAGTGACTTGATCAATAAAATACAGAACACTGAAGATGCAGATGACGAGGTAATCAGTCCTAGGCTGAGGGACTGATTACATCTTTTACCTCTTCATTCTGTATTGTATTGATAATGCTACTGGTTGGAGAAATATCTACAGCATAAAGATACCCAGATGCTGCACAGGTGTCTAATTCATCATCTTGTCGGTACTGTATACCACTGATATGCACTAGGGTTTGATGAAATTGAGACATGTGCAACATCTGGGTATCTTTATTGCAGACGTTTCGCCATCCAGTGGCTTTATCAATACAAATTCCAGGACATAACTTGAAGACAGGAGAACTATGTACAGAAGATGAGGTAATCAGTCCCTCAACCTAGCAGTAGGTGCGAAGAGCACCGTACTCGTGGAGATTCTGAATTATTATTATTATTATAATCAAGGGGGAAGCGCTAAACCCGGAGGATTATACAGCGCCTGGGGGGGGGGATGTGGAAGGCATTCAGGCTTAATTCGGGGAACTGGAGCACAGATCCAATTCCCTAAATCAAGAGCCCCTCACCAACATCAAGGGAGATTCTGAAGCAGAAGCGAGGCGCCTGACGCTTATATAGTAACGTCAGGTGGAAATGGGACGGGTAACAGACTAGGGCATAGTCACTGGTAGGCGGGATTCCCCAGTGGAAGTAGGTCCTTCCCAAAGAGATGGGTTAGTTGTAGTAGTTGTCGTAGTCGTGAAGGTTATGTACATGTTTATGTACACGTTTATGTCGTTGTCTGTGTCAGATATGATAATGAGAGAGAGACATGGGGGTGAGTACCATGTTTTCAGGCACAGAAGTTTTCACTGTGTAGCAACCCTTGATTTAACTTTGTCTAATATTACTCTTTGGGTTCTATTAGACGTTAAATATCCATCTGCCCACAATTATAGTTATTCCATTAGCACACATTTTTGTGTGTAATTACCCATGGTTACACATGTCGAAGGATTTTACCATGTCTGCAATTTTCCTTTTTTTTTTTTCTTGTCCAGGCTGTCTTGAGCAAGTAGCTCTGAACCCATGTCGGTCTGAGTTATGCAATTGCTGCTGTTCCATATGGTTTGTAATCTTGCTTCTTAAAACTCTCTCAACAGTCCTGATAATGTGGGATGCGAGTGCTATCAGTCTATAATAGTTTTCAATTGCTAGTTTGCCACCATTCTTCTTGATGAATATGGAGTTCTACGAGTTTGGGTCTGGGGTGGAGTTTACGAGGATATGATCAATGGCTTCTTCGAGGGTGATAACAGAAATCTGGGAGATGTCTGTGGCATTTTGTGTCTCATTTTTTGAAGAATTCACGTGGGTCGTCAATCTTTAGGTCGATTAGTGGCTCACTAATAGAAGCATTTCACTCATTTCTTTCTCATCATCACTATGTTCCATCTCATTTAATCAATGGCCAGATACTAGATGTTACCTTACTCAGGATTTTTCATTTGAGAATTTTTTTGATTATTTTCCATTTCTCTAACCAGTGTCATTTTTCGTTCTTCTGAAAATCTGCTCCATATGAGCTGTTATTCGTCTTCTTCGCCTGTAGAGTGAACACCTCTTCCTTTCCAACCTGCATCATCATGTTCCTAATGGTATGTGTCTGGAGAATACTTCTAGTGCTACTGAGCTCATCATTATCATCTTGAAATACGGGTTAAGGGCAACGTTAATCATATATTGCTTTTCCAGCACATTTAAGAAAGTTCACGACTGATTATCTCCCAGTTGATTTTTACTGTCTTCAACACTAATGAGTCGGTTTATGTTAGGCTGGTTTAGGTTTGACTAGTTTAACATAGGTCAGCTTAGACACCTTAGAAAAATTAGCAAGTTTCTCTTAAACCTTCTGCCCATATTCACCTAGCAAACAGATAACTAATTATAATAACAATAATATTTAATTCTACAGATACACGATACAACTTATACAAACCTAGCTGACTTCAGTGACATACTCTTTAGAAAGCTCCTGGTTGTAAGAGCATTTCAGGCAACAGGCTAATTTTGTCCCCAGGATGCAACCCACACCAGTCGACTACCACCCAGGTGCTTGCTGCTAGATGGACAGTAACAGCAGGTATCCTAAGGAAATAAGCCACACACTCTGACTTTCTCGGGTTATCCTGGGTTACTAACCCTCCAAGTTTACTATTCCAAGTCCTCTTACTTGGAATAGTAAACCATTTACATATCAGAAGCCATTTAAACAGCACTAGTGGTACTCGTGTAGTTGAAAAAGTCTTTCATTTGTCATCGTCACCACGATGACAGAGGCCTTTTTTTTTGTTTAATATGCTTTTGTGTTTAATTATTTTTTATTGATTCATGTATCTAACCTAACTTAATTTAGCCTCTCTCGGCCTAACTTAACCGTACCCATCTAGTTACCGCAATCGTACATAGTTTATCATCATCCTGTTCTACGTAATCTATTATTTCAGGAATATCGCTAGTATTTTCCTGGGTGAAAACTGAGAGGAAGTAGGTATTTAGAACTTCACACATATCCTTATCACTGTCAGTGATCTGACCAGAGTTACTCTTAAGTGGGTCAATCTTGTCCCTAATTTTACTTCTGTATACCTGAAAGAACCCTTTTGGGTTAGTCTTTGAATCCCTTGCAACCTTAGCCTCAATCTCTTTTTGCTTTTCTTATTCCTTTTTTTTATATCTCTCTATATTGATTTCTTAACTGCCCATCCCCTCTTTTGATACGCCTATATATGCTTCTCTTTTGACCAATGAGATGTTTTAATCTATTGTTCATCCATTTGGGATCATTTTTGTTAGATCTAATTTCCCTACTCGGAACAAAAGTTGTCTGGGCAGCTAGAACTTAGCTCTGAAAAACGTCATATTGGCAGCCAAGATCACCTACCTGACCCATAGTCAGGACATCCCAATTTAGCCCGCCCAGGTAATTTTTCAGTCCCATGAAGTCGGCCAAGTGAAAATCTGGGACAGAGATTTGATTGCAGTTATCTAGGTAATTTCATGATATATTGAAACTAAGTGATTTGTGATCACTTTCCCCAAGCTCATCATTAACCTCAAGATTATTAATTATTGAATCTTTGTTGGCGAGAACCAAGTCAAGCAGATTGTTTCCTCTAGTTGGTTCTGTCACAACATGTTCTAAAAAGCAATCCTGAACCGTATCAAGAAAGTCACTAGACTCAAGATTTCCTGTCATATTGTTCCAATCAATTTGTCTAAAGTTAAAATCTCCCATTATCACAACATTTTCATATCTAGATGCCTTATGAATTTCGTCCCATAACAGCTTACTGCACTCCCTATCAAGGTTTGGGAGCCTATAAATCACACCCAAAATTAATTTGTCACGACCCTCGAGAAACTGAAGCCAAACCGATTCTGTGTTCGATGTTTCTAATCTTACATCATGTCTAAGACAACAATTTAAATTATCTCTGACATACATCGCCACACCACCACCCTTCCTGTTGACCCTATCAGTGTGGAATAGTTTATAACCCTGTATGTTGCATTCAGAAGGCATTTCTCTATCTTTCAGGTTGAACCAGGTCTCTGTTATAACAATAATATCTATATTACCTACACTTGCAAGTAATTTTAGCTCATCTATCTTATTTCTTAGATTCCTACTATTTGTATAGTAAACCTTAAGGGAGCTAGTCACTCGTTGCCCTCTGCTATCCCTCTTTGTTGATCAATTGATTTGCCATTACTAGCAACTTTATTTTGAATATTGTCTTTCAAACATATCCCTGAGGTTGAGGTATCCCGGTAATAACTGCCGTTTTTAACCCTAATGCTGCAGCCTGATTGTTTCCCACATACACCCATACATCTATAATCTATCAGTTTAAATTCCTAGACAAGTCATCAATTACCCTCTCAATTGAATTGGCTAATGCAACCACTCCATCCCCAGAGAGATGAACCCCATCCCTTGCATACATATCACGTTTGCCAAAGAATAGGTCCCAGTTATCAATGAATGGGATTGCAAGTTCCTTGCAGTACCTGTCTAGCCAGCGATTTATACCAATTGCCCTAGACATCCTTTCATTGCCCACTCCCTTTCTAGGCAAGATGCTACACATGACTGGGATCCCTCCCTTAGACCTAACTACTTCTACGGCTGACCTGCACTTATCCAGCAGCTCCTCTCTCCTGCCCTTCCCAATGTCATTACCCCCAGCACTAAGACAGATAATGAGCTTGTTCCCATTACCTGCCATAATATTATCCAACCTGCTGACTATGTCACCAACACCAGCTCCAGGAAGACACTCTCTGTCTGACCTTTCTGTCTCTGTTACAAAATGTACGGTCCATACATCTTACCTGAGAATCGCCTACTATTAAAATATTCTTACATTGATTAGCAGGGGAATCAGTGGTACCTTCAACCTCACTAACCACTGAAGTACACTCGTCTTGGAGAACAGAGAATCGATTTCCTACCTTCACATCTTCTCTATTAACTCTCATCTTCCTTCTTCCTGAGCTGTGAACCACTTACCACTTAAAGCGGCTGCCACTATCACTGCTGGTGACCATTTCCCCCTTACCAGCTAAATCCTTCTCACACTCGCTCCCAAACTCATCTATGCGAAGCTTCAGCCTCCTATTTTCCTCCTGAAGAAGTAGAATCTCCTTCAACGCTTGAACCTGAGATTCTAAAACACTACAACAAGCCATGGTGCTTGGTAACAGCCCACGCTAACTCCCAAGAGCTTAGGCAGGTAGGACCGCACTTGACCACTGGCCTCAGCGTACTGACCACTGACCTCAGCGTCCTAACTTAACGTAAGCCAGTCTAAAAATAACAAAAAAGGCACAATACCGTGACTGGAACGATACACAAATAACCCGCACATAAAAGAGAGAAGCTTACGACGACGTTTCGGTCCGACTTGGACCATTGACAAAGTCACACTAACCAGAGGTACGAAGGAATGAACGAAAGTTCAGGTAAGATCCCAAATGGGATGAGCGGGGAAGACGGGACAGACGAAGAATAGTGCTGGAGAGGAGTGTTCTTAGTCGTAGAAATAGAGCCAGGGCTTAACCCAGCAGGGAAGGCGATCGTGGGACAGATATTGAGAAGAGAAATTCAGGCTCTTCTGTTGGGACTCCGGTGGGGTGAGCGGGAAGGAAGGGACATGCGGTGTTTAGAGCTAGAGGTGTGTAGAACTGGGCCATGTCTTAACCCAAAAGCTAAGGCGAATGTGGGTCAGAGAATGGTACCTGTCATAGAAGGTACCTGTCAGCAAATCCAAGGTTATTTGTAAATAGGGTTAGGAGCAGGATCATGCAAGGAGTAGAAAAGGTTGTGTTGGTTTGTGGGTCTGCGAATGTCTTCGTCAAGGAGAGAGGTCCAGTAGTCATGTCGTATCTCAAGTTTGTCTATCTGTCTGTCACTGAGCGTCTTCCAGTACAGATTCAGCGCAGGGATGTCTAATTGGGCATAGAGAGACTCGCTTGTGGCGAAGTCCTCCCATCTGGCATCAAGCACCCAGCGCAGCGCCTTGTTCTGGACACGCTGCAGTTTAAGTAAGTTTGTTTTTGCTGCAAGAGAGAGGGCTAGAGGAGAGTAAGTTATCAGAGGACGTATTAGGGATTTGTAGAGGTGTAGTTTGGTGCGTTGAGAGGCATGTTTCAGCTTGTAGAGGCCCGCAAGGGCCTTAAGTGAATGTGTCCGTGTAAGCGTAGAAGGTAGTCAAGATTAACGCCAAGGACAGTGACAGATAGTGTCATGGGGATGTAAGTGCGGGTGTCAGCTGTTCTGAGCTCGACAGGTAATGGGGGATCACGTTTTCTGTAGTTAAAATATGTAATGCTGGATTTAGCTGCATTGGTTTTGATCCTCCATTTTTGTTCCCAGATGGCTTTCCTGTCGACCTCATTTTGTTTTGTGTGTGAGTGTATCTATATTGGCATGAGTGATAAGTTGTGTAATGTCGTCTGCATAGGCTAGTGTGATGGAGTTTTGGTATACAGGTGTTGGAATGTCGTTAGTGTATAAAATGTAGAGGGTAGGGGAGAGGACAGATCCCTGGGGTACTGTGGCATTTAGTGTGAAGTAGTCAGAGTAACAGCCTTGGAATCTGATTCTCATGGTACGGCCGTCTAGGAAGTCGCAGAGGAGTTTACGAGTAGTGAGAGGCAGGTTAAAGTTAGTGCAGAGTTTGTACTTGAGCCCTTGGTGCCAGACAGTGTCAAAAGCTTTTTCAACGTCTTTTGCAACCAGGGCTGTCCTGTTTCTTTGTTCTGTGTTTATGTGGATGTAGTTGAGAATGATGTTAATGGCATCTTGTGTGGATCTGTGTGTTCTGAAGCCAAACTGACCATCAGAAAGTAGAGAGTTGTGTTCCAGGTATCTGCGAAGGCGATGGTTGATGAGTTTTTCAAAGAGTTTACCTAAAGTTTCGAGGAGGCTGATAGGGCGATAATTTCTAGGATCAGAGTGGTCTTTTTTGGGTTTAGGAAGGAGGATAGCAGTAGCAGCTTGAAGAGGGAAGGGAAGTATCCAGAGGCAAGGGAGGCATTGAGGAGGTTTGTGTAGGAAGTAATGATAGAGTCAGGAAGGTGTTTTAGGATAATATGGTTTAGGCCAGAGGCGCCAGGAGCTTGGAGGAAGGTGTCTGAGGAGAGTTTTAATGTCTGTGTTGGTGAAAGGAGTGTCGAGTTCTTGGGAGGAGGTAAGAGAGAGTAGATGAATGTGGCTATCTGGTGTTGTATCTTGTGTGTGTGCAGTGTTCCAATGTTCTATGTTCTGAATGTGTTGAATAACGTTGGGTGAGGTCGGTGAGGGTGGAAGATGTTCTCCCAGATGTGTTTGAAGATGTTGGTAGCAGCCTGCGGGTCTGAGATGTGTGTGTTGTTGTGGGTGATGTGTTTGAATTTGTTGGTGGAGTAGTGCTCTTATTTTTTTGATAAAGTTCCAGAAGGCTTTAGTGTTTTTAATATGCTGTTTGTCAGCTTGTTGTATGAGTTGTGACCAGTGATTGTTGTGGTCTTGGTCTAGACTGTGTAGAATGTTGTTTCTAAGGTAAGTGAGATCTAATCTAACTTGATTAAATCTGTGTGTGTTGTAGAGGAAGCGGTTGTGGTAGCAGATAATTAGTCTTCTTGTTCTGAGTGACGGTTTGAAGGAATAACGAGTGGTGTGAGTTTTCTTTGGTATTGCGTTGTTGGCTGCTTGTGTAATGGTGTCCTGGATGAGAGCAAGTTGAGTGTCAATGTCAGAGATAGGTTTGTTGTTATAGTCGTAGGTGAGGTTAATATTGTCTATGTGTTGTTTGAAAGCATTCCAGTCAGCGTTCTTGTAGGAGAAGGAAGGTGTGATTGGAATGAGGATAGGGTTGGAGGAGATGTGCAAGATGACTGGGATGTGATCAGAGCCTGTAATAGGGCCAGGTGAGATGTAGTGTTGAAATAGAGAACTGGCTCGGTTTGCCAGAATGATGTCTGGTTTGCCTTGGCCCGTGTGATTGAAGAAGGTATTGAAGTCTGGGCCGAGATGAATTAGGTGTTTATGGTTAGTGAAGTTGAGTAATTGGTGAAGGAAGAGGTGGAGCAGGACGGCTATATATAGGCAGGAAGAGGTGGTGGTAGTAGTAGTAGTAGTAGTAGTAGTAGTAGTAGTAGTAGTAGTAGTAGTAGTAGTAGTAGTACAAGAATGGTATATAATACCGCCAAGGTGAAATTAAGACACATACACAACACCCGGGCATCCCCATCATAGACGTTTCGCCATCCAGCCAGCCACTGGATGGCGAAACGTCCAAAACAAAGACAACCAGACGCCGCACATGTGTCTTAATTTCATCAGTAGTTGTAGAAGTAGTAGTAGTAGTAGAAGAGGTAGTAGTAGTGGTAGTGGTAGAAGTGGGAAATAAGGAGGACGAGCCAGTCAAATACAAAGGAAGGGGAGCACTGCAAGAGAGCTAGGTGCCCACTGAGGGAGAGCAAGAGCACAGAGGTGCGTGAAAGGGGAAGTGGTGAAATAAATGAAGAAGGAACAGAAACACGAGACAGGAGAGAGAAAGACAACCCAGAGGAGAAAAGGAAAGATGAAAGGGGAAGGGGAAGAGGAAGAAGAAGAAAAGGAAAAAGAAAAAATGAGGATTCAGGTTAAGTCACGGGTGTTCTGAAGTTTGGAGCATTTTACAATGTAGTGGGAGAGGAAGGCATCTACAGAGACGAAGCCAGGGCTAAGGTTCTTACAAGGAAAGTTGTGTATTAGAGAGGATTCAACTAGACGGCGACTGTTCGAGTTGGAAGTAGGGAAGACAGTTTTTGCAGAAGACCAGTCAATAGGATGGCTACGATCTCTGACGTGACAGAAAAGAGCACTGTTAGTGTCGGCAAGCCTAACACTATTTTTGTCTTTGTTGTGGACGTTTCGCCATCCAGTGGCTTGCTGGATGGCGAAACGTCTATGATGGGGATGCCCGGGTGTTGTGCATGTGTCTTAATTTCATCTTGCCGGTATTATATACAACTCTTGTACTACTACTACCACCTCTTCCTGCCTATATATAGCCGTCCTAAGCCAGTCTAATTCAATCTTACCCAATCTAAATTCCTTACTCAATCTAACTTAGCCTAACATAAGAACCTTTCCTAATGTACGTTGACCTAAGCCTAACTAACTTCACCTTACCTAACCTAACTTAGTGCTACCCAGTCTAACCTAACATTACCCAACCTAACATAACCCTACGTAATCAAACGTAATCTTACCCCAACTTAACTTTACTCAACGTAATTAGACCCAACTCAACCTAGCATGACCTAGCCTTAACCACCTTAGAATTGATACAGGAAACCTTATGAAACTGACGCTGGGAATCTAGTAAAAAAACAAACGTTTTTAACTAGTGACATAAGTTAGATTGAGGCCTGGTTACAGACCGGGTCGCGGGGGCGTTGACCCCCGAAATTCTCTTCAGGTATACTCCAGGTATACCACGGTGCGTGGGATGGTGAGACGCACCCATGGGACAGGGGAATATAATGATCCTCTTCATCATCTACTGACGTCACCTGTGTTCCACATGCAAGTAAATGTCTGGGTGACGTCACCGTGACGTCGAGGGCCACCCATCCGGATTCAGCCGAGTCTCTCAAAAACAAATCGATAAGATGACTCACAAGAACGCCTGCGTGGTGGTGGTGGCACTGGCGTCGTGGCACTGGCGTCGTGGCACTGGTGTCGTGGCACTGGTGTCGTGGCACTGACGATGTGATATATTTGGAGTACCTGGAGATGGTTTTGGGGGTCAACGCCCCCTCGGCCCGGTCTGAGACCAGGCCTTGTGGTGGAT
The DNA here is from genome assembly GCF_026875155.1 of Cherax quadricarinatus. Classification (NCBI taxonomy): domain Eukaryota; kingdom Metazoa; phylum Arthropoda; class Malacostraca; order Decapoda; family Parastacidae; genus Cherax; species Cherax quadricarinatus. The sequence goes on along the minus strand of NC_069445.1, from coordinate 37,266,585 downwards.
CAGGGTTTGATCAACCAGGCTATTACTACTGGCCGCACGTAAACCGACGTACGGCTGATCAGGTACTGACTTTAGGTGCCTGTCCAGCGCCTTCATGCAGACAGCCAGGGGTCTATTGGAAATCCCCCTTATGAATGCTGAGAGGCAGTTGAACAGTCTTGGGCTCCTGACACTTATTGTGTTGTCTCTCAGTGTGCTCGTGACGCCCCTGCTTTTCACTGGAAGAACGTTGCATCGTCTGCCGAGTCTTTTGCTTTCGTGGGAAGTGATTTTCGTGTGCAAGTTTGGTACTAATCCCTCCAAGATTTTCCATGTCTATATTATCATGCATCTCTCTCGCCTGCATTCCAGGAAATACAAATCAAGGGACTTCAACCGTTCCCAGTAATTTAGGTGCTTTATCATAGTATGTGCCGTGAAAGTTCTTTGTGCTCTCTCCAGGTTAGCAATTTTGCCTGCTTTGAACAGGGCAGTTAGTGTACAGCAGCATTCCAACCTAGAGAGAACAAGCGATTTTAAAATAATCATTATGAGATTGGCGCCCCTAGTTTTGAAGGTTCTTATTATCCATCCTATCATTTATCTAGCAGATGCGGTAGATACATTGTTGTGGTCTTTGAAGGTGAGATCCACTGACATAATGACTCCTAGGTCCTTCACATTACTTTTTCGCTCTATTGTATGGTTAGAATTTCTTGTATACTCTGATAGTTTTAATTTCCTCAAGTTTTCCATATATGAATAGTTGAAATTTCTCTTTATTGAACTTCATCTTATTTTCAGTGGCCCATCTGAAGATGCAGGACACTGTCATGGCAATTCGGGTGTCATCCGCAAAGGAAGACACGGAGCTATGGCTTACATCTCTGTGTCAGATACGAGGATGAGGAATAGGATGGGAGTACAGTGCCTTGTGGAACAGAGCTTTTCACCGTAGCTGCCTCAGACTTCACCGTTTACTATTGCTCTTGGTGTTCTATTAGTTAGGAAATTATAGATCCATCTACTAATTTTTCCTGTTATTTCTTTATCACGCATTTTGTGCGCTATTACAACATGGTCACACTTGTCTAAGGCTTTTACAAAGTCTGTGTATACATCTGCATTTTGTTTATCCTTTACAGCATCCAGGACCTTGTCATAGTGGTCCAGTAGCTGGGACAGGCAGGAGCGACCTGCTCTAAACCCGTGTTGCCCTGGATTGTGTAAATGATGGGCATCTAGGTAGGTGGCGATCTTGCTTCTTAGAACCCTTTCAAAAATTTTTATGATGTGGGATGATTGTGCTATTGGTCTGTGGTTCATTGCAATTACCTTTGTAGAGTGGGGCTATATCTGTGTCCATGCTCCCTCTTCATAGAATGCTGAAGGCACGTGACAGGGGCTTCTTGCAGTTCTTGAAGAACAAGGAGTTCCACGAGTCTGGACCTTGGGCAGAGTGCATAGGTATATCATTTATTGCCTTTTCAAAGTCTTGTAGTGTTAAGATATCAGAGATTTTTGAGATGGCCAAATTTTGGGTCTCGTTCATAAAGAATTCATTTAGATTGTCGACCCTTAGTCTGGGTAACGGCTGGTGGTGGCACTAACGTCGTGGTGGTGGCACTGACGGTGTGATGGCACTGGTGTGATTGTGGTGGCACTGACGGCGCGGTGGTGGTGGCGGCACTGACCGCGTTGTGGTGGCACTGAAAGTATGATGGTGGGGTCACTGACGGCATGGTGGTGGTGTCACTGACCGCATGGTGGTGGTGGCGGCACTGACTGCGTTGTGTTGGTGGCACTGAAGGCATGGTTGTGCCACTGACGGCGTGGTGGTGGTGGCACTGACGGCGTGATGGTGGCACTGATGGCGTGATGGTGGCACTGATGGCGTGGTGGTATTTTTACTGACGGCGTGGTGGTGGTGACACCTTCCAGACCCGGGTGTCTACTTTTTCCAGTATGTTGCCTTCATATCAATACTAATAATAATGATATCCGTTTCTACAGGTACATGTACAAGGTATACAGTCCTAGCTGACATCAGTGACATCCTACTATATAGAAAGCCGCTTGTTATGTCAGCATAGTTGCTGATCCCTGTATTCCCAGTATTATATAGCATAGCATATTAGTATCATCCATGTGCTTTAGATACGAGATCCCTTGTAGGCTTGTGGCTTTGTATGACGTCACGGGATACAGATGTGTAGGCTCATACCTCTGCCCCGGCCTCACTCGGCGGCAGACCATCCAGGCGAAGACAGGCAAGGCACTGGGCTCCATCCCTCATCTCAGTCTGACAATATAGTTACCATCCTACAAGTGTGTCTACCTTCAACCTACGATATCTCCATTAAAGAACCCTTACGATAGTTATGCTGAGCATTTCTCGCAAATTAGGTCATTGTCCCAGGATGCGACCCACACCAGTCGACTAACACCCAGGTACCCATTTTACTGATGGGTGAACATGGATGGCTGGAAACACGTCCTGTTTCCAGCCGTACCGGGTATTACATCTCCGGACCTCAGTGTGTGAAATGAGTGCGCCAGCGATCGAGTTACTTGACACTGAAAGATGGTAACGGGCTCTTGTTCCAGGGAACTGGAGCTTTTCATAAAAGTCCATCCCCCCAAATGTTTCCTTCATAATGTTTACTCAACATTCACACGTTCCCTGAATAAATAATAATGATGATAATAATAATAGTAATAATTATAATAATATTTTCCTTGTCATTTCAGAACACATTTGCACCAGCCAAGCAGACAGAACTTCTCATTAGAGAGGATCTCGTTTTATAGCAATACCCCGCATATAGGAGACGCTGAGGGCAACGTTTCGCTCAGACTTGGACCATTTACAGAGTCACACTTTGTCGTAAGTTTTCCTCTCCTATGTGAGGGTTATTTGTGTATTGTTCCAGTCACGGTATTGTTCCTCTGTTCATGTATTGTTCCAGTCACGGTATTGTTCCTCTGTTCATGTATTGTTCCAGTCACGGTATTGTTCCTCTGTTCATGTATTGTTCCAGTCACGGTATTGTTCCTCTGTTCATGTATTGTTCCAGTCACGGTATTGTTCCTCTGTTCATGTATTGTTCCAGTCACGGTATTGTTCCTCTGTTCATGTATTGTTCCAGTCACGGTATTGTTCCTCTGTTCATGTATTGTTCCAGTCACGGTATTGTTCCTCTGTTCATGTATTGTTCCAGTCACGGTATTGTTCCTCTGTTCATGTATTGTTCCAGTCACGGTATTGTTCCTCTGTTCATGTATTGTTCCAGTCACGGTATTGTTCCTCTGTTCATGTATTGTTCCAGTCACGGTATTGTTCCTCTGTTCATGTATTGTTCCAGTCACGGTATTGTTCCTCTGTTCATGTATTGTTCCAGTCACGGTATTGTTCCTCTGTTCATGTATTGTGTGTTGAAGGTGACAAAGTTGTTGCTGTGTACTGGACATAACAGTGTTATCACAACAGTGTTATCACAAAAGTGTTATCACAATGTTATCACAACAGTGTTATCACAACATGTGTTCATGTGTTATCACAGATGTTATCACATGTATTTCCATCACAGTTGTTATCACTACAGTTATGCAGTGTTCATCACAATTGTTTCACAACGCGTTTTCCAAGGTTTATCACAACTGTTATCACAATGTTATCACAACATTGTTACACAACATTATCACAGTGTTATCAATGTTTATCACAACAGTGTTATCACATGTTATGGACATAACAGTGTTATCACAATGTTATCACAACAGTGTTATCACAATGTTATCACAACAGTGTTATCACACATGTTATCCACAGTGTTATCACAGTGTTATCACAAAGTGTTATCACAGTGTTATCACAATGTTATCACAACGTGTTATCACAATGTTATCACAACAGGTTATCACAATGTTATCACAACAGTGTTATCACAATGTTATCACAACAGTGTTATCACAATGTTATCACAACAGTGTTATCACAATGTTATCACAACAGTGTTATCACGTTATCACAACAGTGTTATCACAATGTTATCACAACAGTGTTATCACAATGTTATCACAACAGTGTTATCACAATGTTATCACAACAGTGTTATCACAGTGTTATCACAACAGTGTTATCACAGTGTTATCACACAGTGTTATCACAAGTGTTATCACAACCAGTGTTATCACATGTTATCACAACAGTGTTATCACAATGTTATCACAACAGTGTTATCACAGTGTTATCACAACAGTGTTATCACAATGTTATCACAACAGTGTTATCACAGTGTTATCACAATGTTATCACAGTGTTATCACAATGTTATCACAACAGGTTGTTATTTCACATGTTGTAGTATCACAACAGTGTTATCACAATGTTATCACAACAGTGTTATCACAGTGTTATCACAACAGTGTTATCACAATGTTATCACAACAGTGTTATCACAGTGTTATCACAATGTTATCACAACAGCGTTATCACAATGTTATCACAACAGTGTTATCACAATGTTATCACAACAGTGTTATCACAACAGTTATCACAGTGTTATCACAATGTTATCACAACAGTGTTATCACAATGTTATCACAACAGTGTTATCACAATGTTATCACAACAGTGTTATCACAATGTTATCACAACAGTGTTATCACAGTGTTATCACAACAGTGTTATCACAATGTTATCACAACAGTGTTATCACAGTGTTATCACAACAGTGTTATCACAGTGTTATCACAACAGTGTTATCACAGTGTTATCACAACAGTGTTATCACAGTGTTATCACAACAGTGTTATCACAGTGTTATCACAACAGTGTTATCACATGTTATCACCAATGTTATCACAGTGTTATCACATGTTATCACAACAGTGTTATCACAGTGTTATCACATTACAGTGTTATCACAGTGTTATCACAACAGTGTTATCACAGTGTTATCACAACAGTGTTATCACAATGTTATCACAACAGTGTTATCACAGTGTTATCATCACAATGTTATCACAACAGTGTTATCACAACAGTGTTATCACAACAGTGTTATCACAACAGTGTTATCACAACAGTGTTATCACAACAGTGTTATCACAACAGTGTTATCACAATGTTATCACAACTGTTATCACAATGTTATCACAACAGCGTTATCACAATGTTATCACAACAGTGTTATCACAACAGTGTTATCACAGTGTTATCACAACATTGTTATCACAGTGTTATCACAGTGTTATCACAGTGTTATCACAACAGTGTTGCATAACAAGTTTAGAAAAAGAAACACTGGTAGTGTTGATGGGGGTTAGTTAGGTATACATACAATAAACTAGTTGATTAATATATAAAACAGTTTTATCTACGTTTTAAACTTAATTGGAAACTTTTAAACTAGATTAGCATAGAAAAAAGAGAACAATTTAGGAAGATATTCAATATGACTTTCACTAATTACGATGCTTGTGTTAATTGTATTTTTAAATAGGTATAAATAACAATGAATTATACTCTTCAATTAATAAAACTCGGTTGTCAGGAAAACATAAGAAAGTAGTGGTGATGTAGGGATGGTAGTGTTGCAGTGGTGATGTAGGGATGGTAGTGTTGCAGTGGTGATGTAGGGATGGTAGTGTTGCAGTGGTGATGTAGGGATGGTAGTGTTGCAGTGGTGATGTAGGGATGGTAGTGTTGCAGTGGTGATGTAGGGATGGTAGTGTTGCAGTGGTGATGTAGGGATGGTAGTGTTGCAGTGGTGATGTAGGGATGGTAGTGTTGCAGTGGTGATGTAGGGATGGTAGTGTTGCAGTGGTGATGTAGGGATGGTAGTGTTGCAGTGGTGATGTAGGGATGGTAGTGTTGCAGTGGTGATGTAGGGATGGTAGTGTTGCAGTGGTAATGTAGGGATGGTAGTGTTGCAGTGGTAATGTAGGGATGGTAGTGTTGCAGTGGTGATGTAGGGATGGTAGTGTTGCAGTGGTGATGTAGGGATGGTAGTGTTGCAGTGGTGATGTAGGGATGGTAGTGTTGCAGTGGTGATGTAGGGATGGTAGTGTTGCAGTGGTGATGTAGGGATGGTAGTGTTGCAGTGGTGATGTAGGGATGGTAGTGTTGCAGTGGTGATGTAGGGATGGTAGTGTTGCAGTGATTTAGGGATGGTAGTGTTGCAGTGATGTAGGGATGGCAGTGTTGCAGTGGTGATGTAGGGATAGTAGTGGTGCAGTGATGTAGGGATGGTAGTGTTGCAGTGGTGGTGTAGGGATGGTAGTGTTGCAGTGGTGATGTAGGGATAGTGTTGCAGTGATGTAGGGATGGTAGTGTTGCAGTGGTGATGTAGGGATGGTAGTGCTGCAGTGATGTAGTGATGGTAGTGTTGCAGTGGTGATGTAGGGATGGTAGTGTTGCAGTGGTGATGTAGGGATGGTAGTGTTGCAGTGGTGATGTAGGGATGGTAGTGTTGCAGTGGTGATGTAGGGATGGTAGTGTTGCAGTTGTGGTGTAGGGATGGTAGTGTTGCAGTGATGTAGGGATGGTAGTGTTGCAGTGGTGATGTAGGGATGGTAGTGTTGCAGTGGTGGTGTAGGGATGGTAGTGTTGCAGTGGTGGTGTAGGGATGGTAGTGTTGCAGTGGTGGTGTAGGGTTGGTAGTGTTGCAGTGGTGGTGTAGGGTTGGTAGTGTTGCAGTGGTGGTGTAGGGTTGGTAGTGTTGCAGTGGTGTAGGGTTGGTTGTGTTGCAGTGGTGGTGTAGGGATGGTAGTGTTGCAGTGGTGGTGTAGGTATGGTAGTGTTGCAGTGGTGATGTAGGGATGGTAGTGTTGCAGTGGTGATGTAGGGATGGTAGTGTTGCAGCGATGTAGGGATGGTAGTGTTGCAGTGATGATGTAGGGATGGTAGTGTTGCAGTGGTGATGTAGGGATGGTAGTGTTGCAGTGGTGATGTAGGGATGGTAGTGTTGCAGTGGTGATGTAGGGATGGCAGTGTTGCATTGGCGGTGTAGGGATGGTAGTGTTGCAGTGGCGATGTAGGGATAGTAGTGTTGCAGTGACGGTGTAGGGATGGTAGTGTTGCAGTGGCTGTGTAGGGATGGTAGTGTTGCAGTGGCTGTGTAGGGATGGTAGCGTTGCAGTGGTGATGTAGGGATGGTAGTCTTGCAGTGGTGCTGTAGGGATGGTAGTGTTGCATTGGTGTAGGGATGGTAGTGTTGCAGTGGTGGTTGTGGGATGGTAGTGTTGCATTGGTGGTGTAGGGATGGTAGTATTGCAGTGGTGGTTGTGGGATGGTAGTGTGCAGTGGTGGTTGCGTGATTGTATCGTTACAGTGGTAGTGTAAGAATGGTGGTGTAAGGATGGTACTGTTGCATTGATGCTGGAAAGATGGTAATGATGCATTGTTGATGTAGTAATGGTAGTATTGCATTGATCGTAGTGTTGGGGTGGTATAGGTGGATTTCTTGCCTAACGTCATTAGGTTGGAGACGTTTAGCTCAACACATGTAGTACTGAACTTTCAACACACGACCTCAGTGTTGTCTCTCGCCAGATGCGCAGCTTAATTGTTTTGAGCAAAATTAAATACACTCTACATGTGAAGCTTCCTTAGTCTATATTATAGTCACAGAATACGAAGAGAACCTTGCCATATTTGCTTGTCATTAAATGGTTGTGTAACTATCGGTACACTAAGGAAAAACATTTGTCTTGTATTTAGCTGGTAATGTTAACAGAGTTGTTAATATTTTTATGTACTGTGTAACGAGAATTCATTTCAACAGCAACTGCTGTATTATTCTAGTGAAATATCGCTGCATGTCATCTGAAATGATGGTGAACTGCAGTAAAAATAGCAGATCCAAGGTTAGAGTTCCTCTTTAGACTGGGCGCGGTCCTACCTGTTTAGCCACGCTACAGTTTATGTCTGGCATTTATACCACGTAATATAGATTATCTTTGTTCTTGATGATGTGGTGCTTTAACAAAAATCTTGAAAATCAGACTGCATGTTACCGAAAATAAGATGGTGAGATACATAATGGACCTTGTCCCATGAGAAAATGAAATCTGTATTATATTAGACTTATATGCCTAATGTGGCAGTCTAGAAAAACAACTGTAATTTACCCTTGTATATAAACAAAATTAACAACCAGTTTTTGGAGTAACTTGCTTGGGAAAGTGAACAAAATTTCGTAGTTCCCACAGTAGTTAGCTAGGTCTCAGACACCTGTTACTTAGCCATAAGCATTGGAATGAATTCTTGTTTGTGTCAAAAGTAGTTTAAATATAAACCAATTTAATAATGGAACTAAAGCTTCAGTATGACACGAGAGTTCATTTATAGTATTGTTGTATTATAACCTTGATTTAATAGATGTATTTGTATTGATTTCCACTGCACATATTAGGAATGTGATGATTGGCATCTAATGTATGTAAATACGTAAATTAATAAGTTAGGTAAGATTAGTTAGGAAGCAGGAAAAGTGTTTCCTGACGCGGGTCTTAGTCTGAATAAGGCCCAGACTCGTGGAACTCCGTGTTCATCAAGAACTGCAAGAAGCCCCTGTCATGTGCCTTCACCATTTTATGGGAAGAGAGCATGGACACAGGGGTCATCCCACACTCACTAAAAACAACAGACATAACCCATTCTACAGAGGTGGCAGTAAAGTAATTGCAAAGAACAACAAACCGATAGCACTAACATTCCATATAAAAACCTTTGAAAGGGTACTAAGAAGCAAGAACACCAACCACCTAGATATCCAACAATTACACAATCCAGGGCAACACGGGTTTAGAGCAGGTCACTCCTGCCTGTCCCAGCTACTGGACCACTATGATAAGGTCTTGGATGCTTTAGAGGATAAACAGAACAAACTTTATGAAAGCCTTTGACAAGTGCGACTATGGTGTAATAGCACACAAATTGCGTGATAAAGGAATAACAGGAAAAGTTGGTAGATGTAACTATAACTTCCTAACAAATAAAACAAAAAGTAATAGTAAACAGAATAAAGTGTGAGGCAGCTACAGTGAAAAGCTCTGTTCCACAAGGCACAGTACTCGTTCCCATCCTATTCTTCATCCTCATATCTAACATAGCCAGAGATGTAAGCCATAGCTTCGTGTCTTCCTTTGCAGATGACACCCGAATTGCCATGACAGTGACCTCCATGGGAGACACCGCAAGACTCCAAGCGGACATCATCCAAATCTTCAAATGGGCCACTGAAAATATGAAATTCAATGAAGAGAAATTTCAACTATTCAGGTATGGAAAGCTTGAGGAAGTTAAAACTGTATCAGGGTATACAACAAACTCTACCCACACAATAGAACGAAAACTATGTGAAAGACCAGGGAGTGATAATCTGCTAGAAAAATTTGATTGGATGGATGAGAACCTTCAAAACCAGGGATGCCAAGCCCATGATGATACTCTTCAAATCGCTTCTCTCTAGGCTGGAATACTGCTGTACACCAACTGCCCCTTTCAAGTCAGGCGAAATTGCTGACTTGGAGAACGTACAGAGAACTTTCACGGCACACGTAAGATAAAGCACCTAAATTACTGGGAACGGTTGAAGTCCCTTAATTTGTATTCCCTGGAACGCAGGAGAGAAAGATACATGATAATATACACTTGGATAATCCTAGAGAGATTAGTACAAAACTTGTACACGAAAATCACTACCTGGAGTTTACCTGGAGAGAGTTCCGGGGGTCAACGCCCCCGCGGCCCGGTCTGTGACCAGGCCTCCTGTGAAAGCAAAAGACTCGGCAGGAGATGCAACATTTCTCCAATGTTGTTTATCCAGAGCCCAAATAAAAACTAAGTAACAATTCTACCACACAGGGTGTGTGTCACACAGTGTTGAACCTGGCAGCCTGAGCTGCAAGACCTCGGTAGAGGTATGATTACAGTGTTAAGGAAGTCCAGCAACAACGGCAGATTTAGGGGTTTCGTTCCAGCACAGCTGGAATTACTATGACTTGTTTTACGGTTCTCAGGAAGGTTGCCATACACAGGGAAAAAATTGATTTTTTATGAAAATTTCTTCATCGTCACAGTGCGGGGCAACAAAGTTGAATGGAGGAGAGAAAAAATGTTTAAGAATAAGTATATACATTAATATATATATATATATATATATATATATATATATATATATATATATATAAGATAGCCTCTCGACACTTTAAAACGACGAGTGTAAACATGAAACAAACAACTTCACCTGTACTAAACAACACCCACAAGATGTTGGTTGGCAGGGATAACTGCCTTACATTACATTAATTTACCAGAGCCCATACTGGTATATAAATAAAAATCGGCGCACGCACACACACACACACACACACACACACACACACACACACACACACACACACACAGGCCTAGTGTCTAATCGACTTGTGCCTAGGACAAAATGGTAACTAACATACATTCGTATACTCATATAAACGCACAAAAAACGATCAGATGAGTACACAAACGTATATAATTACTCATATGTACGTGTAGGTGAAGGAGTTGGCATCAGAGAGGTGGGTCGGTGCCAAATCCCAGATACCCGACTCTCACACAGGCATGAACGCATGAACGCATACACACACACACACACACACACACACACACACACACACACACACACTGGGCACCTGTGACGAGCGGGGTCCCACAGCGGTCGGTCCTAGGACCAGTGATATTTTTCATATATGTGGATGACACGATGGAAGGGATAGACTCAGAGGTGTCTGTTCGCAGATGATGTGAAGTTAATGAGAAAAATTAAATCAGATGAGGACCAGGTAGGACTTCAAAGAGACCTGGACAGGCTGGACACGTGCTCCAGCAACTGGCTTCTCTAATTCAACCCTGCCAGATGCAAAGTCATGAAGATCGGAGAAGGGTAAAGAAGACCGCAAACAGAGTATAGGCTAGGTGGCCAACGACTGCAAACCTCGCTCAAGGACAAGGATCTTGGCGTGAGTATAACACCGAACACGTCTCCGGAAGCACACATCAACCAGATAACTGCTCCAGCATATGAGCGCCTGGCAAACCTGAGATTATCATTCCGATACCTAAGTAAGGAATGTTTCAAGACACTGTACACCGTGTACGTCAGGCCCATACTGGAGTATGCAGCACCAGTTTGGAACCCGCACCAAATCAAGCACGTTAAGAAATTGGAGAAAATGCAAAGGTTTGCGACAAGGTTAGTTCCAGAGCTAAGGGGAATGTCCTATGAAGGTTGAGGGAAATCGGCCTGACGACACTGGAGGACAGGAGGTATAGGGGAGACATGATGACGACATACAAAATACTGCGTGGAATAGACAAGGTGGACAGAGACAAGATGTTCCAGAGATGGGACACAGAAACAAGGGGTCACTCGTGGAAGCTGAAGACTCAGAGGAGTCACAGGGATGTTAGGAAGCAGATCTTCAGTCATAGAGTGGTCAGGAAGTGGAACAGTCTGGCGAGCAATGTAGTGGAGGCAGGAACCATACATAGCTTTAAGACGAGGTATGATAAAGCTCATGGATCAGGGAGAGAGAAGACCTAGTAGCGTTCAGTGAAGAGGCGGGGCCAGGAGCCGAGTTTCGACCCCTGCAACTACAATTAGGTGGGTGAGTACAATTTGGTGAGTAGACAGACAGACAGACAGACACAGACAGACACAGACACAGACACAGACACACACACACACACACACACACAAACACACACACACACATACACACACACACACACACACACACACACCAGGAACTGCGAATCGACTCCTTTAACTACATATAGGTGAGCACACACACTGATGGGGGAAAAGTTCATGCAATTGCAAATACTGTGTGCATATATGAACGACTGTGGTGTGAGTTGTTTGTGTACGTGGTGGCCACTGGCATTCACGACTGCAGCCTCTCTGCCTCTTGGCACTCTGGCGTGGAAGGTGTGTTGCTGTGCTTGTTAGAAACTTACTTGCTACCTAGCTCTCCCATGATGATAAATATTCGTTCTTCTCTTAATTTTTCTTATTTTTACAGCTGTTGCCTATCTTGATTTGTGGAACGTTAGAGTATTTCTGTTTATCTCATTCGCCATTTAAAACCCTAAACTTATCGAGTAAATGAACATGTTATGTTGGTAACTGCTGTGTGATGCTTCTGTTCGGTAGCTCGTGTGTTGTGATGGGCCAGCGAGACTGCCAGGGATTATCGGAGCTGCGTTCACTATGGCAAAAAAAACGTTCGTGAGTTGCTATTCAACTTTACTCTTATCCTTTGTGTAAGGCTACATCGTATGTGTGAAGCTGTTTCAACCTGCGACCTGTTTCTTCTTTACCTCCCGTCACCTCCGAGATTCCAGCCAGCTTTTCTCACTGTTTCATGTTACTGCTCACTCATGCCTGTGTTCAACTACACTTCACCTTGTTGATTGTCGTGCACCTTTCATTAGGGTTCATGCCTTCAATACCACGGGTGTATGATGCTCACAATCTTCTGCTGATTCTGTGAATGTGTAATTACGAAACACTTGATCACTATGGATCAGAGTCAGGCTGCATCACGGCCAGATCTATACTACTTACTTCTCTTTTATATTTATGGATTTCTTAGCTTTGATTCAGTTAGGAAATACCAAATGTTTGTGTGTTGTTCATTAAGTAAATTGTACGTCATCTTCGATTCCCCACTTTGCTTATATTTTGGTGTTATATGATTTTCATTTTATAATTTTCATAAGAACAGAGATAGGCTCTCGCTCTCCTAAATATTAAGGAAGATCCAATTTTATTCACATCATTCTTCGTGTCTACATCAGACAAACCAATAAATATATTTTGTAAGTGTAACGGATCTGTAACTGGCAGCTGACATATTTCTGGTACATTGAAACTGTCAACAACAAGTTTCATTTTTTTTACATATTGGTCCTTTCCAACCTAGGCAGGTGACCTGAAAAAGAAGAAACACTTTGATCGTCACACACTCGATTACTGTCATGCCAGAGGCGTGCAGATACTTGTGCTTACACTCCTTCAGAGTGCAGGCACTGTACGTCCCACCTCCAGAACACAAGTCCGGCTAACCGGTTTCCCTGAATTCCTTCATGTTACTTTGCTTCCTCTCCAACAGCACTTCAAGTCATAAAAACCATTTGTCTCCACTCATTCCTAACACACACTAGCTCGCTTTCTGGAAGTCTAAGCCCCTCGCACTCAAAACCTCCTTTACCCCCTCCCTCCAACCTTTCCTACGACGACCCCTACGCCACCTTCCATCCACTACAGATTTATATCTCCAAGTCATTTTATTTCGTTCCATCCTCTCTAAATGTCCGAACCAGCTTCAGCTCGCAGGATCTTTGTTAACCCCGCACCTCCTTCATAGAATGTGGTCCTTGTGTGGAAAAAGACACTTATGTACAGTTCAGGACATTTATTAAAGGAAACGTTTCGCCACGAGTGGCTTCTTCAGTTTCCTTTAATAAATGTCCTGAACTGTACATAAGTGTCTTTTTCCACATCTTGTCGGTATCACCATACCTTTTCCTCAATGTGGTCCTTGTTACCATACAAAAGCATTGAAAAATTGAAGCCGGGGTATATGCAAACAGGTGGTTATAGGTGAAATGTGTATACCCGATTCTTAGTTAAAGATTCATCTCAGTGACTGCTCCTGCTGAAGGAGCGAGCCAAACACGTCTCGTCTGTAAGACGCAACTGACTTTCCACTTCCAAAAGACACAATTGTGAGGAAATTTGTGGATGAATTTTTACAAGTACAATTTTAAATTAACTTTTCATCCATATAACTGGATAGAACTCTGGAACATCTGAAACAGATTGTATGTACTGATATTAATGTACCTCGAAGACATGTGGGACTTCAGTGACCACGGGTCACAACACTGTTATTCCTTGCTCACGAGATCGTAATGACACGATTACAAACGAACCATACCACGGACTGGGATAGAACCTGCTATCAGAAAATCATAAAACTCCAGACTGACGTGCTAGCCACTGGGCTAGCACGTCAGTCTGAAGTTTTATGACTGATCGCGGGTTCTACCCCATCCGTGGTATGGACTGTTTCTCCTTCACTGCACACTGTCTCAGCTCCCCGACTCACACTTTGGGATCTTAAATTAGGAACACATGGTTCCTGAATATTAGGAAAATTTAAGTCAGTAACACTGGCAATTTAGGCTGTGGACTGTATAATAATTTTTAAAAAATGTGACTTAACTCAAGTAATTTCTTGTTCATTAATAATTATACACTAATTAGTGGTTCAGTTACATTATAAATATATCTTACCAAATTGTGGTCCTGGTGATATATAATCAGGCAAATAAATTCACACTGGGAGGGGAAAATCAATCATTGTAGTACATTGTAGTACACTGTAGTACATTGTAGTACACTGTAGTACATTGTAGTAGATTGTAGTAGATTGTAGTAGATTGTAGTACACTGTAGTACACTGTAGTACACTGTAGTACACTGTAGTACACTGTAGTACACTGTAGTACATGCCTTATGACCGTGTCACAATATATCTGAACTCTTCCAGATACACGTTGTATTCACTTATTTCACGATTATATTATATACATATTTACTTACATTCAGTGACATTTCCAGGTGTGTAGTAGATTTTCCTAATCAGAATATTACTTTCCTCAAAATTACACTAATTACATTTTACATCATTAACAGGTTACAATAGGATTTAACACCTTTTCAATGTCGAACTAAAGCTACACACCAACACTATTACATAAAATTTTCCTATCAATTACCACACACAAATCACAGGAAAATTATCAAAATTTTCCACATGGCTCAAAGTCACCGTTAAGCAAGGTCACAATATACAAAGAGGTCGTTATATCAACTTTTTCCTCGACATTAACTCAATGATTTCCAGAGACCCCAACATGACCCTGGGATCTACAGAACTCAACATCTTTGTACTGTACATGGAGACGAGCTATCCACTCCTGAATATTTAGAGTCACAAAGTGAACAGGAGTATACTGGGCAAGGGCAAACAAAGCACACCGGAAATCTGAGTAAATGCTGAACCGGCTATCAGGGCTAATCCAACTATCAGGACGAGAGCAGCATGGATTGTGTGGATCTCCATAGTGAACACAGGGGATTCACTTGATAACTTTGCACAATAGAAATCCTCACCAGGGATCATAGAAAGTTAACACCGCTCTGACCTGTCAGAGAGCAAATCACACTCAAAGAATTTATCCAAGGTCATCACCGTGGCTCGACACCATATATACATTCGAACCTCAGGCACCATCCGACGAGGGCAGAGAGAAACTGTTCTCTCTGCAAACGTAGCGAGGCCACAATGCAGGAGAGGAGCCACCATCCAAGCACCAAACACATGACGAGCAACGGTCTTTTCCCTCCGCAAAAATTGTTAAACTGAGTTGCCAGCGAAGCCGAAATACACGTGTAGCAACTCAAGGCACAGATACAAAGGAAACTCGCTGAACTCAGCATAGAAACTCTCAGCAGGTACAATGTGGAATGCACAAAGTTCAACAAGAGGAGTTGGAATAGGAATAGATATGACAGCCATACTCTAGCCTCGAATGGCACAAGACCGCATTTAGTTGGAACATATTCCTCCTATATCGAGGTATGGTCGCAGGGCACCTTAATAATGTCTAGTAACTACAGAGCATCTACTTTGCGCCTTTTCATATGCGAGGCCTAAATCGGGCGACGATCAAACATCCTCCCAAGAAATGTCATCTGAAGTACCTTGAGCCAGGGACTGAAAAAAATGGACATCCACCATTTTCCAGTGGAAAATCGGTAGCCATTAGCAGCAGCTCACTCTGTGATTATTGTCCACTGACACCTGAAGCAGTTGAGAGGCCACTCCAGTAAATTCTAAGCAGTACACTGCCCTCCGGGTCCTACTACATGGCTAGCCCACGAGTAGTATGACTTCACTCACAATGAATGATCCTCTATACACAAACTGTTGGAGGAATTGAAATCAGAATCCGCATTTTCAGATTTTCGTGATGAAGAACTGCAGGCCTCCACTTTGTCACAGGCTACCTTCACATAAAAGAACATTGCCAACACATGAAGTCTGGCCAAACCTTGATATCACTAGTCAGCGTAAACAAGAGGTCAATCATCGACTGGAACATGAAGTAAAATGGCACAGACGAGATTAAGCATTTCATCTGCAAGTACCGTACGAGACATTCAACTTCCTCTCCAACAGTTTGCAGATGCAGCTCGTCACAGACCTAGTGGTAGATTGCAGCTTCCCTGAAGTCCTGATCTGGATCTGAAATAGCCAGAACCACAGACTTCTGCTTTCGGTAGAGTAGCAGCCCACTTGTAAAAAATAAAATTAGAAAGAGAGGATGGAGGTGTTAGAACAAATAATGGATCCCATTTTTTCTTAGAGCAGTGGAGGGCGACACCGACAAGGATAACGCCAATTCCTTCCCAAACAACAGGGCGAGTTGCATCAGTCGGTTCAACTATAATTATTCTATCATGCAGGAGGAGCCACATATCTATGGTACGTCCTACAAAATCATCAAACGCAATGATGTCACTACTTCCCGGCTTCAGCCGGACTACAATTACTTCAGAGAGGTTGTGCAGCCAACTAATAGTGACGTTGCCAAGTATAAAATTTGCCAGATAAATTGTCACACCTTAGATCAGTATACACTGGAATATTATCAAATTAATGAGTTTACAGACAACTTACTCACACATGTTCAAGAAATGTCATTTTATCGACAGTGACAATATACCAACCATTCCGAAAAAATACCCTAATACCCTGACAAACATATGTAATAAGAGATTTTGGTTCTTTATAACAAACGTATGGAAGTTAGATAGTTCGTTCTACATACGTCATAAGATATATTTTTTCCTGTTTACTGTTACAAAATCAACGCTTATTGCCTGGGTTGTCTTTTTCTATTGCTTCTCAAAAACTTTGTTTAACTTTTAACATCTGGCATCAGGAAGACTGGCACCTCGCTGTCCTGCCTGCTGCCCGGCCCTGGCATCAGGCAGTCTGGCCCTCACTGTCCTGCCTGCTGCCCGGCCCAAGCATCAGGCAGTTTGGCACCTCGCTGTCTTGCCTGCTGCTCGGCCCTGGCATCAGGCAGTCTGGTATCTCACTGTCCTCCCTGTTGCCCTACCCTGGCATCAGCCAGTCTGGCACCTCGCTGCCCTGCCTGCTGCTCGGCCCTGGCATCAGGCAATCTGGCACGTCACTGTCTTGCCTGCTGCCCACGGCTTACCTCGTAGGCTTCCTCATGGACACACCTACCTGGTATCCTCTCCACTTCTTTGCACTATAGAATGTTCTTGAGTGTTGTCTGCAGCACGAAAGGCCTAGAACTATGATTCAACTTCCCCTTGTGGTTGTTTGTGTGTATCTATACTTACCTAATTGTGGTCACAGGATCTGTTCTAAATAGTTGGAAAACGCTTAGGGTGGACTATTATACCTAATTTCAAAATTCTTGACTCCTCAAAACCCTCTTACCCCATATGGGGGGATGGATGGTGGCAGTAGTGGGTGTGACGCTGTCCGCTGGCCACATTCTAAGAGCCAGGAGAAGGCGACAGGCCCACTCTGCGCTATTCTGAGGAAAAAAACTTAACCTCGCTCATTCAGTTGCAACCTTGCATGGCTCCTGATGACGCACTGACAAGTGTGAAAGTACTTGAGCTAAAGATTTCCCCCCTCCCCGTGGCTTGTCCTGCACAGTTAAGATCGCCTCTCTCCGAATGTGAAGCTTTGCCTGACAGTGATATATCACATTCAAACATTAGCAGGTTATGAATAATTCTGACAAACTCCAGTTACTGAGGGTAGATATTTTTGATACTGAAGAGAGTGTTCACTGTTTAAATCATTAAACGCTATATGCTTTACAGAAATATATCGTGGAAAATAAACAAAATTAGCAAGCTATAAAAATTACAAGAATAAATCATACAACTCAGATAAATACTCTCACACAAAATAAAAATAACTTGCATCAGTTTAAAAACCCAATTTATTTTTTTAATGATAAAAGGTTCTCAAAGGTTGACGATTTCCCTTCAGGTGCCCAGGTTATTATGAGAACCATTGCGAGAGTAGAATGGTCGGAGCAGGTGGCACACTGATAAAATGTTCCACTGTAACCTGCACACTGAACAACACAGGTCAGGGCAGGAACACCTGCACACTGCAAGCAACACAGGCAAGGGCAGGAACACCTGCACACTGCGAGCAACACGGGCAACGGCAGGAACACTTGCACACTGCGAGTAACACAGGGAAGGGCAGAACACCTGCACACTGCGAGCAACACAGGTCAGGGTAGGAACACCTGCACACTGCGAGTAACACAGGGAAGGGCAGGAACTCTTGCACACTGCGAGCAAAGCAGGCAAGGGCAGGAACACCTGCACACTGCGAGCAAAACAGGCAAGGGCAGGAACACCTGCACACTGCGAGCAACACAGGTCAGGGCAGGAACACCTGCACACTGCAAGCAACACAGGTCAGGGTAGGAACACCTGTACACTGGTGGCTACAGTGACGCGGGTGTGTGACAGATCCTCAGTCGATAGAGATTTATCTCGAAGTAATGATTCCTGATTAAAGTTATTGAGGGGAGGAAGGAGAGGGGCATGTTTCACTAACTTTTATCTGGAGATTCGTAGCGGTGGTTACGAATCTCCAGACTCGTAACCATCATGGTCGATTGCTATGCATAACAGCAAATTGCTGAGGTGTTAAGTAGATACAGGTACCACTTAGTATGCCATGCAAATGTGATTTCAAATACTGGGTCGTGGACAAGATAAAAGGGAAAATCATTGATGTAAACACTAGAGTGAGCTCCCCTGATCTTGCTCAAGATCGTGTTTAATGTTCTTATATGTCTAGAAATGTAACTTCAGCCTTTTTCACGAAACAGGCGCTTTAATGTTATGATTAAAAGGTGGAAAGAGATATATCACTTTTATCCAGGGATGCTACCTTAAAAAAATATACTACATAATTCAAATTAAGGAATGATGTCTTGGGTGGCCAAGAATATTTTGACCCTCCTTAACGATTTATATGATGTATGATCCACCTTGCTGAGGTGGATGGTGGCACGATCGTGGACCTGGTCGCGGGGGCGTGGACCCCTGGAACACCCTCCAGGTATATATCCTGAGATGTCACAGGTTGAGAATTCATAATGCTATGACTCGTTGATCATTTTAATCCTCATTGCGAGAATTCGTTTCCTGTGGAAAACAACGATAATAAGAACTGGCGTGGAACACTTACCTAGTGATGCTGTGACATCTGACCCACGAACAGCAGTCAGGTTTCCTTCACTGACCTACCTGTAACGTGAATACCAGTACTTGTTATTACACGAGTCCAAGCTCTAGTTATACCCTGTATCCCCCGTCTTGTGTAAGTATGCCTAGGTAAATCATTCAGCCTACTCTTTCTAGAAATGCCCATAGGTCAATCCTTCAGTCCCTAGGTATATCCCAGAGTCCCTAGGTATATCCCACAGTCCCTAGGTATATCTCAGTCCCTAGGTATATCCCAGAGTCCCTAGGTATATCCCACAGTCCCTAAGTATATCCTTCAGTCTCTAGGTATATCCTTCAGCCCACAACTGTAGGTATCCTTAGTACATCCCTAAGCCCGCACCTTCTGTAAGTATCCCTGGTATATCCCTCAGTGTGCATCTTCTGTAAGATCTATAAGTATACCCTTCATCTGTATCCGCGAGTATCCCTAGTTACAAGTGAAAGTAAGCTCCTTCAAGTATTCCTGATTATACCTTTCAGTCGACATCTGAAAATATCTTTAGATATACCCTACAGCATATACCTTCTGCAAGTATCCCAAGTTATACCTCTCAGCCCTCACCTTCTACAGTATCCCTGGATATGCCCTCTAGCTTATATCTTCTCCAGGTACCCCTGTGTATACCATTAAGCCCCCACCTTCTGCAAGTATCCCTGGGTATACCCTTCAGTCCCCAACCTGTTGAAAGTACGCCAGTTATTCCCTCTACTCCTCCCATATATGAAGTATTCCTTTATACCCCACACTGGGATTTTCTATGTCAAAGTTGAATTTAGAAACTAAATTATTTAACAATGTTTCGGTTACAATGTTTCACATACACTCTTTCTGTCTCGCATAAACGTGAGAGAAAAAAGTTAGAGAGAGAGAGAGAGAGAGAGAGAGAGAGAGAGAGAGAGAGTATTCACCTAGTTGAGGTTGCAGGGGTTGAGTCCAAGCTCCTGGCCCCGCCTCTTCACTGGTCGCTACTAGGTCACTCTCCCTGAACCGTGAGCTTTATCATACCTCTGCTTAAAGCTATGTATGGATCCTGCCTCCACTACATCGCTTCCCAAACTATTCCACTTCCTGACTACTCTGTGGCTGAAGAAATACTTCCTAACATCCCTGTGATTCATCTGTGTCTTCAACTTCCAACTGTGTCCCCTTGTTGCTGTGTCCCATCTCTGGAACATTCTGTCTTTGTCCACCTTGTCAATTCCTCTCGGTATTTTGTATGTCGTTATCATGTCCCCCCTATCTCTCCTGTCCTCCAGTGTCGTCAGGTTGATTTCCCTTAACCTCTCCTCGTAGGACATACCTCTTAGCTCTGGGACTAGTCTTGTTGCAAACCTTTGCACTTTCTCTGGTTTCTTTACGTGCTTGGCTAGGTGTGGGTTCCAAACTGGTGCCGCATACTCCAATATGGGCCTAACGTACACGGTGTACAGGGTCCTGAACGATTCCTGTGTGCGTGTGTGTGTATATGTGTGTATGTGGTGTGTATGTGTGTGTGTATGTGTGTGTATGTGTGTATGTGTGTGTATGTGTGTGTATGTGTGTGTATGTGTGTTATGTGTGTTGTGTGTGTATGTGTGTGTATGTGTGTGTGTGTATGTGTGTGTATGTGTGTGTATGTGTGTATGTGTGTGTGTGTGTGTGTAGTGTGTGTTGTGTGTGTGTGTGTGTGTGTAGTGTGTGTGTATGTGTACACTCACCTATTGTACTCACCTATTTGTGGTTGCAGGGGTCGAGTCCTAGCTCCTGGCCCCGCCTCTTCACCGGTTGCTACTAGGCCCTCTCTCTCCCGCTCCATGAGCTTTATCAACCTCGTCTTAAAACTGTGTATGGTTCCTGCCTCCACTACGTCATTTTCTAGGCTATTCCACTGCCTTACAACTCTATGACTGAAGAAATACTTCCTACTATCTCCTTGACTCATTTGTGTCTTCACTTCCAATTGTGGCCTCTTGTTTCTGTGTCCCCATCCCTGGAACATCCTGTCTTTGTCCACCTTGTCTATTCCACGCAGTATTTTTATGTCGTTATCATGTCTCCCTGACCCTCCTGTCCTCCAGTGTCGTCAGGCCGATATGTGTTGTGTGTGTATGTGTGTGTGTATTGTGTGTGTGTGTGTATGTGTGTATGTGTGTGTGTGTGTGTATGTGTGTATGTGTGTATGTGTGTATGTGTGTATGTGTGTGTGTGTGTGTGTGTGTGTGTACTCACCTACTTGACTAGTTGTGGTTGCAAGGGTAGAGCCATAGCTCCTGGCCCCTCCTCTTCACTGGCCGCTACTCAGTCACTCTACCCGCTCCGTGAGCTTTATCCTACCTTCCCTTAAAACTTTGTATGGTTCCTGCCTCCATTACATCACTTCCCAGACTATTCCACTACCTGACAACTCTGAAGAAATACTTCCTAACATCCCTGTGACTCATCTGAGTCTTCAGCTTCCAATTGTGACCCCTTGTTTCTGTGTCCCAACTCTTAGAATATCCTGTCTCTGTCCATCTTGTCTATTCCACGCAGTATTTTGTATGTCGCTATCATGTCTCGCATAACCCTCCTGTCCTCCAGTGTCATCAGGCCAATTTCCCTTAGCTTTTCTTCGTAGGACATTCCCCTTAGCTCTGGAACTAACTGACATGCTGTGTCTGTGTCTGCCTGTTTCTGTCTCTCCGTCTCTGTCTCTTTCCCTCTCCGTCTCTCTTTCCCTCTCCCCGTCTCTTTCCCTCTCCCCGTCTCTCTTTCCCTCTCCCCGTCTCTCGCTCGCTCTCCCCGTCTCTCGCTCGCTTTGTGTATCTGTCTCTGTATGTGTCTGTGTGTCTTTCTGTGTCTCTGTGTATTTTTCTGTGTGCATCTCTGTCTGTCTCTGTATCTGTGTCGTTCTGTGTGTGTGTGGGTGGTCAGTGAGGTTCTCAACATTACAACACTCAACATTACAACACTCAACATTACAACACTCAACATTACAACACTCAACATTACAACTCTCAACATTACAACTCTCAACATTACAACTCTCAACATTACAACTCTCAACATTACAACTCTCAACATTACAACTCTCAACATTACAACTCTCAACATTACAACACTCAACATTACAACACTCAACATTACAACTCTCAACATTACAACTCTCAACATTACAACTCTCAACATTACAACACTCAACATTACAACACTCAACATTACAACACTCAACATTACAACACTCAACATTACAACACTCAACATTACAACACTCAACATTACAACACTCAACATTACAACACTCAACATTACAACTCTCAACATTACAACTCTCAACATTACAACTCTCAACATTACAACTCTCAACATTACAACTCTCAACATTACAACTCTCAACATTACAACTCTCAACATTACAACTCTCAACATTTACAACTCTCAACATTACAACTCTCAACATTACAACTCTCAACATTACAACTCTCAACATTACAACTCGCCTTCTCATGATGGTAGCTGATGAACACAACTGTTACGAGCACTGATGAATATTTATGAACATTCTGCGACACTGATGAATTTGTGTACAAACTTTACCACACCGATGATTTCTTATCAACACTTTACGACAATGATGAATTTTTATATACACTTTACGACACTACTTAGTTTCCAACGCTTAAAAACACTTAACGTATAACAACTTTGATAACACCAACACTTATAAGCATCACCTTCACTACACATATAATTAGTCTAGAGAGGAGGTTCATCAACACTTGAATCACTGTTAAAGGAAATAAACTAGTCTTGCTTGCTAATTGGATCATTAGGCTAACGGCTATCGACTACACGAGGGTCATTAAGGCTATGTGTCACACTAACACCACTGGTCAAGGATGCTTTTATCAGTGAAATGGGAATTAAACTCTCAATGTATATATAGAAACACCCATCTCTGTATATTCAGAGATACAGCGTTGCATGTAAATATATATTCACAGATATACACCTCTCAGTGTACATAGTGATACACACACCTCTCTGTGTATATACGTTCAGACGATATACACGTCTTGTTGTACGTAACATTAATTGTTAATGTAGATCAGAGTGACCTGATGGCACTGGTTCAGTAGCTGGTTTGGCTGACACACTGACAGCCCTGGTTCAATGGATGGTCTGGCTGATACACTGACAATCCTGGTTCACTGGCTTGTTTGGCTGACACACTGACAACCCTGGGTCAGTGGCTAGGCTGCCTGACACACCGACAACCCTGGGTCAGTGGCTAGGCAGCCTGACACACTGACAACCCTGGGTCAGTGGCTGGGCTGCCTGACACACTGACAACCCTTGGTCAGTAACTGGGCTGCCTGACACACTGACAACCCTTGGTCAATAACTGGGCTGCCTGACAGACTGACAACCGTGAGTCAGTGGCTGGTCTGGCTGACGCACTGACAATCCTGGTTCACTGGCTTGTCTGGCTGACACACTGACAACCCTGGGTCAGTGGCTGGGCTGCCTGACAAAACCGACAACCCTGGGTCAGTGGCTAGGCTGCCTGACACACTGACAACCCTGGGTCAGTGGCTGGGCTGCCTGACACACCGACAACCCTGGGTCAGTGGCTAGGCTGCCTGACACACTGATAACCCTGGGTCAGTGGCTGGGCTGCCTGACACACTGACAACAAGTACCTCCGACAAGTTTCGCTTCGGAGCTCCAAAGATTTTCATGAATCTCGAGTCGAGACTTCGACCTCTCTCTTGTTACTTTCCGCCTATTATTAGTATTAATAACGCTAAGTACCACTCCTCAGACATGCCTCGTGTAGTCATGCTACATAAATACATGGCTACAAGAGACATGCTGGATACATTTATGGCTTATAACAGATTATCACGCTCGAAGTACGAAGAATTTAATATCTTCCAAACCTAACCAATGCTTTATGACTAACGAAATCGTTATAAAGCGATAGTAAACCAATGCTGTTTGTGCTCCCAAACAATTTTCTAAATTTATTCAACTCAGAAAATCGTCAAAAACTTAATTCATTCCCCAGTTCATTATTATCAGTAACCTCAGCAGGAAGTCGCAAGTCAATTTACACAAATAAATTAACAATGCTCGTAAGATGTGTAATATTAGGAATCCTGAAAAGGGATACGTACCTAGTGTGTACTTTCTCCTCAAAGTTTTCTGTGTGATTCCTTGCATTTTGTGGTCACGTATTCCATGATTTCTTTTACTGTCTCTCCCACCAGTTCTCTTTCCCACACCTCATTCAGGAAGTGGTTCATGCCTGTGTAGTTCCCTCTGTTGCAGGTTGGCAGCTGAGATATGCATCAGTTATCTCCTTCAAGCACGCTACTGCCACTTAAAAAGAAACAAAATGTGGAATCTTTTTCTCACTCTTTTGAAGGGAATTTATTATGGAATATAACTGAAAAAAAAAATTGAAGTATCCGTTTTATGGCAGTTTTTGGAGTTCAACAAATTTATCCTTTCACTCTATTTTTTTAATAAATAACTGTTTTTTTTTCCCAATCACTGATTTTTTATTGATTTTTTCAGTGTTTTGTCAACCCCTTTTCATTATATTTTTTTCACTGAATAAAGGTTAACCATTTAAATTTTTTTTATTCTTATCATACGCTAAAAGATGAGTCAGCCCGAAAAAAACAACACAGCGTACTGTGTTCCTGCAGCACATTACATACACCGAAAAAGTTTGTACACCCGATTTTAAGTTTTGTCGGGTTTGGGGGAAATTTTTTTTTTTTTTTTTTATTTAAAATACAATAAAAAAGTTTTAACAAAAAACCCCTTAAAACTGGGGTTTATACACATTGTATATAAACACATTTTAAAAACACAATCTCCCCAAAAAACGTACAATAGCAAAAACCCAAACCAAAAAACAAACACAAGGGGTTTTACACAATTATACTAAAAATATCGCTTGTGACAAAACTAAAAATTAAGAAGAGGGGCAATTTTAAACCCTATGTAACAAGAACAACAACAAGAACATAACATGTGGGTACCCCTTAGCAGGTTCAATAATATAAATAAAACCAAAAACCCTTTCCGGTAACACTTTTTACATAATATACGGGACATTTTTCCCAAAGCACTATACAATAAAATTAAGAAAAATTATATAAATTATAAAAATATGGGTTTAACTCACATCCAACACAAAAAAACGAAAACCGAAAAAAACCTACATCAAAAATCCCCATGATAAAAAAAAGTACATACTCTTACTCCCCCTAACTCCCATACTTTATTCCCCTACAGTCACAATACTCCCTTACCCCAAAACCCCTTACGATCACCCCACAAAACTAGAATACCAAAAGGGCATTCCGCACTCATCTACGGGCTAAAACCCCTTATATAATTTTACCCAATAAAATCCCCAGTAAAAAAAATTTTTAAACCCCCTTTTTGCCGGGGCCAACCCGAAAGGTACATAAAGTATTTCAAAAAAAGAAAGAAGCAGTAGACCTGATTTAAACTCTATAAAACATATAACTTAAACCACCACATCCCCCTTCGCAAAACCCAATTTTCCTCAACCACGCATTACACAGAAAAACACCAGCAAACCACTTTTGTGCCATCCCCAAACCCCCCCGGAACAAGCCCGTTCCACCCCTGAAATTCCTCCCCCCCCCTTTCACAACGTTAACAATGCCCCTCACACTCATACACGGAAACCCGCAAAAAAAACCCTGGCCCCCACGACTTCCAAAAATTTTTTCCCGTTTAAATAACCCAACTTCTATAAATGGCCCCAAGGGCCAACCCCCTTTTTTGGGGGCACCTCCCAAATTTCCCCATTCCTTCTCATTCCCCAGGATACAAAAACAAAACCCCAATTTTAATACTGATTGCAACTTTTCCCAACAGGCGCCTCGACGCCCCCCAAACTTCCAAATTTAAAAAACGCCCTCAATACTAAATCCCCCTTTCCTCCCACTGTCCTCAGAACCTTCCCCCAACCATTCCCTGATACCCCCCAAAAATTATACAAAAATACATTTCCCTGAAACGAGTCCCTCATCCCCGAAAAACCCGACACGCGCCCTCCACCATAAACCCTCTTTCCTTAAGGGCAGCACCCACGGCAGTAAAAACCTTTGGAAAGAAAAGGGAAAAAATACCCTTTCCCCCAACATTTCCCCCACGCGCATAAAACCGAAATTTTTCCCCAATATTTTCCCCCCCAACCAAACAAAGGTAGATACCCCTCACCCTTCACGAAATCCCCTTTCCCCCCCCTTTTACAACGCCTCAAAAAAAACCCCCCACTCGAATTTTAAATTGGGGTCCCGTACATCAGCAACCCCCGCAACCCCCTTTTTAAACAAAATTTTCATCTCCAACCCTCCCCACCACATTCGCCCCCTTTTCTGCAAGCCATTCACGCCCCCCCTGCTCCCCCCGCACAGGGCCGAAACCCCCCACTTCAAAAAATGCACTTGACCCTTTAACCGAAAATCAATAAACCCCAATCCTCCTCTTTTGACCGGTAAAGAAACCCCAAAACCCTACTCCCCAAATTCAAACCCCCGGGAAACCCCCAAAAAAAAAGGAAAACCCCCTTTTTTTAAAACAGCCTCGTAAAAATCCGGACCTGCAACGGATTCCCCCGCACCCAAAGGGCCCCAAACTTTACTTTTATAACAACACATTCACAACAACGCACGCTAAATGAAACTGCAAATGATTTTGGCCCTCAACCCCCCCAAATTTCCCCCCACCTTTCGACCCCAAAACAAGTCCAGAATTAACCATCCTCGCCTCTCTCGCCCCAACGCTATACACTATTCCACACACTTTTATCCTGCCACCAAAATTCCCAAAACGTACTTTCCTTCCCCAACTCTCTTTTTTCCCCCCAAAATCCCTAAAAACCAGAAATTTTGTTTTTCCAAAATTAACTTTTAAACCCCCGGTAACCCCCCGAAATTTATCAATAACACCCCCAACCGCAATAAACCCCCCCTCTGGGGTTCGCAGGGAGTATTGTCGTGTCATCCACATACCCTATTATTCCCTGCATTTCCACTTCCTACCCCCCAAAACCCCCCCATACCCGCTTCCCCCTTTTTCTATAAAAAGGGTTTCTTTTAAAAACCGGCAAACAAAAATTTGGGAGACGGGGGAAAAACCCTCCCCTAAACCCCAACCAAGGGATACCCACTCCCCCAATTTCCCCCTTTAAACCCTGTACCCCAAAACTCCCACACCAAATACAATTCTCCCCCAAACCCCACCACCCCTCCCCAAAACCCCCCCCTTTAATATGCCCCAACAATACCTCCTTTCTACACAACATATCCGCCTCCCCAATCAACGCTAAAAAAACCCCCCCCCCCTTTGCTCCCCCCCGGGACCCTTCCAAAAAAATTCTTTAAAAAAAAAAATCCCCGAAATACCCCCTTCCTCCCAGAAAAACACCAAAAATTGCCCCTCTGGGCAACCACTCTACCACCCACAACTTTTTCATCCATTTCCTAAAATTTTTGAAAAAAATTTTAAAATCAAAACACAGCAATGATATTTTTCCTTTAAAGTCCCGCCCCGGGTGTCCTGTTTTTCCTTAAAATTTTGGGCACAAAAACCCAAACAACCGCATTTCCCTTTTGCAACCTCCCCCTCCTCCCCCCCCTTTTTCATGGGTATTCATTATTTTTCTACTAAGAAGGATTTCCCAAAAACATTCCAAGGGCTCACAAAAAAACTCGCGGGGCAACCCAAATCCAACCTGGAGCCTTCCCAAAGGGCCCCATCCCCCCCAAAAGGCCCTCCACCCTCCCCTTTTTTTCAAACCCCCCCCCAACGCCATCATCACGCTATTTAAGCACACAAATACATTCCCCCCCAACTTCCCGAAACCCCTCCCCTCCCCCCCTACACTCAAAAATTTTTTTCCCAAAACCACCAATCAACGTAACACCCATTCCCTTTCCGTTGTTTTTTAACTCTTTTTCCCCCCCTAATCCCACCTAATTTCCCATGTACCCCCCCAGCCTATTTTTTTTCCATACCTACGTCGCTGCCTCTGCCCCTTTTAACACACGGGCCCCGAGGTGGGGTAAACCCCACACCGCCTCTTAAAATTCCCCACCCTGCACTCCTCACCGATCAAAATCTATCATTCTGCAAATCACAAATTCCTTCCTTTAAAAACCTCGATTCCCCGGGGAAATACTCCCCCCCTGCCTGAAACCCCCTCCCCTTTAACAACTTTGAAAACCTACCCTCGAAATACTGCTGAAACCCCAAAAAGTCACCCAAACCCGGGTATTTTCCCCACCACATAAAAACCCCGGATCCTCTCCTTAGCCCCCCATCCCACCACCCCAAAAAGTCCCCCCCCAAAACCCCTACCCCTCCCCCCAAAAAATTTTCTCCCACAGGGGCCAAAAAACCAACCCCCCTCCCCACCCTCCCAAAAGGGCCCTCACATTTAATTTCCCCAATACCCGGATACCTCTTGGGTAAGCTGGCCCAAGTCAATTTCCGAATAAACAGCTCTTTGTCCGTTTTAAACCCAGTTTTCCACCTACCACACACATCACTCGCACCTTTCGCACATTTTAACCAAACACCCCGGGGCCGCGTACCCTTCATAAAGGGATGCTCCCCCAAATTAGGTCCCCCCCCAAAAACCCCTTTAAACCCCCCAAACGCCCAAAAAAAGATCCCTTAGGCTAACCAAAAAACACCCTGCCCCCCTTGTTTCCCACACCCTTTTCCCAAACTACTAAAAATTTCCAATCACCCCCCACGTTTGTTACCGGGGGAAGAACCCAAAAATAAAAAAACCAAACATCCCGCACAAATTCATTTTTCACGCCGTACATCACGCCCCGGGCCGGCGCAAAACACACAAACCACTGCCATTTCGCTCACCCTCCACCTTTCCATTCAACCCGGATCCCCTACCCTCCTCCCCTCCCTCACATCAAATTACAAAAAAGGGGGGGCTTGTCTCCCGAATAAAAATTTTAAACCCCCACCTTTAAACGGCCGAAAAAGCCAAAAACACCGATACTGCCCCACATCAAATCCCGCCCCCCGGCCTTTAAAAAGTTATGCTCCTGCAGGGAAACAAAAATTTTAGGGCTTGCCCCCCTAAAAACCCCCTGGACCCACAACCCCCTTCAAAAATTCCCAATTAACACAACCCCTTTTCTTTCAAAGCCCAAAACACCTAAAACCCTTTTCTTGAATTTTTTAAAAACGCCCCCTGAAACCCCCTTTTTCTAGAAAACGCCCACCCCCTTTCCCCTTTTTTTTTTCCCCCCCACCATGCTCACCACAGTGAGCTCGTGGCTCCAATAAACCCCTTTAAACCTGCGCCTCTGCCCGACTCCCGCAAATCTTTGGGGAATCACGAAAGATAGAAAAAGACCCCATCCTCCCCCCGGAGGGGGCCCAAAAAAGAAAAAAAATGATTATCGCACCCCCCCCCGGGGGGCCCACTGCCGGGTCACCTCTGGAAAGACCTGGGCCAAAGGACCTCAAAATCAACATAAATTAAAATAAAACACCAACACAGACACCCACACAGGAGAGCACAGCGCTAGCACGATCGACCCCATGCATTCCCCCTTCTAGGGCATGGTTGGGCCGGGGCCCGAGTTTGAACCTTACAAGATGGGGGGGGTACTTTTTGCCTCCTCCCTTGGAGACTTAGGTCTCAACACTCCCTAGCCCAGGAGCCATTCCCGGGGCCACCACTTGGAAGGGCCCGGCCGGGAAAAAAAAACCGGGCGAATCTTTAACAACCCACAGTGGCCTTTTCCTTTCCCCCGGTTTCCGAAACACCTGACCGACAAAACCGGGGCCCTCCATCACCACATCACCCACTTTTTTTCCCCGGTTTTTGGGCCCGGGTCAAGAAAACATGGGAATCAGAGTGCGTTGCCCCCCCTTTTTCCGGGCCCGCCCCCTTTCCTGCATCCAGGGTCTGGTGGGGGGAAAAGGCCTCACAATGCACCTCCGCCGCCCCCTTCGACCACGGCCCCACCATTCCCATAAAAAGGAGGCCCCGCAGTCACGGGCTGTCCTCCTCCGTCCTCACTCTCCCGGGTCCCCCCACCGATTGTACATCATCCCACCTCTTCGTACCAAAAAACTTTTCCGTAAACTGCTCCAGAGCCACATCCCTCCGTTCTCCTCCACTCAACTTGGCTCCCCCCTTCCCCCAAAAGGGGAACTGTAGATTCTACAGGCATTGATGGGTCGCCCCCCACCGTGGGGAACTCTCCTCCACCTCCCCCGCAAAAAGGGGGAACCGAACAGGCCCTTTACGGGCTTCCCGCTGGCGGGCCCCCCCCTTTTGGGGTCACCCTTCCTCCGTCCTTCTGCCCTGCAAACCTGCCCGGTTTGCTGTCCTCTCACACTGTGTTTGCCAATGGTCATAAGCCCCCAAAATAGCCTGCAGGCCCCTTGGGGCTGCCCTGCTTAAAAACCCCAAACCTTGCGCCAAAAGGGTCGCCCCGGGATGACAAACAAAAGACGGATGGGATGCCTACTCATCTTTGGGTTTTGAACGTACCCTCCGGCCACCCGGCGTACGCCCCTTTCCAAACCCAGGTCCCCTGCCTTTGGGCCAAAGATGCACAGTACCATAACGCAAAACCGTTCCGAAATATCTGCCTCGTCAGCTCGAAAGGCACTTTCCCGGTACCTTAAACCCAAGTGTAGTGTGGGCGCAGGGCCAATTTAAAACAACCCCGTATTGCCGATTTTAGCCCAAACACAGCCATTTTGATCGCTCCACCAGGCGCCATACACGCCGTCTTTCTTTGTTTTAAACGAATATTGGGTAACCCCCGTTGAGCAAATACTTTCCAAACAAAATCTTGATCAGCAATCCCCGTATTTTCGCGAATAATCAAAGGTAGAAGACCTGTGCGGACTGAGGCGAAACTAAAAAACCCCGCAAAAAAAATAAAAGGGGAAACACAGTGTTGCCGCCCTTCAAATAGCCCTGCGCCATCTTGTGAAAATAAATCTGCGCGGGAAAGGCCCCTCCCCAACCGGGACCCGGTGTCCCGCAGCACAACCTCACGGCAATAAAGCGATGGGGCCCAAATCTTTTTTATTTTATCTATACCTAAAAAAATGAGTCACCCGTAAAGGACACATACACCGACTTTTCCCTGCAGCATCATTACATACCCCGCAGTGTTGTACACCCGATTTAAGGTCATGTCGGTTTTGGGGATAAATATTTTGAATGGTGGTAAAACAGGTGATTTGCTGCCTTAAAGACACGAAAAAATTTTCATTTTTTGGTTTGGGTTTGAATCCATTCATGGCCCTTTTTAAGGGGGGTAAGCTCTAGCTCAGGAGCCTTTTTGGGAAGGTTACCTTGACCAAAAATTAAATTCATTTTTTTGGTTTTATTAAAAAAGTTAACGCACTCCTTTCTAGTCCTTTTGCTTTGGGCTTGGGGGGGAAAGGGACGGTCTTTTTTGTTTCGGGGATACCTTTCTTGGATACTTCGATTAAAATACATCTAGTATTTTTTAAGGGATCCCAGAAGGCGACCTTTAATTGGGGGCCTAAACTCTTCTCTTTACCCTTTTTTTAGGTTTTTTAAAACCTCGTTTTCAAATCCAAGACCCACCATTGGGAAGATTCAGAACATTTTGGGATATGCAGGGGTCCCTTTTACAAAAATTTTTTTGACCTATTACCAACAGTTTTCTGCTTGGATCTGATAACTTCCAAAAATTTTTTGGTTTGGGGTTTGCTTCAAACGTTAAAAAAAGTTTTTTCTTTTTTCAACACCCGGAGGAAAGTGGAAATTTAAGTTAATTTGGGGGGGACAACTGCCAAATTTTCCCTTTAAAAAGACGTGAAATCAAATTCCCCTTTTTACCCCGCTCCCGAAGACCTCATCTCCATGGCAGGGCCCCAAAAACCCCTTTCAGCGGGAAAATAAACGGGCTTTTTGTGGCCTCGGCCCTTCTGCCCTTTTGGGTAAAAAACTAAATTATCTTTCTCCAAGAGTAAAGGGCTAATTTAAAATCATCTAAAATTTCCACTTTATCTTTTACCGACTATGAACCTCAGGCGCAGGTGAAACGTTTCGTTAAAAAGAAAAATTTTCCCAGTGCACACATTCGTTACTGGGTTTTCAACTTGAAAGGGTGGTGGCTGCATAAATTTTTTTTCCCTCCCAAGTTCAACAACCGTCCTTTTGTGTGCTAATCCTTTGGGGGTGGTTTATTCTCTGTTAGGGATAGAAAATCATTTGTCCCGTGACGCCGCTTACGACTGCTTTGCCTCAATTTTCTGCAGTTCAAAAGCTCCTTCCTGGGATAAAGCTGTACTCCCAAAACTGGTTTACGGGCCAATCGATCCAGTCTGAGAGAAAACACTGGGGCTCAAACTCCTGATCTTCAACTACTTTCTTTTATTGGGTGAGAAGTCACAGGATTTCGAAAAAATTTTCACAGTAAGAGCACACAAAAAGGGCTAATTCATTAAAACCCAAAAACCAAAAACAAAACATTCTTCGCCTGTAAAGTGGAAATTGTGCCATTGCAGGGTTTTAGTATGGCCGGTTAGGTTACCCTCGGCCAGCTTTCCCAGTTTTTACACCTAGTAACATTTTCTTTGCATGGTGCTTTCCCCTAATTTCCCCTGTTGAAAAAGCCTCTATATTGTGTCAGACGAACTTTCACTGGGTTTCCGGGAAGGAGCTTCAATTTATGCAGTAAGGGTTTTCGGAGGACAAGGGTAAAAAGCCCCCTTGCTTTTTCCCGTGTTTAATCGCGTATGAGGGTCGTGGCCTCGCTGTGTCTGTAAATTTAAGAGAGAACGGCTTTTTTTTCCTGCCTCCTTAGACGGGGACTAAGGTTTTTTGGGTTTTTGATGGGATGGGGGCTGATTTCCCCCCGAACTCCTCCTCTCCTTTTCCCATTTCTACTTTGTATTGGGGCGATGAAGCCACCCGTGTCGGAAAAAAGTTTCTCAATAAAGGGTTCCCATGTGGGTTTCAAAAAGTGCCTCAAATTTTTCCAAATTTTCGGTTTTCCAAAAACCCTTTATCACATCCTTTAGAACCCCTGCAACATCATAGGATTTGGTACAAAGACTTCAACGCTTGCCCAACCTTTTGGGACACGACCTACTTACACAAGTGGCAAGGGCCCACTGTGATCCCCCCCCCTCCTCCCTTCATTTAACCATCTGGCTGCAGTAAAATAAGTCACCTCTCCCCGGGCCCCATGCGCCCCTTCCCCAAAGAGTAATGGGGCTTTTTCACATTTGTTTTCCCGGTTTAGGGGCTGATTACCTCGAACTCCTCCTCTCCTTACCCAATTTTTAAATTTGAATTTGGGCTGATGGGAAACCACGTGTGGGGAAAAGGGTTTTTCTTCAATAAAGAATTCCCCCCTTGTTGGGAAAAAAGTTCCCCAATTTTTTCAACTTTTCGGTTTTTTAAAACCATTTACCAGACAGAAACTTTGTGATTTGATTTTAAAACCCAAATGTGTTGGGGGAAACTTATCAAAAAAGGGTCACATTAAAAATGCATTGATGAAATGGGCCTAAGAAGAGAGGTTAATGGAACCCAAACCTCCGGGTACGGGGGAAAAATTTTTGGGCGTTTTACTTAAACACTTTATGGGCCCCCGTTCACCCCCAGCAATAAAATAGGGGGATCCGGGTGTTAAACCGACTGGTGGGTCCCAAACCTGGGGGCTCCCGTTTGACCTAATTTGCCTGAATGTTTGGCATAACCAGGGGTTTTCCTATATAGTTTAAAGTACTAGTAGAAATAAAAAATTATTTTAATTTTTTATTTTTTATTAAATTTCCCCAAGGGTCCCAAATTTTAAATA
Source organism: Cherax quadricarinatus (assembly GCF_026875155.1). NCBI lineage: Eukaryota > Metazoa > Arthropoda > Malacostraca > Decapoda > Parastacidae > Cherax > Cherax quadricarinatus. The sequence continues at coordinate 37,232,323 of NC_069445.1, read as the reverse complement.
ATTCCCCTTTTACTTGTTTTTTGAGATATCTCAGGTAATCTTTCAAGGGGGCTGTTATGTATTATAATTTTGTAACTGTATTTATAATACCAAAAAGTAAATAAACTTACTTAAATCACGCACCCGCTGGGTACCCTGGGCAGCTGGGGACCCTGGGCAGCTGCTAACCACTCAAAGTTTGCTACAAGACTTCTTTCAAGCATTTTCCTTTCCCCTATATATGGGAATTATCCCCCCCCTGTCCCGGGGGGGCCCGGGGTTTGAAATTTCCCCCCCGGGGGGATGGCTTTTTAAATTTTTTTTTTTTTTTGGCCCTTTTATTAGTTAATGTTTATCTTTTATTAGGGGGTAAATAATATTAAAAAAGCTTCAAAATTTAGCCTGTTTTTTTTATCACGTAAAAATATAATTATTTTTTTCCCAAAAATTTTTTTTCGGGAATTTCCCCGAGGTTTTAAGTAAATTTTTTTTTGGGATCCCCTTTAAATTTTTCGGTTATTTCGTATCCCCACATAATTATTATTGTATTATTTTCACATGGTTCTAAAATTTTTCCCCTAATGGGAGCATGGGTGTCTGATAGATTCCCCTAAGGAACATGGGTGTCGATAGTTTTCCCCCATAAAAAGGTAGCATGGCTTCCCGGGTGGGTTCCCCCAAATGGGAGCATGGCTGCTGATAGTTTTTTCCTCCATAATGGGAGCAAAGGCTTTCCCGAAAAGATTTCCCCCATAAAGGAGCATGGCTGTCTGGGAAAATTTCCTCCATAAAGGTAGCATGGCTGTCTATAGATTCCCCATAATGTAGCAGGGTTTTCTGATAGTTTTCCCCCCAAAAAGTACAAAACTTGGTTTTGATAGATTCCTCCATAATGGTAGCAAGGCTGTCTGATAGTTTTCCTCCAAATGGTAGCATGGCTGTCTGATAGATTCCTCCATAATGGTACATGGGTGTCCGATAGTTTTTCCCCATAATGGTAAAAGGCTGTCCCGATACTCCCCCATAATGGAAACATGTCTGTCCCCCAAAACCCCCCATAAAAGGTAAACATGGCGTCTGATAACCCCCCCTCCATATTGGAGCATGGTTTCTGAAGCTTTTCCCCCATAATGGTAAACATGTTTTGATAGCCCCCCCCAAAAATGACAGTCTTCTTTTAAAACTCCCTCCCATAAAAGGTAGCATGGCTTTCTGTTTTGCTTCCCCCCCATTTTTTGGGAGCATGGCTTTCTGATACTTCCTCCATAAAGGTACAGTCGATAGCCCCCTTTCCCAAAAAAGGGAGCATGGCTGTCTGATAGTTCCCTCCAATAATGGGGGAATGGTTTCTGGTTGGTTCCTTCCAAAGGGGTAAACATGGCGTCTTTTGGTTTTCCCCATAGGAACCTGTCTGATACTCCCCCCATAAAGGGAGCATGTCCCTTTTTTAAAACCCCCCTCCCCCTAATGGTGATGGGTGTCCCGGTAGCTCCCTCCATAAATTTGGAGCATGGCCCGTCTTAAAGGTTTCCTTTCCCTAATGGGAGCATTCTGATAAACTCCCTCCATAATTTGGGAGCATGATCCTTTTGCTTCCTCCATAATGGTACATGTCTGTCTTATAGCTCCCTCCATAAAAGGGGGCATGGCTGTCTGAAAGTTCCTTTCCCAAAAAGGGTACAGGCTTCTTATGGTTCCTCCATAATGGAACATTTCTGATAGCTCCCTCCATAATGGTAGCATGTCTGTCTTATAGCTCCCCCCATAAGGGACATGGCTGGGCCCGATAGCCCCTCCATAATAAAAGGCGTTTTTTTTTTGGGTTTCTTCCAAGAAGGTAGTAGGGTATCCCGATAACTGTTTTCTTTATGGAAAAATTTCTGAGAGACAGGGTAAAAAGAGTCTTTTAGAAATAACATGTAACAGGAATAGAACAAACCTGACTTTTTTTTTCGTACAAAAATAGACTAAAATTCACCCTGTCTTGAAAAAAAAATAATGAGACGTGAAAAAGTTTTAAATTTAAAGGTGCTAATGTTTAAATTTACAGGAGAATTCTCAACAGTAATTTTTAAATAAAGCAAATATCGGAAAAAGGAAAAATACCAAAGGGGGGTTAGGGAACCCCCTTAAACAAGCACAAACTTTCCCCACCCACGTTTGTTTAGCAAAATCATTGAAGGCATCCCCTTTGCAAGGGCTAAAATGAGGTTTTGCCCCAAAGCATGTCTAGTAAGCCAAACCATGTCCCTTTAAAAAAAGGGAAAAGTTTGGCAGGGGCCCGACACCTGTTTTGCCCGTGCCTAAAAGTAGTGGCCATTTATTCTTGTGTTGGGTAGTTTAATGGGGCTTGAAAACCTATCCCAAATTCACACCCTCAATTTTAAACTGTATAACACCTTTCAACCCTCGACAAGAATACTTTAATTCCTTAAATAAACATTTTTATTTTTAAAAAATTTTTTTAAAAAAAAGCTTAGTAAAAAACATACAAACTTAAAACCCTTTTACCCAAAAAGGCAGAACAATAAATATATATATTTTATATTTTAAAAATATTATATATATATTATAAAATAGGTATTAGTTGGGAATTTCCCCGGAAAACAAGGCAGAAGAGAAAACCACTAAGGGGCAGAAACCGGGGCTTCAACCCGCCTAGAATTGGGGAAAAAAAAGGGGAGGGCGGTTTAGTGGTACCCACAACACCTCTGCAATTGCCAAAAACCCCCTCTCATTGGCTGGAACCTGGTACTGATTGAACGGGCGGGGCCCCCCTCATCAAACCCCTTTGTACCTGGTTCCCCTGTTGGGGGGGAACCCTTTTTAAAAGGTGTGGGACATGCGGGGAGTAAAAATTTTCGTAAAACTTTGTACCCCAGTGATTTTGTTTTACGTGGCTAAATTTTAGCTGGGTAAATTTAAAACCCCATGTTTCCCTTTGTTTTTAAAAGTGTGACACATACGGAAAGGTTTTTTTTATTAGATTTTAAAAAAGGACCCTTTGGGGCCAAATATATATATATATATTATATAATATATATATATAAAAATTAAATATAAATATAAAAATATATATATATGTATATTAAAATATATATATAAAAATATAAATATATAAAATATATATATATATATATATATAATAAATATTTTTTATATGCAATAAGATCACAGTAAACGGTTTATTTTAAAAAAAACAAAACAACCCTCTGAAAGAAAAAAGAAATTCCCCGCGCTTTCCCTTACTACTCACATTATCAAGGAACTATAAAGTAAAGCAACCAAGGAAGCTATATAAGGGGTTCCCGGCCACACCCCCACTATCAATCCCACCAAAAGGTTAAAACCTGACGCCGCCGACCCAAAATTGGATATCCTTTTTCACAAATCACCCCCAAAAATATTCTACCCAAGAAAAAATTTTAAAAATTTTTATTTTGGGCCAGTGTATTATTAAATTCTTTCCCAAATTTTATTTAAATTTTAAATGGGTTTTTAAAAAATTTGGGAAAATTTAATAATAAAACTGGAAAAATAATTTAATTTTTTAAATTTTTTTGGGAGAAAAATTTTTTGGGGGAGTTTGCAAAGGACCCTATCCCCTTATCACCAAAAACCCAAACAAAGTGGAGACGTGGGGATACAAACTGGGTAAAATATTAACCATAGTAGAAATAATAAAATAAAATAGGTTTAAATTTATGTGGGAGGGAAACAGTGAACATACAGTACTGGATAGGGGGAAAAGGATAAACCACCACCAAAACCTCTCGCAAAACCCCCCCCCCCACACCCCCAAAACCGAAGGGATTGGGCCTCACCCCCCCAAATGGCACCCCTAACCCCCCTTCCCTGACCACCGAACTACCTTTCATCACCCGGGGAAAACCCAACCACCACCACCAAAATAAAAACTGTCCAGGGCAAAAATAAAAAGCATGAACAGACGGAATTTAATGCTGGGTTTTGATGTATGATATATGAGTTTATACAACATAAAAGTTTTTTTTAAAGGAAATAAATCTCCCCGCTAATTACATCCCACATACCCATTATTAAACCCCCTAACACCCCACCCCTGGGGTGCAAGCTGAAAGGTAAAGTAAAATCAAAAAACCCTTTGTGTAAAAACCATTGCAAATAGGATACAGGCAAAAGGAAAGGGAGTACATTTTAAAACCCGTGGGACATGTGGGAAAAGGGTCTTTTGGGGAAAAAATCTAAATCACATGCAACCTTTGCATTTTTAAAAAATCATGTTACCTGTGGGAAAAAATAAAAAACTTTCCAAAAACCCAAAATGACATCTAACTAGATAGGGTTTTCTGGATCTGCAAAAAATGTGGAACTATGATAATTTTCCGGGAAAAACCCCAAGGGAGGTTAATTAAAAAATAAACACGAGAAAAAGGGGGGAAAATATTTTTAATAAAACCACCTGGGGAAAAAAAAGAAGGGGGGGAGGGGGGAAAAAATAAAGGGGAGGGGTAAAGTCTAACACAGAAAAAGCCCATCACAACAACTGACCCAAAAATAAGCAGATACACACTAGAAAAAACACGGGAAACAAAAACAACAGCTAGTTCAGTGCCCAGCCTTAGGGCTGACCCAGACCCAGCCCCCAGCCATTGTGAAAATCTGGATTCAGTTAAAGACTCCTCCACAGCTACCAATGCCATATCCCCTAGTACAGATGTAGTAGAGGAGCCCTCCTCTCGAGTTAGACTCTTCTGCAACATCACAGTCATAGCCCCAGCCCCACCCCCTAGCCCCAGTGCTGACCCAGACCCAGCCCCCAGCCTTACTGCCAGCCCAGACTCTCCTGGGGACACTACCCCAAACCACCACAAAAACAGTAAATATACAACCATCATTGCACAAGACCGTGGCCCACAGTACAGATGTTGGAGAGGAGTCTCCTCCTTCCTCTACTGGGGAAAGTAGATGGAATCCAGGACGGGGTGGCCCTGGCTTGGATATTGAGGATTATAGTGCAGTCCCAGAACCTGCAGAAATTGACAACACACCTCCCAACAATTCTCAACCAAAGGTGAATTTGTGCAAATATTATGCTTGGGGCATCTGTAAGCATGGATAACAGGGGAAAAAAAAGGGGACATGCAACTTTAAACCATCCCAAAAAAATGTAGCGACCTCCTGTCTAAAGGAGTGTGTCGCTCTTCTTCCTGTACTTCTTCTCACCCAAAAATGTGCCACTCCTCGGTCCCTCCAGAAGCAGTGTTACAACATCGAGTGCCCTGCAAAACCATCTAAAAGGGACCAGGAGGCACAGACCCCACAGGACAAACAATAGTAGCTACGACTACCCAACTCCAGGTGATTTTTTAGTGGCAGGAAACGAAAAAAGAAAATGGAAGGAAATAACAAAAATAGTCCCACCACCTTGGAGCCTTGTTGGACGGAGGAAACAGCCAGTGGCCACCCATGGCCCTCCAGAATTACAACTACTGATGCCAATAACAAAATCCCCCCAACAAACACAGAATACAACCTCTTCATATTTGCTAATATACAGGGCCTTTAAGCCATCCACCAACAACAAAATACCTTTTATCAGTGGACTTCTAGTGGAGTCTAATGCAATGTTTGCAGCCTTCACAGAGACTCACACAAAAGATCACTTTGACAGTGAAATATGGATAAGTGGTTACAAAACCTTTTAGATGCGACAGAAAAAACAGGCAACAAGGGGGGGGTTGGCCTGTATGTCAAAGAGTCCCTTATCTGCACGGAGTTGCTGAACACCACAAATGAGGTAGTTGAAGTTCTATCAATAAAGATCGAGAACCAAAACCTAGTCATTGTGGTTGTATACAAGCCACCAGATACAACCTCCCAACAGTTCAAGGAACAGCTACTGAAAATCGATTACTGTTTGGAAAACCTTCCAGCTACCATCCCCAAACATCTACTGCTTGGTGATTTCAACCTAAGCATACAAAATGGAAAATGTAGCAAATAATGTTATAGCTGAAACAATCCCCCGGAGGTAGTGCAGATGAAAGATCACACACACATGAGCTACTAAGTCTCTGCGAAAAACACACCTTAAGCCAGCAGATAGTGGAGCCAACAAGACTAGAAAACACACTTGACCTTATCTTCACAAATAATGAGGACCTGATAAGAGACATAAGAATATCACAAAACAACTATTTCCGATCACAATCTAATCGAAGTCCAGACGTACATGCATAGGGGTCCTGAACAGCAGAATGCATGTACCTGTGAAGGTGTCTTCACAAAATACAATTTTTAACAACAAGAACATCAACTGGGACCAGGTAAACCATGTCCTAAACGAAACATGTTGGGAAGATGTCTTAAATGACATGGACCCAAACCAGTGCCTGAAAGGATCAACTTTCCCGGTAGCCGAAGCATGTTCTAGGCATATTCCCCTAAGAAAGAAGAAGAGCAGGAGTAAACTGGAGAGAAAAAGACGCTCCCTCTACAGAAGACGACGAAGAGTCACTGAGCTCCTCAGGAGTGCTAGAATATCTGATACACGAAAGAGGCGCTGACCAGGGAAGTGGAAACTATCGAACTTAAGCTAAATGACTCTTACAGGAACCAGGAGAGGCAGGAGGAGCTTAAAGCTAATTAGTGAAATTGAAAAAAT
>NC_069445.1:37209480-37225198 GCF_026875155.1 Cherax quadricarinatus | reverse complement strand
ATGGTAGGGGTTGCAGTGATGATGTAGGGATGGTAGTTTTGCAGTGGTGATGTAGGGAGGGTTTAGTGTTGCAGTGGTGATGTAGGGATGGTAGTTTGCAGTGGTGATGTAGGGGATGGCAGTGTGCATTGGCGGTGTAGGGATGGTAGTGTTGCAGTGGCGATGTAGGGATAGTAGTGTTGCAGTGACGGGTAGGGATGGTAGTGTTGCAGTGGCTGTGTAGGGATGGTAGTGTTGCAGTGGCTGTGTAGGGATGGTAGCGTTGCAGTGGTGATGTAGGGATGGTAGTCTTGCAGTGGTGCTGTAGGGATGGTAGTGTTGCATTGGTGTAGGGATGGTAGTGTTGCAGTGGTGGTTGTGGGATGGTAGTGTTGCATTGGTGGTGTAGGGATGGTAGTATTGCAGTGGTGGTTGTGGGATGGTAGTGTGCAGTGGTGGTTGCGTGATGTATCGTTACAGTGGTAGTGTAAGAATGGTGGTGTAAGGATGGTACTGTTGCATTGATGCTGGAAAGATGGTAATGATGCATTGTTGATGTAGTAATGGTAGTATTGCATTGATCGTAGTGTTGGGGTGGTATAGGTGGATTTCTTGCCTAACGTCATTAGGTTGGAGACGTTTAGCTCAACACATGTAGTACTGAAACTTTCAACACCACGACCTCAGTGTTGTCTCTCGCCCAGATGCGCAGCTTAATGTTTTGAGCAAAATTAAATACACTCTACATGTGAAGCTTCCTTAGTCTATATTATAGTCACAGAATACGAAGAGAACCTTGCCATATTTGCTTGTCATTAAATGGTTGTGTAGACTATCGGTACACTAAGGAAAAACATTTGTCTTGTATTTAGCTGGTAATGTTAACAGAGTTGTTAATATTTTTATGTACTGTGTAACGAGAATTCATTTCAACAGCAATCTGCTGTATTATTCTAGTGAAATATCGCTGCATGTCATCTGAAATGATGGTGAACTGCAGTAAAAATAGCAGATCCAAGGTTAGAGTTCCTCTTTAGACTGGGGCGCGGTCCTACCTGTTTAGCCACGCTACAGTTTATGTCTGGCATTTATACCACGTAATATAGATTATCTTTGTTCTTGATGATGTGGTGCTTTAACAAAAATCTTGAAAATCAGACTGCATGTTACCGAAAATAAGATGGTGAGATACATAATGGACCTTGTCCCATGAGAAAATGAAATCTGTATTATATTAGACTTATATGCCTAATGTGGCAGTCTAGAAAAACAACTGTAATTTACCCTTGTATATTAAACAAAATTAACAACCAGTTTTTGAGTAACTTGCTTGGGAAAGTGAACAAAATTTCGTAGTTCCACAGTAGTTAGCTAGGTCTCAGACACCTGTTACTTAGCCATAAGCATTGGAATGAATTCTTGTTTGTTGTCAAAAGTAGTTTAAATATAAACCAATTTAATAATGGAACTAAAGCTTCAGTATGACACGAGAGTTCATTTATAGTATTGTTTGTATTATAACCTTGATTTAATAGATGTTATTTGTATTGATTTCCACTGCACATATTAGGATGTGATGATTGGCATCTAAATTGTATGTAAATACGTAAATAATAAGTTAGGTAGATTAGTTAGGAAGCAGGAAAAGTGTTTCCTGAGCGGGTCTTAGTCTGAATAAGGCCCAGACTCGTGGAACTCCGTGTTCATCAAGAACTGCAAGAAGCCCCTGTCATGTGCCTTCACCATTTTATGGGAAGAGAGCATGGACACAGGGTTCATCCCACACTCACTAAAAACAACAGACATAACCCATTCTACAGAGGTGGCAGTAAAGTAATTGCAAAGAACAACAAACCGATAGCACTAACATTCCATATAAAAACCTTTGAAAGGGTACTAAGAAGCAAGAACACCAAACCACCTAGATATCCAACAATTACACAATCCAGGGCAACACGGGTTTTAGAGCAGGTCACTCCTGCCTGTCCCAGCTACTGGACCACTATGATAAGGTCTTGGATGCTTTAGAGGATAAACAGAACAAACTTTATGAAAGCCTTTGACAAGTGCGACTATGGTTGTAATAGCACACAAATTGCGTGATAAAGGAATAACAGGAAAAGTTGGTAGATGTAACTATAACTTCCTAACAAATAAAACAAAAAGTAATAGTAAACAGAATAAAGTGTGAGGCAGCTACAGTGAAAAGCTCTGTTCCACAAGGCACAGTACTCGTTCCATCCTATTCTTCATCCTCATATCTAACATAGCCAGAGATGTAAGCCATAGCTTCGTGTCTTCCTTTGCAGATGACCCCCGAATTGCCATGACAGTGACCTCCATGGGAGACACCGCAAGACTCCAAGCGGACATCATCCAAATCTTCAAATGGGCCACTGAAAATATGAAATTCAATGAAGAGAAATTTCAACTATTCAGGTATGGAAAGCTTGAGGAAGTTAAAACTGTATCAGGGTATACAACAAACTCTACCCACACAATAGAACGAAAACTATGTGAAAGACCAGGGAGTGATAATCTGCTAGAAAAATTTGATTGGATGGATGAGAACCTTCAAAACCAGGGATGCCAAGCCATGATGAACTCTTCAAATCGCTTCTCTCTAGGCTGGAATACTGCTGTACACCAACTGCCCCTTTCAAGTCAGGCGAAATTGCTGACTTGGAGAACGTACAGGAACTTTCACGGCACACGTAAGATAAAGCACCTAAAATTACTGGGAACGGTTGAAGTCCCTTAATTTGTATTCCCTGGAACGCAGGAAGGAAAGATACATGATAATATACACTTGGATAATCCTAGAGAGATTAGTACAAAACTTGTACACGAAAATCACTACCTGGAGTTTACCTGGAGAGAGTTCCGGGGGTCAACGCCCCCGCGGCCCGGTCTGTGACCAGGCCTCCTGTGAAAGCAAAAGACTCGGCAGGAGATGCAACATTTCTCCAATGTTGTTTATCCCGAGCCCAAATAAAAACTAAGTAACAATTCTACCACAAAGGGTGTGTGTCACACAGTGTTGAACCTGGCAGCCTGAGCTGCAAGACCTCGGTAGAGGTATGATTACAGTGTTAAGGAAGTCCAGCAACACGGCAGATTTAGGGGTTTCGTTCCAGCACAGCTGGAATTACTATGACTTGTTTTACGGTTCTCAGGAAGGTTGCCATACACAGGGAAAAAATTGATTTTTTATGAAAATTTCTTCATCGTCACAGTGCGGGGCAACAAAGTTGAATGGAGGAGAGAAAAAAATGTTTAAGAATAAGTATATACATTAATATATATATATATATATATATATATATATATATATATATATATAAGATAGCCTCTCGACACTTTAAAACGACGAGTGTAAACATGAAACAAACAACTTCACCTGTACTAAACAACACCCACAAGATGTTGGTTGGCAGGGATAACTGCCTTACATTACATTAATTTACCAGAGCCCATACTGGTAATATAAATAATAAATCGGCGCACGCACACACACACACACACACACACACACACATCACACACACCACACACACACACACAGGCCTAGTGTCTAATCGACTTGTGCCTGGGACAAAATGGTAACTAAAAATACATTCGTATACTCATATAAACGCACAAAAAACGATCAGATGAGTACACAAACGTATATAATTACTCATATGTACGTGTAGGTGAAGGAGTTGGCATCAGAGAGGTGGGTCGGTGCCAAATCCCCAGATACCCGACTCTCACACAGGCATGAACGCATGAACGCATACACACACACACACACACACACACACACACACACACACACACACTGGGCACCTGTGACGAGCGGGGTCCCACAGCGGTCGGTCCTAGGACCAGTGATATTTTTCATATATGTGGATGACACGATGGAAGGGATAGACTCAGAGGTGTCGTGTTCGCAGATGATGATGTGAAAGTTAATGAGAAAAAATTAAATCAGATGAGGACCAGGTAGGACTTCAAAGAGACCTGGACAGGCTGGACACGTGCTCCAGCAACTGGCTTCTCTAATTCAACCCTGCCAGATGCAAAGTCATGAAGATCGGAGAAGGGTAAAGAAGACCGCAAACAGAGTTATAGGCTAGGTGGCCAACGACTGCAACCTCGCTCAAGGACAAGGATCTTGGCGTGAGTATAACACCGAACACGTCTCCGGAAGCACACATCAACCAGATAACTGCTCCAGCATATGAGCGCCTGGCAAACCTGAGATTATCATTCCGATACCTAAGTAAGGAATGTTTCAAGACACTGTACACCGTGTACGTCAGGCCCATACTGGAAGTATGCAGCACCAGTTTGGAACCCGCACCAAATCAAGCACGTTAAGAAATTGGAGAAAATGCAAAGGTTTGCGACAAGGTTAGTTCCAGAGCTAAGGGGAATGTCCTATGAAGGTTGAGGGAAATCGGCCTGACGACACTGGAGGACAGGAGGTATAGGGAGGACATGATGACGACATACAAAATACTGCGTGGAATAGACAAGGTGGACAGAGACAAGATGTTCCAGAGATGGACACAGAAAACAAGGGGTCACTCGTGGAAGCTGAAGACTCAGAGGAGTCACAGGGATGTTAGGAAGCAGATCTTCAGTCATAGAGTGGTCAGGAAGTGGAACAGTCTGGCGAGCAATGTAGTGGAGGCAGGAACCATACATAGCTTTAAGACGAGGTATGATAAAGCTCATGGATCAGGGAGAGAGAAGACCTAGTAGCGTTTCAGTGAAGAGGCGGGGCCAGGAGCCGAGTTTCGACCCCTGCAACTACAATTAGGTGGGTGAGTACAATTTGGTGAGTAGACAGACAGACAGACAGACACAGACAGACACAGACACAGACACAGACACACACACACACACACAACACAAACACACACACACACATACACACACACACACACACACACACACACCAGGAACTGCGAATCGACTCCTTTAACTACATATAGGTGAGCACACACACTGATGGGGAAAAGTTCATGCAATTGCAAATACTGTGTGCATATATGAACGACTGTGGTGTGAGTTGTTTGTGTACGTGGTGGCCACTGGCATTCACGACTGCAGCCTCTCTGCCTCTTGGCACTCTGGCGTGGAAGGTGTGTTGCTGTGCTTGTTAGAAACTTACTTGCTACCTAGCTCTCCCATGATGATAAATATTCGTCTTCTCTTAATTTTTCTTATTTTTACAGCTGTTGCCTATCTTGATTTGTGGAACGTTAGAGTATTTCTGTTTATCTCATTCGCCATTTAAAACCCTAAACTTATCGAGTAAATGAACATGTTATGTTGGTAACTGCTGTGTGATGCTTCTGTTCGGTAGCTCGTGTGTTGTGATGGCCAGCGAGACTGCCAGGGATTATCGGAGCTGCGTTCACTATGGCAAAAAAAAAACGTTCGTGAGTTGCTATTCAACTTTACTCTTATCCTTTGTGTAAGGCTACATCGTATGTGTGAAGCTGTTTCAACCTGCGACCTGTTTCTTCTTTACCTCCCGTCACCTCGAGATTCCAAGCCAGCTTTTCTCACTGTATTCATGTTACTGCTCACTCATGCCTGTGTTCAACTACACTTCACCTTGTTGATTGTCGTGCACCTTTCATTAGGGTTCATGCCTTCAATACCACGGGTGTATGATGCTCACAATCTTCTGCTGATTCTGTGAATGTGTAATTACGAAACACTTGATCACTATGGATCAGAGTCAGGCTGCATCACGGCCAGATCTATACTACTTACTTCTCTTTTATATTTATGGATTTCTTAGCTTTGATTCAGTTAGGAAATACCAAATGTTTGTGTGTTGTTCATTAAGTAAATTGTACGTCATCTTCGATTCCCCACTTTGCTTATATTTTGGTGTTATATGATTTTCATTTTATAATTTTCATAAGAAAAGAGATAGGCTCTCGCTCTCCTAAATATTAAGGAAGATCCAATTTTATTCACATCATTCTACGTGTCTACATCAGACAAACCAATAAATAAATTTTGTAAGTGTAACGGATCTGTAACTGGCAGCTGACATATTTCTGGTACATTGAAACTGTCCAACAACAAGTTTCATTTTTTACATATTGTCCTTTCCACCTAGGCAGGTTGACCTGAAAAAGAAGAAACAACTTTGATCGTCACACACTCATTACTGTCATGCAGAGCGTGCAGATACTTGTGCTTACACTCCTTCAGAGTGCAGGCACTGTACGTCCACCTCCAGAACACAAGCCGGCTAACCGGTATCCCCCCTGAATTCCTTCATGTTACTTTGCTTCCTCCCAACACAACTTCAAGTCATAAAAAACCATTTGTCCTCCACTCTTGTCCTAACACTCACTAGCTCGCTTCTGAAGTCTAAGCCCTCGCACTCAAACCTCTCCTTTACCACTCCCTCCAACCTTTCCTACGACGACCCGCCCGCCACCTTCCATCCACTACAGATTTATATCTTCCAAGTCATTTATTTCGTTCCATCCTCTCTAAATGACCGAACCATCTTCACTCGCAGATCGTTTTGTTAACCCCGCCCTCCTTCATAGAATGTGGTCTTGTGTGGAAAAAGACACTTAAGTATAACAGTTCAGGACATTTATTAAGGATACGTTTTCGCCACGAGTGGCTTCTCAGTTCTTTAATAAATTCCGAACTGTACTTAATGTCTTTTTCCACATCTGTGGAATCACCATACCTTTTCCTCAATGTGGACCTTGTTACCATACAAAAGGCATTGAAAAATGAAGCCGGGAATTTATGCATACAGTGTTATAGGTGAAATGTTATACCCGATTCTTAGTTAAAGATTCATCTCAGGACGCTCTGCTGAAGGAGCGAGCCCACACACGTCTCGTCTGTAAGACGCAGAACTGACTTTCCACTTCAAAAGACACAATTGTGAGGAAATTTGTGGATGAATTTTTTCAAGTACAATTTAAATTAACTTTCATCCATATAACGGGATATAAACTCTGAACATCGAACCAGATTTGTATGTACTGGATTATAATGTAACTCAAAGACATGTGGGACTTCTGTGACCACGGGTCACAACACTGTTATTCCTTGCTCACGAGATCGGAATGACACGATTACAAACAACCAAACCACGGACTGGGATAGAACCTGCTATCAGAAAATCATAAAATCCAGGACTGACGTGCTATCCACTGGCTAGCACGACAGTCTGAAGTTTTAATTACTGATCGCGGTCTACCCCATCCTGGTATGGACTGTTTCCCTTCACTTTGCACACGCTTCAGCTCCCCGACTCACACATTGGATCTTAAATTAGGCACACAATGTCCTGAATATTAGGAAAATTTAAGTCAAAACACTGGCAATTAGGTTGTGGACTGTATAATAATTTTTAAAAAAATTTGTGTGGACTTAACTCAAGTAATTTTCCTTGTTCATAGAATAATTTATCACTAATTAGTGGTTCAGTTACATTATAAATATATCTTACCAAATTGTGGTCCTGTGATATATAATCAGGCAAATAAATTCACACTGGGGAGGGGAAAATCAATCATTGTATTACATTGAAGTACACTGTAGTACAATGTAGTACACTTAAGTACATTGTATAGAATTGTAGTATATTGTAGTAGATTGTAGTACACAGTAGTTACACGTAGTACACTGTAGTACACTGTAGGACACTGTATACACTGTAGTACATGCCTTATACCGTGTCACAATCAATCTGAAACACTTCCAGATACACGTTTATTCACATTTCACTGATTATATTATATACATATTTAACTTACATTCAGTGACATTTCCAGGTGTGTAGTAGATTTCCTAATCAGAATATTACTTTCCTCAAAATTCCTACTAATTAACATTTTAACATCATTAACAGTTACAATAGATTTAAACACCTTTTCAATGTCGAACTAAAGCAACTCACCAACACTATTACATAAAATTTTCCTATCAATAACCACACACAAATCACAGGAAAATTTCAAAATTTTCCACATGGCACAAGTCTCCGTTATGCAAGTCACTAATATACAAAGAGTGATCGTAATATCAACTTTACCTCGACATTAACTCAATGATTACCAGAGACCCCAACATGACCCTGATCTACAGACCTCAACATCTTGTACGGTATCATGGAACTAGCTATCCACTCCTGAATATTAGAGTCACAAAGTGAACAGGAGTAACTGGGCAAGGGCAAACAAGCACAACCGGAAATCTGAAGTAATGCTGAACCGGCTTCAGGGCTAATCCCCCAACTATCAGGACGAGAGCAGCATGGATTTTTGTGGATCTCCATAGTGAACACAGGGGATTCACATTGATAATTTGCCTAGCAAATAGAAATCCTCACAGGGATCATAAAAGTTAACACCGCTCTGCACGCTGTCAAGAGCAAACACACTCAAAGAATTATCCAAGGTCATCCACCGCGGGCTCGCCAACCATAAGTACATTCGGACCTCAGGCACCAACCGAGAGGGCAGATAGAAACTGTTCACTCTGCCAACGTAGCGAGGCCACAATGCAGGAGAGAGTCCACCTACCAAGCACCAAACACATGACGAGCAACGTCCTTTTCCCTCCGCAAAAATTGTTAAAGCTGAGTTGCAATCGAAGGCCGAAATACACCGTGTAGCAACTCAGGCACAGATACAAAGGAAACTCGCTGAACTCAGCATAAAAACTCTCCAGCGTACAATGTGGAATGCACAAGTTCAACAAGAGGATTGGAATAGGAAAAGATTATGACAGCCATACACTAGCCTCGAATGCACAAGAACGACGCATTTATTGGAACATTTCCTCCTATATTCGAGGATGGTCGCAGGGCACCTTAATAATGTCTAGTAACAACAGAGCATCTACTTTGCGCCTTTTCATATGCGAGGCTAAATCGGGCGAACGATCAACATCCTCCCAAGAAATGTCAACTTAGTACCTTGACCAGGACTGAAAAAAATGACATCCACCAATTCCAGTGGAAAATCGTAGCCATTAGCACAGCTCACTCTGTGATTCTTGTCTCACGACACCTGAAGCAGTTGAGAGCCACTCCAGTAAATTCTAACAGTACACTGCCCTCCGGGTCCTACTACATGGCTACCCACGAGTAGTACGACTGCAATCACTCACATTGGAATGATCCTCTATACACAAACATGATTGAGGAATTGAAATCAGAATCCGCATTTTCCAGATTTTCGTGATGGAGAACTGCAGGCCACCACTTTGTCACAGGCTAACCTTCACATACAAGAACATTGCCAACAACATGAAGTCTGGCCAAACCTTGATATCACTAGTCATCTAAATCAAGAGGTCAATCTTCGACCTGGAACATGAAGTAAAATGGCACAGGACGAGATTAAGCATTTCATCGCAAGTACGTACGAGACATTCAACTTCCTCTCCAACATCTGCAGATGCACGCGTCACGACCTAGTGTAGATTGCAGCTTCCCTGAAGTCCTGATCTGGATCTGAAATACCAGAACCACAGACTTCTGCTTTCGTAGAAGTAGCAGCCCCCTTGTAAAAAATAAAAATTAGAAAAGAGGATGGAGGTGATAGAAACAAATAATGGACCCATTTTTTCTTTAAGCAGTGGAGAGGCGACAACACGACACGGATAACGCCAATTCCTTCCAACAACAGGCGAGTGCATCAGTCGGTTCAACTATAATTATCTATCAATGCTAGGAGGAGCCACATATCTATGTACGTTCCTACAAAAACAACAACGCAATGAGTCACTACTTCCCGCTTCAGCCGACTACAATTACTTCAGAGAGGGCGTGCAGCCCACTAATAGTGACGTTGCCAAGTATAAAATTTGCCAGATAAATTGTCAAAATCTTAGACAGTATACACTGTATATTATCAAATTAATGAGTTTACAGACAAATTACTCACCATGTTCAAGAAATGTCATTTTATCGACAGTGACAATATACTCAACCATTCGAAAAAATACCCTAATACCCTGACAAACATATGTAATAAGAGATTTTGTTCTTTATAACAAACGAATGGAAGTTAGATAGTTTCGTTTCTACATACGTCCATAAGATATATTTTTCCTGTTACTGTCACAAAACCAACGCTTAATGCCTGGGTTTTCTTTTTCTATTGCTCTCACAAAAACTTTGTTTAACTTAACACTGCATCAGGAAGACTGGCACCCTCGCTGTCCTGCCTGCTGCCCGGCCCTGGCATCAGGCAGTCTGGCCCCACAGTCCGCCAGCGCCCGGCCAAGCAACAGGCATTTTGCACCTCGCTGACTTGCTGCTGCTCGGCCCTGCATAGGCAGTCGTATCTCACTGTCCTCCCTTTTCCCTAACCCATGCATCAGCCAGTCTGGCCACCTCGCAGCCTCTGCCTGCTGCTCGGGCCCAGGCATCAGGCAATCTGGCACCGTCCACTGTCTTGCCTCTGCCCACGCTTACCTCGTAGGCCTTCCTCATGGACACACCCTACCTGTACCTCTCATCTTCCTTTGCACTATAGAATGTTCTTGAGTGTTGTCCTGCAGCACGAAAAGCCTAGAACTATGATTCAACTTCCCCTTGTGTTGTTTAGTGTGTACTATACTTACCTAATTGTGTCACAGGATCTGTTCCAAAATTGTTGGAAAACGCTTAGGGTGGACTATTAACCTAATTTCAAAAATTCTGACTCCTCAAACCCTCTTACCCCTATGGGGGATGAATGTGCAGTAGTGGTGTGACGGCTGTCCGCTGGCCACATTCTAAGAGCCGGTAAGGCGACAGGCCCACTCGCTCTATTCTGAGAAAAAAACATAACCTCGCTCATTCAGTAGCAACCTGCATGGCATCCTGATGACCGCACTGACAAGTGTGAAAGTACTGTGAGCTAAAATTTTCCCCCCTCCCCGTGGCTTGTCCCTGCACAGTAAGATCGCCTCTCACCGATTGTGAAGCTATGCCTGACAGTGAATATATCACATTCAAACATTAGCAGGTATATGAATAATTCTGACAACTCCATTACTGAGGTAGATATTTTTGATACTGAAGAGAGTGTTCACCTGTTTAAATCATTAAACGCTATAAAGCTTTACAACATATATCGTGGAAATAAACAAAATTACAAGCTATAAAATTACAAGAATAAAATCATACCACTCAGATAAATACTCTCACAACAAAATAAAAATAACTTCAATCAGTTTAAAAACCTCAATATTTTTTTAAGATAAAAGGTACACAAAGGTGACGATTTCCCTTTCAGGTGCCCAGGTTATTTATGAGAACCATTGCGAGAGAGAATGGTCGGAGCAGGTGGCACACTGATAAAATTTCCACTGAACCTGCACAGCTGACAACACAGGCAGGGCAGGAACACCTGCACAGCTGCAAGCAACCACAGGCAAGGCAGGAACACCTGCACGACTGCGAGCAAACATGGGACGAGGCAACGGCAGGACACATTGCACACTGCGAGTAACAAGGGGAAGGGCAGAACACCTCACACTGGCGAGTCAACACAGGCAGGGTAGGAAACACCTGCACACTGCGAGTACACATTGAATGGGCAGAACTCTTGCACACTGCGAGCAAAGCAGGCAAGGGCAGGACACCTGCACACTGCGAGCAAAACAGGCAAGGGCAGGAACACAACCAGCACACTGCAGCACCACAAGGTCAGGGCAGAACACCTGCACACTGCAAGAAACAACACAGGTCAGGTAGGAACACCTGTACACAGGTGGCTACAGTGACGCGGGTGTGGAGACAGATCCCAGTCCGATAGAGATTTATCTCGAAGAAAAATGATTCCTGATTAAATTTATTTGAGGGAGGAAGGCGGAGGGCATGTTTCACAACTTTTTATCTGGAGATTCGTAAGCGGTGTTACAATCTCCAGACTCGTAACCATCATGGTCGATTGCTATGCATAACAGCAAATTGCATGAGGTGTTAAGTAGAATACAGGTACCACTTAGTACGCCATGCAAATGTGATTACAATACTGGTCGTGGACAAGAAAAAAGGGAAAATCATTGAGTAAACACGAGAGTGAGCTCCCCTGAATCTTGCTCAAGATCGTTGTTTAATGTTCTTATATTTCTAGAAAAGTAACTTGAGCATTTTCACGAAACAGGCGCTTTAATGGTATGACTAATATGGGTGAAAGAGATATATACTTTTATCCAGGGAGCTACCTTAACAAAAATACACCAAATTCAAATTAAAGGAAATGATGTCTTGGGGGCCAAGAATAATTTGACCCTCCTTCACGCTTTATATGATTTAATGCTCCACCTTGCTGAGGTGGATTGTGCCGATCGTGACCTGGTGCGGGCGTGGACCCCTGTAACACCCTCCAGGTATAAACCTGAGATGTCACAGGTTGAGAATTCATAATGCTATGACTCGTTGATCATTTTAATCCTCATTGCGAGAATTCGTTTCCTGTGGAAAACAATGATAATAAGAACTGGCGTGGAACACTTACCTAGTGATGCTGTGACATCTGTCCCACGAACAGCAGTCAGGTTTCCTTCACTGACCTACCTGTAACGTGAATACCAGTACTTGTTATTACACGAGTCCAAGCTCTAGTTATACCCTGTATCCCCCGTCTTGTGTAAGTATGTCTAGGTAAATCATTCAGCCTGCTCCTTCTATAAATGCCCATAGGTCAATCCTTCAGTCCCTAGGTATATCCCACAGTCCCTAGGTATATCCCACAGTCCCTAGGTATATCCCACAG
The DNA here is from genome assembly GCF_026875155.1 of Cherax quadricarinatus. Lineage (NCBI taxonomy): Eukaryota > Metazoa > Arthropoda > Malacostraca > Decapoda > Parastacidae > Cherax > Cherax quadricarinatus. Next base: position 37,212,458 of record NC_069445.1, on the reverse strand, counting down.
TCCCTAGGTATATCCTTCAGTCCCTAGGTATATCCCACAGTCCCTAGGTATATCCTTCAGTCCCTAGGTATATCCCACAGTCCCTAGGTATATCCCACAGTCCCTAGGTATATCCCACAGTCCCTAGGTATATCCCACAGTCCCTAGGTATATCCCACAGTCCCTAGGTATATCCCACAGTCCCTAGGTATATCCCACAGTCCCTAGGTATATCCCACAGTCCCTAGGTATATTCCACAGTCCCTAGGTATATCCCACAGTCCCTAGGTATATCCCACAGTCCCTAAGGTATATCCCACAGTCCCTAGGTATATCCCACAGTCCCTAGGTATATCCCACAGTCCCTAGGTATATCCCACAGTCCCCTAGTATATCCCACAGTCCCTAGTATATCCCACAGTCCCTAGGTATATCCCACAGTCCCTAGGTATATCCCACAGTCCCTAAGTATATCCTTCAGTTCCTAAGTATATCCTTCAGTCTCTAGGTATATCCTTCAGCCCACAACTGTAGGTATCCTTAGTACATCCCTAAGCCCGCACCTTCTGTAAGTATCCCTGGTATATCCGTCAGTGTGCATCTTCTGTAAGATCTTTAGGTATACCCTTCATCTGAATCCGCGAGTATCCCTAGTTACAAGTGAAAGTAAGCTCCTTCATGTATTCCTGATTATACCTTTCAGTCGACATCTGAAAATATCTCTGGATATACCCTACAGCATATACCTTCTGCAAGTATCCCAAGTTATACCTCTCAGCCCTCACTTTCTACAGTATCCCTGGATTTTGCCCTCTTGCTTATATCTTCCCCCTGTGTATAACCATTAAGAGCCCCCCCTTCTGCAAGTACCCCTGGTATACCCTTCAGTCCCCAAACTGTTGAAAGTACGCCAGTTATCCCTTTACTTCCCCATATATGAAGTTTTCCCTTTATACCCCACACTGGGATTTTCTATGTCAAAGTTGAATTTAGAAACTAAATTATTTAACAATGTTTCTGTTACAATGTTTCACATACACTCTTTCTGTCTCGCATAAACGTGAGAGAAAAAAGTTAAGAGAGGGGAGAGAGAGAGGAGGAAGAGAGAGAGAGAGAGTAGAGAGAGAAAAGAGAGAGAGAGAGAGAGACGAGAGAGAGAGAGGAGAGAGAGAAGAGAGAGTATTCACCTAGTTGAGGTTGCAGGGGTTGAGTCCAAGCTCCTGGCCCCGCCTCTTCATGATCGCTACTAGGTCCACTCTCTCTGAACCGTGAGCTTTATCATACCACTGCTTAAGCTTTTTTATGGATCCTGCCTCCACTACATCGCTTCCCAAATTTATTCCACTTTCCTGACTACTCTGTGGCTGAAAGAAATATTTTCCTAACATCCCTGTGATTCATCTTGTTTTTCAAACTTCCAACTGTGTTCCCTTGTTGCGTGGTCCCATCTCTGGAACATCCTGTTTTTGTCCACCTTGTCAATTCCTCTCGGTATTTTGTATGTTGTTATCAGTCCCCCCAAATCTCTCCTGTCCTCCAGTGTCGTCAGGTTGATTTCCCTTAACCTTTTCCTCGTAGGACTTTCCTCTTAGCTCTGGGATTTAGTCTTGTTGCAAACCTTTGCACTTTCTCTGGTTTCTTTACGTGCTTGGCTAGGTGTGGGTTCCAAAATTGTTTCCGGGAACTCCATATGGGCCCTAACGTACACGGTGTACAGGGTTTCCCGAAGATTCCTGTGTGCGTGGTGGGGTGTGTGTGTGTGTGTGTGGGTTGTGTGTGGTGTGTGTGTGTGTTGTTTGTGTGTTTGGTTGTGGTTGGGTGTGTGTGTGTGGGATGTGTGGTGTATGCTGTGTGTGGTGTGTGTGTGTGTGTATGTGTTGTGTGTGTGTGTTGTGTGTGTTGTACTCACCTACTTGCTAGTTGTGGTTGCAAGGGTAGAGCCATAGCTCCTGGCCCCATCCTCTTCACTGGCCGCTACTCTACTCTACCCGCTCGTGAGAGCTTTATCCTACCTTCCCTTAAAACTTTGTATGGTTCTGGCCTCCTTTAATCACTCTTCCAGACTATTCCACTACCTGACAACTCTGAAGAAATACTTCCTAACATCCCTGTGACTCACCTTAGTCTTCAGCTTCCAATTGTGACCCCTTGTTTCTGTGTCCCATCTCTTAGAATATCCTGTCTCTGTCCATCTTGTCTATTCCACGCAGTATTTTGTATGTCGCTATCATGTCTCGCATAACCCTCCTGTCCTCCAGTGTCATCAGGCCAATTTCCCTTAGCTTTTCTTCGTAGGACATTCCCCTTAGCTCTGGAACTGACATGCTGTGTCTGTGTGTCTGCCTGTTTCTGTCTCTCCGTCTCTGTCTCTTTCCCTCTCCGTCTCTTTCCCACTCCCCGCTCTCTTTCCCTCTCCCCGTCTCCTTTATCCCTCTCCCCTCTCTCGCTCCCTCTCCCCGTCTCCGCTCGCTTTTGTTCTGTCTCTGTATTGTCTTGTGGTCTTGTGTCTCTGTGTTTTTTTCTGTGTGCATCTCTGTCTGTCTCTGTATCTGTTCGTTCTTGTGTTGGTGTCAGTGAGTTCTCAACATTACAACACTCAACATTACAACACCAACATACAACACTCAACATACAACACACAACATCCCCCCCCCCCCCCCCCCCCCCCCCCCCCAAAACCAACCCCCCCCAACAAACCCAACAAAAACCCCCCCAAAACCCCTACCACCCCCCCCAAACCGGGGGGGGTCCCCCTTTTAAAAAAAAACCTTAAAAAAAATAAAAAAAAACCCCCAAAATTAAATTTTTAAAATTTTTTTTTAAAAAAATTTTAATTTTTTAAATTTTAATTAAATTTTTATTAAATTAATTAAATTATTAAAAATTTTATTTTAAATTTAAATTTTTTAAAATTAAGGGTAAAATTTTTTAGGAATTAAAATTAATTAAAAATTATTTTTAATTAAAATTTAACTTTTTAAAAATTTAAATTTTTTTCA
>NC_069445.1:37183590-37208980 GCF_026875155.1 Cherax quadricarinatus | reverse complement strand
TTTTTGACCCTTTTTCTGTGTCCCATCTCTTAAATACCTGTCTTGTCCATCTTGTCTACCACGCGTATTTTGTATGTCGCTATAGTCTCGCATAACCCTCCCGTCCTCCGTGTCTCAGGCCAATTCCCTTAGCTTTTCTTCGTAGACATTCCCCTTAAGCTCGGGAACGACATGCTGTGTCTGTGTGTCTGCCTGTTTTCTGTCTCTCCGTCTCTGTCTCTTTCCCTCTCCGTCTCTCTTTCCCTCTCCCCGTCTCTCTTTCCCTCTCCCCGTCTCTCTTTCCTCCTCCCCGTCTCTCTTCCCTCTCCCCGCTCTCGCTCGCTCTCTCGCCCGTCTCTCGCTCGCTCTCCCCGTCTCTCGCTCGTTCTCCCCCGTCTCTCGCTCTCTTTGTGCATCTGTCTCTGTATGTGTCTGTGTGTGTCTTTCTGTGTCTGTGTATTTTTCTGTGTGCATCTCTGTCTGTCTCTGTATCTGTGTCGTTCTGTGTGTGTGTGGGTGGTCAGTGAGGTTCTCAACATTACAACACTCAACATTACAACACTCAACATTACAACACTCAACATTACAACACTCAACATTACAACTCTCAACATTACAACTCTCAACATTACAACACTCAACATTACAACACTCAACATTACAACACTCAACATTACAACACTCAACATTACAACACTCAACTTTTACAACTCTCAACATTACAACTCTCAACATTACAACACTCAACATTACAACACTCAACATTACAACTCTCAACATTACAACTCTCAACATTACAACACTCAACATTACAACACTCAACATTACAACTCTCAACATTACAACTCTCAACATTACAACACTCAACATTACAACACTCAACATTACAACACTCAACATAAAACCCACTCAACATTACAACACTCAACATTACAACTCTCAACATTACAACACTCAACATTACAACACTCAACATTACAACACTCAACATTACAACACTCAACATTACAACTCTCAACATTACAACACTCAACATTACAACTCTCAACATTACAACTCTCAACATTACAACTCTCAACATTACAACACTCAACATTACAACTCTCAACATTACAACACTCAACATTACAACTCTCAACATTACAACTCTCAACATTACAACTCTCAAACATTACAACTCTCAACATTACAACTCTCAACTTACAACTCTCAACATTACAACACTCAACATTACAACTCTCAACATTACAACTCTCAACATTACAACTCTCAACATTACAACTCTCAACATTACAACTCTCAACATTACAACTCTCAACATTACAACTCTCAACATTACAACTCTCACATTACAACTCTCAACATTACAACTCTCAACATTACAACTCTCAACATTACAACTCTCAACATTACAACTCTCAACATTACAACTCTCAACATTACAACTCTCAACATTACAACTCTCAACATTACAACTCTCAACATTACAACTCTCAACATTACAACTCTCAACATTACAACTCTCAACATTACAACTCTCAACATTACAACTCTCAACATTACAACTCTCAACATTACACTCTCAACATTACAACTCTCAACATTACAACACTCAACATTACAACACTCAACATTACAACTCTCAACATTACAACTCTCAACATTACAACTCTCAACATTACAACTCCCAACATTACAACTCTCAACATTACAACTCTAAAAACATTACAACTCTCAACATAACAACTCTCAACATTACAACTCTCAACATTACAACTCTCAACATTACAACTCTCAACATTACAACTCTCAACATTAACAACACTCAACATTACAACTCTCAACATTACAACTCTCAACTTACAACTCTCAACATTACAACTCTCAACATTACAACTCTCAACATTACAACTCTCAACATTACAACTCGCCTTCTCATGATGGTAGCTGATGAACACAACTGTTACGAGCACTGATGAATATTTATGAACATTCTGCGACACTGATGAATTTGTGTACAAACTTTACCACACCGATGATTTCTTATCAACACTTTACGACAATGATGAATTTTTATATACACTTTACGACACTACTTAGTTTCCAACGCTTAAAAACACTTAACGTATAACAACTTTGATAACACCAACACTTATAAACATCACCTTCACTACACACATAATTAGTCTAGAGAGGAGGTTCATCAACACTTGAATCACTGTTAAAGGAAATAAACTAGTCTTGCTTGCTAATTGGATCATTAGGCTAAAGGCTATCGACTACACGAGGGTCATTAAGGCTATGTGTCACACTAACACCACTGGTCAAGGATGCTTTTATCAGTGAAATGGGAATTAAACTCTCAATGTATATATATAAACACCCATCTCTGTATATTCAGAGATACAGCGTTGCATGTAAATATATATTCACAGATATACACCTCTCAGTGTACATAGTGATACACACACCTCTCAGTGTACATAGTGATACACACACCTCTCTGTGTATATACGTTCAGACGATATACACGTCTTGTCGTACGTAACATTAGTTGTTAATGTAGATCAGAGTGACCTGATGGCACTGGTTCAGTAGCTGGTTTGGCTGACACACTGACAGCCCTGGTTCAATGGATGGTCTGGCTGATACACTGACAATCCTGGTTCAATGGATGATCTGGCTGATACACTGACAGCCCTGGTTCAGTGGCTGGTCTGGCTGACACACTGACAACCGTGAGTCAGTGGCTGGTCTGGCTGACGCACTGACAATCCTGGTTCACTGGCTTGTCTGGTTGACACACTGACAACCCTGGGTCAGTGGCTAGGCAGCCTGACACACTGACAACCCTGGGTCAGTGGCTGGGCTGCCTGACACACTGACAACCCTTGGTCAGTAACTGGGCTGCCTGACACACTGACAACCCTTGGTCAGTAACTGGGCTGCCTGACACACTGACAACCGTGAGTCAGTGGCTGGTCTGGCTGACGCACTGACAATCCTGGTTCACTGGCTTGTCTGGCTGACACACTGATAACCCTGGGTCAGTGGCTGGGCTGCCTGACACACCGACAACCCTGGGTCAGTAACTGGGCTGCCTGACACACTGACAACCCTTGGTCAGTAACTGGGCTGCCTGACACACTGACAACCCTTGGTCAGTAACTGGGCTGCCTGACACACTGACAACCGTGAGTCAGTAACTGGGCTGCCTGACACACTGACAACAAGTACCTCTGACAAGTTTCGCTTCGGAGCTCCAAAGATTTTCATGAATCTCGAGTCGAGACTTCGACCTCTCTCTTGTTACTTTCCGCCTATTATTAGTATTAATAACGCTAAGTACCACTCCTCAGACATGCCTCGTGTAGTCATGCTACATAAATACATGGCTACAAGAGACATGCTGGATACATTTATGGCTTATAACAGATTATCACGCTCGAAGTACGAAGAATTTAATATCTTCCAAACCTAACCAATGCTTTATGACTAACGAAATCGTTATAAAGCGATAGTAAACCAATGCTGTTTGTGCCCCCAAACAATTTTCTAAATTTATTCAACTCAGAAAATCGTCAAAAACTTAATTCATTCCCCAGTTCATTATTATCAGTAACCTCAGCAGGAAGTCGCAAGTCAATTTACACAAATAAATTAACAATGCTCGTAAGATGTGTAATATTCGGAATCCTGAAAAGGGATACGTACCTATTGTGTACTTTCTCCTCAAAGTTTTCTGTGTGATTTCTTGCATTTTGTGGTCACGTATTCCATGATTTCTTTTACTGTCTCTCCCACCAGTTCTCTTTCCCACTGCACCTCATTCAGGAAGTGTTTCATGCCTGTGTAGTTCCCTCTGTTGTAGGTTGGCAGCTGAGATATGCATCAGTTATCTCCTTCAAGTACGCTACTGCCACTTAAAAAGAAACAAAATGTGGAATCTTTTTCTCACTCTTTTGAAGGGAATTTATTAGGGAATATAACTGAAAAAAAAAATTGAAGTATCCGTTTTATGGCAGTTTTAGGAGTTCAACAAATTTATCCTTTCACTCTATTTCTTTAATAAATAACTATCTTCTTTCATCACTGTATTTATTATTGTACTTTTCAGTGTATTTGTCAATGCATTCATTATCATATTTTTCACTGTATAAATGTTAACCACTTACTGTTTTATTTCTTATCTGATACGCTAAAAGATGTGTCAGTCGTAAAGGACACATACACAGCGTACTGTGTCACTGCAGCATCATTACATACACCGCGATGTGTATGTACACTCCGAGTTTAAGGTCATGTCTGGTTTACGGATTAAAGTATTCTTGAATGGTGGTGAACAGGTGACGTGCTGCCTTAAAGACACGAATATTTTCAGTTTTGGATTGTGTTGAGATCCAGTTCATGGCCCACTTAAGGGTGGTAAGCTCTAGCTCATGGAGCTCTTTGAGAGGTTGACCTTGACCATCAAATTATTCATTTATTTGGTTGTATTACAAAGTTAAGCTGCACTCCATTCTAGTCCTTTTGCATTGCTTGAGGTGGAAAGGACTGGTCTTATGGGATACTGGGGATACCTTTCTTGGATACTTCGATTAAAATACATCTAGTATTTTCTAAGGTATCCCAGAAGGACGACCTTTAATTGGGTGCCTAAACTCTTCTCTTCACCGTGTTTTTAGTTTTTAAATCACTCGTTACACTCCAAGACCTTATCCTATTGGTAAGATTCTAGGAACAGTTGGTATATGCAGGTGTCTTATGACAAAAATTGTTGATCCTATTACCAGCAGTATCCTGCATTGGATCTGATAACTTCCAAAATTCTTTGTGGCGTAGCTTCAAACGTTAAAAAATGTTGTTTCTTATTTCAACACCGGAGGAGAGTGGAATTCAAGTGTATTGGAGCACATCTGCCAATTTTACTCAAAAAGAGCGTGAAATCTATTCCCATTTGGACCCAGCTCACCGAGGACCTCATCTCCATGCTGCAGGTGGCCAGAAGCCACTTGCAGCGTGGAGATAATCGGTCTTTTAGTGGCCTCTGGCCACTTCTGCTTTAGGCTAAAAGACTAATTATCTTTCTCCAAGAGTAATGGACTAATAACATCATCTAACTTTCCACTTCATCTTTCACCGACTGATGAAGCCTTCTGCGCAGGTGAAACGTTTCGTTAATAGAGATTCCTAGTGCTACACATGTTACTGGTTTTCAACTTGAAAGATGGTGGCTGCATATTTTTTCTCAGTCCCAAGTTCAACAACCTAGTCTTCGTGTGCTAATCCTTGGTGTGGTCATTCTCTGTTAGCAGTAGATATCATTTGTCCAGCGTGACGCCGCTTACGACTGCTTCGCCTCAACTGTCTGCAGTTCTAAAGCTCCTTCCTGCATACGCTGTACTCCTCAAGACTGGTGGACTGGTCACATCGACTCCAGTCTGAGAGACACACTGTCTCAAACTCCTGATCTTCAACTATTCTTCTCTGTATTGGACTGAGGAAGTCACAGGATGGCGAAAAGTTTTCACAGTAAAGATGCACACAAGTGTCTAATTCATAAACCCGAACCAATAACATAACATTCTTCACCTGTATGTGGACTTGTGCCATTGCAGGTTTGAGTATGGCTGTTAGGTGTACTCCTCGGCCAGCTCTTCCCAGTTCAACACCTAGTAACATGGCTTTGCATGGGTGCATTCCATATTACCCCTGTTGAGAGCCTCTATATTGTGTCAGACGAACTTTCACTGGATTTCCGGCGAAGGAGCTCAATTTATGCAGTAAGGTTTGCGGAGGACAGAGGGAAAGAGCCCATTGCTTTCCAGTGTATGAGAGTCGTGGCCTCGCTGTGTCTGTAGTCAAGAGAGAACGGCTTCTTTTCCTGCGCTCCTTAGACGTTGACTAAGGTTTGTGTTTGTTGATGGTGGATGGGGACTGATTACCTCGAACTCCTCCTCTCCTTACCCATTTCTACTTTGTATTGGACTGATGAAGCCACTGTGTGGCGAAACGTTTCTTCAATAAAGATTCCCATCTGTTGCACAAGTGCCTCAGTTCTTCAACTTGTCGGTTTTCAAAACCATTCATCACATCTGTCAGACACTGCAACATCATAGGATCTTGGTACAAAGACTTCAACGCTTGCCCAACCTTTGGACGACGACCTACTTACACAAGTGGCAGGTCCCACTGTGATCCCGCCTCCTCCTGCTTCAACTCATCTCACCGCAGTATATAAGCCACCTCTCTGGCCCTATGCTGCACTTCCTACAAGAGTAATGGACTGAACACATCGATTCCAGGTTGAGGGACTGATTACCTCGAACTCCTCCTCTCCTTACCCATTTCTACTTTGCATTGGACTGATGAAGCCACTGTGTGGCGAAACGTTTCTTCCATAAAGATTCCCATGTGTTGCACAAGTGTCTCAATTCTTCAACTTGTCGGTTTTCAAAACCATTCACCAGACAGATCTGTTTGTGACTTGATAAAGCCCACTGTGTGGGCGAAACGTTATCAATAAAGGATCACATTATACTGCATTGATAAGAATGTCCTATGAAGAGAGGTTAATGGAACTCAAGCCTCGGTACGGGTGGAAACATTAGGACGTGTTTACTTAAGACACTTGATGTCCCTGTTAACCTAGCAATAAAATAGGTATCTGGGTGTTAGCCGACTGGTGTGGGTCGCATCCTGGGGACTCAGTTGACCTAATTTGCCTGAATGTTCGGCATAACCAGGGGTTTCTATATACGTTGTTCATGTACTAGTAGAAATAAAGATTATTATTATTATTATTATTATTTCCAAGGATCTCAATTTAAATAAGTCACTTTGACTTGTTTTTTGAGATATCTCAGGCAATCTACACACGTGCTGTTATGTATGATAATTTATGTAACTGTATTTATATATACCAGAACGTAAATAAACTTACTTATTATCACGCACCCGCTGGGTACCCTGGGCAGCTGCTATCCACTCAAGAGTTTGCTACAAGACTCCTATCCCAACATTCCTCGGTAGTATAGTGGTAAGTATCCCCGCCTGTCACGCGGGAGACCGGGGTTCGATTCCCCGCCGGGGAGATGGCTTTTTATTTTTTTTTTTTTTTGGCCTTTCATCATGTTAATGTTTATCTTTTATGTATGTGGTAGTAAGTATTAAATATGCTGTCAAAATTTAGCCTGTTTTTATTATCACGTAAAAATATAATTATTATTCAATTAATATCTGGAATTCCCTGAGCGTTTAAGTATTTTTGCTGGTATCCCTCTTGAATTATTCGTGTTATTACTGGTATCCCTCACATAATTATTATTGTATTATTTGCACATGGCTATCTGATAGTTTCCTCCACAATGGTAGCATGGCTGTCTGATAGTTTTCTCCATAATGGTAGCATGGATGTCTGATAGATTCCTCCAAAATGGTAGCAATGGCGTCTGATTTGATTCTCCATAATGGTAGCATGGCTGTCTGATAGTTTCCTCCATAATGGTAGCATGGCTGTCTGATAGTTTCCTCCATAATGGTAGCATGGCTGTCTGATAGTTTCCTCCATAATGGTAGCATGGATGTCTGATAGTTTCCTCCATAATGGTAGCATGGATGTCTGATAGATTCCTCCATAATGGTAGCATGGCTGTCTGATAGATTCCTCCATAATGGTAGCATGGATGTCTGATAGTTTCCTCCATAATGGTAGCATGGCTGTCTGATAGATTCCTCCATAATGGTAGCATGGCTGTCTGATAGCTTCCTCCATAATGGTAGCATGTCTGATAGCTCCCTCCATAATGGTAGCATGTCTGTCTTATAGCTCCCTCCATAATGGTAGCATGGCTGTCTGATAGCTCCCTCCATAATGGTAGCATGTCTGTCTTATAGCTCCCTCCATAATGGTAGCATGGCTGTCTGATAGCTTCCTCCATATTGGTAGCATGGCTGTCTGATAGCTTCCTCCATAATGGTAGCATGTCTGATAGCTCCCTCCATAATGGTAGCATGGCTGCCTGATAGCTCCCTCCATAATGGTAGCATGGCTGTCTGATAGTTCCCTCCATAATGGTGGCATGGCTGTCTGATACTTCCCTCCATAATGGTAGCATGGCTATCTTATGGTTTCCTCCATAATGGTAGCATGTCTGATAGCTCCCTCCATAATGGTAGCATGTCTGTCTTATAGCTCCCTCCATGATGGTAGCATGGCTGTCTGATAGCTCCCTCCATAATGGTAGCATGTCTGTCTTATAGCTCCCTCCATAATGGTAGCATGGCTGTCTGATAGCTTCCTCCATATTGGTAGCATGGCTGTCTGATAGCTTCCTCCATAATGGTAGCATGTCTGATAGCTCCCTCCATAATGGTAGCATGGCTGCCTGATAGCTCCCTCCATAATGGTAGCATGGCTGTCTGATAGTTCCCTCCATAATGGTGGCATGGCTGTCTGATACTTCCCTCCATAATGGTAGCATGGCTATCTTATGGTTTCCTCCATAATGGTAGCATGTCTGATAGCTCCCTCCATAATGGTAGCATGTCTGTCTTATAGCTCCCTCCATGATGGTAGCATGGCTGTCTGATAGCTCCCTCCATAATGGTAGCATGTCTGTCTTATAGCTCCCTCCATAATGGTAGCATGGCTGTCTGATAGCTTCCTCCATATTGGTAGCATGGCTGTCTGATAGCTTCCTCCATAATGGTAGCATGGCTGTCTGATAGCTTCCTCCATAATGGTAGGGATGTTGATAGCTCCCTCCATAAGGTAGCATGGCTGGGCCCGATAGCTCCCTCCATAATGGTAGCATGGCTGTCTGATAGTTCCCTCCATAATGGTGGCATGGCTCTCTGATAGTTCCCTCCATAATGGTAGCATGTCTGTCTTATAGCTTCCTCCATAATGGTAGCATGGCTGTCTGGTAGTTCCCTCCATACTGGTAGCATGGCTGATAGCTCCCTCCATAATGGTAGCATGTCTGTCTTATAGCTCCCTCCATAATGGTAGCATGGCTGATAGCTCCCTCCCTAATGTTAAACATGTCTGTCTTATAGCTCCCTCCATAATGGTAGCATGGCTGATAGCTCCCTCCATGATGGTAGCATGTCTGTCTTATAGCTCCCTCCATAATGGTAGCATGGCTGATAGCTCCCTCCATAATGGTAGCATGTCTGTCTTATAGCTCCCTCCATTAAATGGTAGCATGGCTGGATAGCTCCCTCCATAATGGTAGCATGTCTGTCTTATAGCTCCCTCCATAATGGTAGCATGGCTGATAGCTCCCTCCATAATGGTAGCATGTCTGTCTTATAGCTCCCTCCATAATGGCAGCATGAGTCTTATAGCTTCCTCCATAATGGTAGCATGTCTGTCTTATAGCTCCCTCCATAATGGCAGCATGAGTCTTATAGCTTCCTCCATAATGGTAGCATGTCTGATAGCTCCCTCCATAATGGCAGCATGAGTCTTATAGCTTCCTCCATAATGGCAGCATGACTGTCTTACAGCTCCCTCCATAATGGTAGCATGGCTGTCTTATGGTTTCTTCCATGAAGGTAGTATGGCTATCTGATAACTGTTTTCTTGATGGAAAAATATCTGAGAGACAGATAAAAGAGAGTCTTCAGAAATAACATGTAACAGGAATAGAGACAAACGTGACTTTGTTTTCGTACAAAAATAGACTACAAACGTTCACCTGTCTTGAAAAACGAATAATGAGACGTGAAACGTTTGAAATTTACGGTGCTAATGTTAAATCACAGGAGAATTCTCAACAGTAGTTTCAAATAGAAGCAAATATCGGAAAAAGGAAAAATACCATGGGCGGGGTTAGAACCCGTGATCAGAGTCACAAAACTCCCGACCGACGTTCTTTTAGCAGAATCATTGAAGGCAGTACCTTCGCAAGGTCTAAAATGAGGTTAGCCAGATGCATGTCTATGTAAGCCAGACGCATGTCTTAAAAAATGGAAGAGTGTTGGCAGGGCCTGACACCTGTTGTGCTGTAGCCTACAGTAGTGGTCCATTTATTCTTGTGTTGGCTAGTTAATGGGGCTTGAAGCCTATCGACTTCACGACATCATTTAAGCTGTATGTCACCTGTTCACCATCGACCAAGAATACTTTAATTCCTGAAGTAAACATTTTTTTTTATATTTTAATTAAAACAAAGCTTAGTAAATGAAACATACAAACATAAACGCCTCTACCTCAAAAAGGCAGAACAATATATATATATATATATATATATATATATATATAATATATATATATATATATTTTATATATATATATATATATATATATTAATATATTATATATATATATATTTGGCACCATGTGTCTCTAAATAACAGGCTAACTAACAAAAGCCATTCCGTATGTGTCACACTTTTCAAACAAAGCAAGGAACATGCTGGTTGAATATCCAGCTATACATAGTACACGTAAATAACAAAATCACTGTGGCATGCAAAGATTACGTAACCTTTACTCGGCGCATGTACACACCCTCATTGAAAGGCTGTCTCCCCCAACCAGCGAACCAGGTACTAAGGTTTGATGATGGGGCCCCGTCGTTCAATCAGTACCCAGGTTCCAGCCAATGAGAGGTGGTTTTGGCAATTGCAGAGGTGTTGTGGGTACCACTCACCTGTCTGCCCTTGTTATTCCTATTCTAGAGCTGGTTGAAGCACGGTCTGCTCTCTAGTGGCTTCTCTTCTGCCGTGCTTACCGTGGAATGCACTAATACCTATTGCTGTACATAGTGTATATAGTGTACATACTTCTGTTCTAAATTGGTGAAGGATAATACAAGTCAAAAGTTTTTCTGTTGTGTTTATTTTGCTCCCTTTACACCCAGGATAACAGGCCTTTGGGACTCCTGGGATGTAATAATCACCAACCACAAATACCGATTCCTCATAACAGTACCAGTCACACTATACACACACACACACACACACACATACACACGCATACTTGAAAGGCGTCACAATGTATAAAACTGATCACCATACAACCTGAAGTAAACATTACTGTAAACTCGTGGCATACATGTACTGAGAGACCTACACCTCAGTGTTTTGTGTCTTATGGATGAGTGGTTAATGTGGTTTAAAGCCTATCAAGTACTCAACATTTCTTAAGGCTCCACCTAACCTCTTCACCCCTCAGACAAGAATACCCTAATCCTATTATTATATTGATTACTTAAACTAAACTCAGTGTATATACTCTGAGAGAAGTGCATCTCTCGGTATATACATCCAGTGTTTCTTATGGTCCAATATGACAAAGGCTATTTTTGAATTCCCCATATTTTAAGAAGTATTGGTAGTATCCATACATAGCAGGAGATAGACCCTTATCTTCAAATTACAGACCAGTTATACTAAACTCAGTTGTGGGGAAATTGATGTAATCAGTAAATGTCGATTTAACTGTAAGCCAACCTGAAATATATATTTAGATCAACGAATCTCGGCACGGTTTATTACAAAGGAGTTCTTGCATAGCGTTTTTACTACCCTGTTTTTTCATTACGGTATTTGAGGGGGTAGATCAAGATAAAGAATACTAAATTGTGTATATGGGCCTTAGTAAAGTCTTTTATAAAGTTCCACACAAAAGACTCGTTCAGAAAGTAGTGGTACCTAGAATAAGAGGAGAAATTATCTCCTGGGTGGAGACATGGCTAACCAATAGATATCGTAAAGTCTACATTAACTGGGAGAAATCAGAATGGGGATCTGTTACGAGTACAGTTCCACGGGGTCAGTACTGGGACTCCTTGTTGTTCACAATCTACATAAACGACATTGATGAAGGAATAAACAGTTAGCAACATAAATAGGTTTGCCAGTGACACTAAACTAGGCCGTCAAATAATTTCTGGTGAAAAAACTAGAAATATACAAGATGACCTGAATAGGTTAATGTTTTGGTAGGAGAAGTGACAGATGCAGTGCAAACAAGTGAAAGGTTTTAATATTAAGAAAATAATTATGAAGTGAAAGATATACATCTTAGTCAAAGTGAATGCGAATAAGATTTAGGTGTTCTAATTAGCGGAAATTTAAATTTAAGACAAGAGTGCATAAGTGTTCGCAGTGAAGGTAATACAATTCTTGGATTTATATTAAGAAGTATAAATAATATTAGTCGTGACGTTGCACTTCGACTTTACATGTCTATTTAGGCTTCAACTAGATTATGCTGCTTAGCCCTGGTGTTTATATTAATAGATGGACATGAACGCACTGGAAAATATACAGAGAAGGATGGCGAAGTTGATTACATATGCACAAAACCTTTCCTACGAAAATATCCGGGCAAGATGACTCACGAAATCGTAATGACACGATTGCAAACAAACCATACCACGGGCGGGGATAGAACCCGCGATCAGAGAGTCTCAAAACTCCAGACCGTCGCGTTAGCCACCGGACCAGCTAGCCACAATAAGATTCGTCCAACTAGGTATATTTCTACACCATAGGAAGGTTAGCATAGGCCCCACTGTGACCACAAATGCAAGTTTTTACAGACGAATCTCCAGCTTGCGTGGCCGTGACGAACTCTAGCTCAAGTCCCCTCAAAGCCTATGCTAACCTTCCTATGGTGTAGAAATATACCTAGTTAGACGAATCTTATTGTTGCTAGCTGGTCCAGTGGCTAACGCGACGGTCTGGAGTTTTGAGACTCTCTGATCGCGGGTTCTATGCCCGCCCGTGGTATGGTTTATATCCGGGCAAGATCGCCACCTTCTTAAATATCCATCAGTCACACAACGCAGGGCAACAAGAGCTTAAAGAGCAGGTCGCTCCTGCCTCTCACAACTACTGGACCACTATGACTATGGTCTTGGACGCTAAGGAGGACAAACAAAATACAGATGTAGTATACACAGAATTTGCGAAAGCCTTCGACAAGTGCGACCATGGTGTAACAGGAAAAGTTGGTAGATGGATCTGTGACTTCCTAACAAACAGAACATAAAGAGTAATAGTAAACAGAGTAAAGTGAGAGGCGGCTACAGAGACAAACACCGTTCCACAAGGTACAGTACTCGCTCCCATCCTGTTCCTCATCATCATATCTGAGATAGACAGGGATGTAAGCCGTGTCTTCCTTTGCGGATGACATCCGAATTTGCATGACAGTGTCATCCATCAAAGACACTGCAAGTATCAAAGCGGACATAAATCAAATCTTTAAATTGGCGGCAGAAAACAAAATGAAATTCAGTGAAGACAAATTTTAGTTACTCAGCTGTGGAAAACTCCAGGAAATTAAAACTGTATCGGAATATAAAAACTCCAACCATACAATAGAGCGAAAAACTAGCGTAAAACACCTGGGAATGTTAACATCGAAGGATCTCGATTTCAAAGTTCACAACAGTGTATCTCCCACATCTGCTAGAAAAATGTAGTATAGATAATGAGAACCTTCAAAACTAAGGATGCCAAGCCCATGATGAGTCTCTTCATATCGCTTATTCTCACCAGGCTGAATATTGTTGTACACAAACGGCCCCTTTCAACTCAGGAAAAATTGCAGACCTGGAGAATATACAGAGAACTTTCACGGCACGTATAAGTACGATAAAGCATCTAAATTACTGGGAACGGTTGAAGTCCTTTGATTTGTATTCCCTGGAACGAAGGCAAGAAAGATACATGATAATATACGCTTGGAAAATCCTAGAGGAACTAATCCCAGATTTGCATTCAAGAATCGTTCCCTACGAAAGCAAAAGACTCGGCAGGAGATGCAACATTCCCCCAATAAAAAGCAGGGTCACCACGAGTATGCTAAGAAACTACACAATAAGTGTCAGGGGCCCAAGACTGTTCGACTGCCTCCCAGCATACAAAAGGGGGATTACCAATAAACCCCTGGCTGTCTTCAAGAAGGCGCTGGACAGGCACGTAAAGTCGGCACCTGACTAGCCGGGCTATGGTTTGTACGTCGGTTTGCGTGTGGCCAGCGGTAACAGCCTGGTTGATCAGGTTTTGATCCACCGCGAGGCCTGGTCACGGACCGGGCCGCTGGGGGCCTTGACCCCCAAAACCCTCCCCAGGTATATTCCAGGCTCGGCTGGCAATGCGCTCACCTCACATGTTGAGCGTTCATGGTTCGATCCCTGGCACGGGTGAAAACAATGGACATGTTACCTTACACCAGCGACTGCTCACCTACCAGTGAGTAGATAACTGGGTGTTAGTCGACTGTTGTGGGTGGCTTCCTTGGGGTGGTAGTTTACCTTATCTTCTTGATTTGCCGGTACTCTCCCGGCCGGATCTTTTCCAGATGGTGACCCGGCCGTGTTTCCCTGTCTTGGGAGTGTCTGAGACCTATGTCTGCCATGGGAGAAGGTACAAATACCTCCTCATCTTCTGGGACCAACTGTCCCCAGGCCTAGCCCCATACCCCGCCATCACGGGGCTCATAAGGAGAATCTAGCCTCTGGTCTGCCATCTTCCCTGCCCCAGGGACGCTCGTGGGAATAGCAGTCTTTTGAGATGCAGGTGATAGCAAGCTCTGGCACTTTCCCCGCCCTAGAAGGGCGCGTGGGAATGGCGTGTAGTTTAGCTGAGATAAAGCTGGGCGTTGATGAGCTGAGGGAGAATAACTGTAAAATTTATTTGTGGAAAAAATTAAGCTGAAGGTACTGAGCTTACACTGTCTCTGGAAAGGAGTTGAATTAGGGGAAATATAATTTCAGTGTACAAACAGATCAGAGGAATACATAAATGGGATATAAATAGTTATTTGAAAATACCTAACCAAGACAGGACTCGCAGCAATGTATTCAAGTTGGATAAATTTACATTTAGAAAGGATTTAGGGAAGTACTAGTTTGACAACAGAATTGTAGGTGGATGGGACAAGCACTCTGGTAGAGTCATTAAAAGAAGAACGTTTTGTAGCTTTAAATATAGGATGGACGGGTGCATGAATGGGTGTGGGTGGGTGAGAGTGGGTGTGGGTGGGTGAGAGATAGGCCAATAGGCCTGCTGTAATGTTACTTTGTCGTAAATATTTTGTAAATATAATGCGTAATTTTTTCAATCAGAGGCCCTTTCTGAAGTTTGTCCAGAGGCTTGGAAGGTTGAGAGAGAGAGAGAGAGAGAGAGAGAGAGTGAGAGAGAGTGAGAGTGAGAGAGAGAGAGAGAGAGAGAGAGAGAGAGGGGAGAGAGAGTGAGAGAGAGAGAGAGAGAGAGAGAGAGAGAGAGAGAGAGAGAGTGAGAGAGAGAGAGAGTGAGAGAGAAAAGAGAGAGAGAGAGAGAGAGAAAAGAGAGAGTGAGAGAGTGAGAGAGAGAGAGAGTGAGAGAGAGAGTGGAGAGAGAGAGAGAGTGAGAGAGAGAGAGACAGAGAGAGAGAGAGAGTGAGAGAGAGAGAGGAGTGAGAGAGAGAGAGAGACAGAGAGAGAGACAGAGAGAGAGAGAGACAGAGAAAGAGAGGGGGAGAGAGAGAGAGAGAGAGAGAGAGAGAGATCAGCCTTGGTTTAGCTTTCGTTGTAGAGAGGCTGCTACTGCTAAGTACAAAGCATGGCGAAGGTATAAGAGACATCCTACCACCTATAACAGGAACTTGCACATGCAAGCCTGTAGGCATATGGGTGATGTTCAAAAGTGGGCCATTGCTAAATGGGAGGTGGACACTAAAAGAAAGTTAGCATCAGGTAGGGTAGGCTCCAAAACCTGGTGGTCCCTGGTCAAGGACAGACAAGGTTATCTGCCTGATGAACTTATTCCACCTCTACTAGTAGTCAAGAGAAGGCGGACCTCCTTGCTGAACACTTTGCTACCAAACAGCAAGTTCCTGATCCAGCAAGGGACCCTCCTTGGCTAGCTGCAAGAACTGTGTCAAAACTGTCAGTGGTGACAATAAGGCAGGAGGAGGTGCATTTCCTTCTTAAATCGCTTGACCAAGAAAAGGCTGTGGGCCCAGACAAGTTGAGCCCAAGATTGTTGAGAAGATGTGCAGACCAGCTAGCAGCACCTCTAACTCGCATCTTTCAGCACTGCCTAGTACAGTGTAAATGGCCCTCTCTATGGAAAGAGGCAAATGTAGTCCCTGTTCACAAAAAGAAGAGCAGAGCAGAAATCAGCAACTACAGACCAGTGTCACTCCTGTCAATCACTGGTAAGATCCTTGAGACAATAATCTCAAGACAAATTGACAGAGTTTTTTGACTACCACTCACTACTTTGTGATCGTCATATGGCTTCGGAAAGGTTACTCTGCTGCTGATCTGTTGTTAAACCTCTCCACTAAGTGACACAAGTCACTGGATGAATCCAAAGTCAGCTGTGTGGTAGCACTGTACATTGCTGGCGCTTTCGACCGGGTGTGGCACCAGGGCCTCTTAGCAAAACTTCAAGCACTGGGAATTGCAGGCTCTACGCTATGTCTCCTCAGTGATTACCTTCATGGTAGATCTCTAAGTGTAGTCCTCATGGAGCGGAATCAGCAAGGCATCTATTGAGGCAAGTGTTCCACAAGGAAGCGTGCTGGGTCCATTGTTATGGAATGTCTACTTCAACGTACCTTCTTCATCTCATCCAGAATCACATGCATATGCAGACGACTGTACACTGACATTCACTTATCCAAGAGAAGAAATGCCAGCTGCTCTAAGCTACATCAATCACCAGCTGAGAGCTATATCAGCTTGGGGAAATAGATGGCAAGTAACATTTGCACCTGAGAAAACGCAAATGATGATCGTCTCTAGGCACCATGATGGTAATGCTGGTGCAGTAGTAAGGATGAATGGGAGGATGTTGGCACCTGGAGAAGAAGTTGATATCCTTGGGGTGAAATTTGACTCCAAACTAACCATGAAGAACCATGTTGTAAATCTTGCAAACAAGGCAGCCAGGAAGCTTACGCATTCGCCGTATCTCGCATCTGCTTGACAGTAAGGGTTGCAAGATCCTGTACGAGGCACAAGTACGCTACACCTTGAGTATTGCTCCACTTTCTTGGTTTGCCTGCCCCCCCTTCATCTGCGACTGCTTGACAGAGTAGAGAACAGAGCAGACGTCTCATCTCTCGCCTGGACCCATCCTGGATAGATCTGTCATTTCAGCAGAGCCTTCAACATAGGAGGGATGTGGGTGGCCTTACTGTTATGTACAAGGCCAATATTGTCAAAATACCACACTTGGATCCACTTCGAGGACAGCGTGAAACAAGCTTTTATGCACAAGACGGGCAGAAAGCAGCAACTTCACTCTGGCTGTACCCTTCTCCAGAACATCACTCCATCTGAGATCATACATACCCAGGATGACTCGAGTATGGAAACACATTCGTACAGCATAATGATGTCAACGAGATAAAGTCAGTTGATCAAATGAAAATGCTGGCCCACAGATGGCTCCAACTTCATCCTGTTCCCTACTTGTATGTCTCATAACAATAGAAATGCTTTCAAATGAGCTGATGTAGGTAACAGCTCTTAGCTTGCCAATAAAGTTAGGAATCCTTAACCTGTAAATAGCTGTCAATAAAGCTAGGGATCCTTAACCTTGTGTCAAACCCTGTGTAAAAAAAAAAAAAAAAAAAAAAGACAGAGAGAGGACGAGAGAGAGAGAGAGATGAGAGGAGAGAGAGAGAGAGAGGAGAGAGAGAGAGAGAGAGAGAGAGAGAGAGAGAGAGAGAGAGAGAGAGAGAGAGAGTAAACGAGGAGAGAGACTAACCTTCAATAAAGTGTGCCAAGAATTTGTATACAGCGATCCTCCACCACCTTAACTATCTCTAGTGCTAACCTCCTCCACCTCTCCTACCTCAAGTGCCATGCACTACCAGTCCTAGTACTTCTAGTGCCATCCACCACCAGTTCTAGTACTTCTAGTGCCATCCACCACCAGTTCTAGTACTTCTAGTGCCATCCACCACCAGTTCTAGTACTTCTAGTGCCATACACCACCAGATCTAGTACTTCTAGTGCCATCCTCCTCTACCACTGCAACCTCTCATGACACCCACTACTGTCTCTGGCACTATTCTTCAGCATCAATACTGCCTCTGGTGCCGTTCTTCAGCACCTCTACTGCCTCTGGTCCCGTTTTTCAGCACCAATACTGCCTCTGATGCCGTGCTTCAGCACTTCTACCTCCTCTGGTGCCGTTCCTCAGCAGTACTACTGCCTCTGGTGCCGTTCCTCAGCACTACTACCGCCTCTTGTTCCTTTCCTCACCATTACTACCGCCTCTGGTGCCGTTTTTCAGCACCACTACTGCCTCTGGTGCCGTTTTTCAGCACCACTACTGCGTATGGTGCCGTTCTTCACCACCACTACTGCTTCTGATGGCTTTTTTCAGCACCAGTACTGCCTCTGGTGCTGTTCTTCAGCACCTCTACCTCCTTTGATGCCGTTCCTCAGCATTACTACTGCCTCTAGTTCTGTTCCTCAGCACTACTACTGCCACTGGTGCCGTTCTTCAGCACCTCTACTGACTCTGGTGCCGTACTTCAGCACCACTGCTGTCTCTGGAGCCGTTCTTCAGCATCTCTACTGCCTCTGCTGCCGTTCTTCAGCACCACTACTGCCTCTGCTGCCGTTCTTCACCACCACTACTGCTTCTGGTACCTTTTTTCAGCACCTCTACCTCCTCTGGTGCCGTTCCTCAGCATTACTACCGCCTCTGATGTCGTTCCTCAGTACCACTACCGCCTCTGGTGCCGTTCCTCAGCATTACTACCGCCTCTGGTGCCGTTCCTCAGTACCACTACCGCCTCTGGTGCCGTTCCTCAGCATTATTACTGCTTCTGGTGCCGTTCTTCAGCACCACTACTGCCTCTGGTGCCGTTCTTCACCACCACTACTGCCTCTGGTGCCTTTTTTCAGCACCAGTACTGCCTCTGGTGCCGTTCTTCAGCGCCTCTACCTCCTTTGATGCCGTTCCTCAGCATTACTACTGCCTCTAGTTCTGTTCCTCAGCACTACTACTGCCACTGGTGCCGTTCTTCAGCACCTCTACTGACTCTGGTGCCGTACTTCAGCACCACTGCTGTCTCTGGAGCCGTTCTTCAGCATCTCTACTGCCTCTGCTGCCGTTCTTCAGCACCACTACTGCCTCTGCTGCCGTTCTTCACCACCACTACTGCTTCTGGTACCTTTTTTCAGCACCTCTACCTCCTCTGGTGCCGTTCCTCAGCATTACTACCGCCTCTGATGTCGTTCCTCAGTACCACTACCGCCTCTGGTGCCGTTCCTCAGCATTACTACCGCCTCTGGTGCCGTTCCTCAGTACCACTACCGCCTCTGGTGCCGTTCCTCAGCATTATTACTGCTTCTGGTGCCGTTCTTCAGCACCACTACTGCCTCTGGTGCCGTTCTTCACCACCACTACTGCCTCTGGTGCCTTTTTTCAGCACCAGTACTGCCTCTGGTGCCGTTCTTCAGCGCCTCTACCTCCTTTGATGCCGTTCCTCAGCATTACAACCGCCTCTGGTGCTGTTTCAGCACTACTACTGCTACTGGTGCCGTTTTTCAGCACCTCTACTGACTCTGGTGCCATACTTCAGCACCACTACTGTCTCTGGAGCCATTCTTCAGCACCACTACTTCCTCTGGTGCCGTTCTTCAGCACCTCTACTGCCTCTGGTGTCGTTCTTCAGCACCACTACTGTCTGTGGTAAGTAAGTAACCAAGTAAGTTTATTCAGGTATACACAAATACAGTTACATAGAATTATCATACATAGCAGCATGTGTGTAGATAACCTGGGATAACCCAAAAAAGTCAGACAGAGTTATCATGTGGGGTTCGAACACGTGGATAGGGTAAAGTAATACTCACGTAGGCTGGAAGTACGTATAATTACGGATAATGTGGGGAGCGCCCAAACAGCCGTGAACCTTGCCTCCTTGCTCACTCTCATATGACTGACCGCCCACAGTACCCATATGTGAGGGGGTCTTTGAATACTGCTGTGGTCAGCACAATATGAATACAGACAGTGACTCAGGCAGAGACGGTTGGTAGTGAGTCATCTACTGGTACACTGGTTACTGGTAACTGGTTACTACTACTGAGAGCTCGGCGACGCTAACATATGTCGTCCCGACATACAACTAATACAAACTAGAGATGGCAGGTAAAACGGCTTGGGCTGATTCTATACAATGTCAAAGTACACAACAATTTAAAAATTATAACATACATAAGTAGAACATTGGAATGGAAGCTTACGTAACTGAAACTGTAATGCAATACAAGGTATAATATAGCACAACTCATCGAATGAAACTCAACGTTGGGATTACACAGTGGAAGTGATAAAAAAAATTTGATCGATCGATCTGTATTCATGTGATCTACGGATTCTGAGGAAGGAATATATACAAAGAAAGAGTGTTTAACAGAACGTCAGATTCGGTGCTCTCAAATCAAGACTGTTAACTCTCAGAACTCGAAGAGAACGTGAACACACAAAAAAAAAATTCCTTGAATACTGATAAGTTATACTGAATTATTCATCTATAACAGGTATTTACATTTTTAACCCCAACTCCAGCTAGGGTAAGATTGACATAACAAATGGTGTCATCTCTGGGAATACAAACTCTGTAGCACTGGGCTAACTCATGCTGTTTTGAGGCAAATCTAATTGGAAGTCTACAAATGAAACTTGAGGATTCTCAATCCTGTCGTGTAATAGGGAATAACGACATTCAGGTTGATCGTCTGAACTAGTATCAGAGGAAGAGAGTACAGGAACAGGAGATGTTAGAGATCCGTCTTAGTCCTGGTTTGGAACATTCATTATCATGCACATACTAACTTCATATGATCTAAATGCGATCTTATACTGAACCATACTAATCTCTCTCAAAACCTTATACTATTACCATTGAATATGTTTTCAACTACTCGAAAGGACCAACAAACTTTTGAATCGACATTGGCATTGCAGACGTTTTTGTTAAATAAGTCCACATAACTCTCGAACCAACTTTGATTTTGATGGCTTGCTCCAGTGTAATGCGCGCTTGTAAATTCAGAGTGATTTTATGAAGTGTTCACGGATTCTTCGAAAACACTTTGAGCTAAAGCTGGTAGGCCAAACGTTTACTACACCGTACAATGCATAAATGTGAGTGTCACCTATAACATTGTTAAGCAGAAAATATAGCACACTGCACATCATGTTATAACTTCATCCCAAGTTACACTGTTGTGGGGAATGATAGTGGGCTCTCACGACAATCAAGTACTTTCTTATTGGTTCGATTCCGCTAAACCATTGCTGTCAGATGAAGATGAACATGGTGGATTTTTAGAGATCTTGTAACAAGGTGTCACAAATTTACAAGAATCTCATTACAGAATTTCACCCATTATCTGTTACTAGGGACTTAGGGGTGGTATGCCTGCAGATAATGCGTTTCTTAAAAACGCTTTAGGCAAATAATTACTGGGATTTATATCAAGAAGTGTAAGCAACAGAAGTCCAGAGGTCATACTGCAGCTTTATACATCATTAGTAAGGCCTCACCTGGATTATGCAGCTCAATTCTGGTCTCCATATTACAGAATGGACATAAATTCGTTAGAAAACATTCAGCGTAGGATGACTAAATTAATACATAGCATTAGAAATCTTCCTTATGAAGAAAAATTGAAGACTCTTAAATTACATTCACTTGTTAGACGAAGAATGAGGGGAGACCTGATCGAAGTGTATAAGTGGAAGATAGGTATTAATAAAGGGGATATTAATAAGAACATAAGAAAGGAGGAACACTGCAGCAGGCCTGTTGGCCCATACTAGGCAGGTCCTTTACAATTCATCCCACTAACAAATATTTGACCAACCCAATTTTCATTGCCACCCAAGAAACAAGCTCCGATGTGCAAGTCCCACTCAAATCCAACCCCTCCCACTCATTGCACTCATCCAACCTAAATTTGAAACTACCCAAAGTCCTAGCCTCAATAACCCAACAGGTAGACTGTTCCACTCATCAACTACCCTATTTCCAAACCAATACTTTCCCATGTTCCTTTCTAAATCTAACTTATCTAATTTAAATCCATTACTTAAAACACTTCGATCGGGTTTCTCCCCTCATTCTTCGTCTAACAAGTGAATGTAATTTAAGAGTCTTCAAATCTTTCCCTTCATAAGGAAGATTTCTAATGCTATGTATTAATTTAGTCATCCTATGCGAATGTTTTCTAACGAATTTATGTCCATTCTTAATATGGACCAGAATTGAGCTGCATAATCTAGGTGAGGCCTTACTAATGATTTTAAAAAGCTGCAGAAATGACCTCTGGACTTCTGTTGCTTACACTTCTTATATAAACCCCAGTAATCATTTGCCTTATTACGTACGCTAGGCATTGCTGTCTTGGTTTAAGGTTGCGCTTACCATAACCCCAAGTCCTTTTCGCAATCTGTATGGCTAAGTTCTACATTATTTAACCTATAAGTGCTAGGGTTTTTGGACACTCCCGAGCTTCAGAACCTTGCATTTATCTAACATTGAACTGCATCTGCCACTTTTTTGACCAAGAGTAGAGTTTGTCTAAATCCTCCTGAAGTTTTCCCTAACATCTACGTTTGAATCAATTATCCTACCTATCTTCGTGTTCATCGGCGAATTTGCTCATATCACTAGCAATTCCTTCATCAAGATCATTGATATATATTATAAACAACAACGGGCCCAAGACTGATCCCTGTGGAACGCCACTTGTTACAGATCCCCACTCGGATTTAAAACCCCATTTAAGGACACTCTCTGCTTCCTGTCTGTGAGCCATGATTCGATCCACGAGAGCACCCTTCCCCCAATGCCATGAGCTGCTACTTTCTTCAACAGTCTTTGGTGCGGAACTCTATCAAATGCCTTACTAAAATCTAAGTAAACAATATCAAATTCTTTATCGTGGTCAACAGCCTCAAAAGCTTTACTGAAGAAAGTTAATAAATTAGTTAGACAAGACCGGCCTCTTGTGAATCCATGCTGAGTATCATTAATCAAGCTATGCTTATCGAGATGGCTTCTTATAATCTCAGCTATAATTGACTCTAGCAACTTGCCTACAATGAGGTCAGGCTTATTGGGCGGTAATTTGACGGTAACGAACTTGTCCCCTGTTTTAAAAATAGGAATTACATTAGCCATCTTCCACATATCAGACACTACACCTGTTTGAAGAGATAAATTAAAAATATTAGTTAATGGTTCACAGACTTCCATTTGCATTCCTTAAGAACCCTTGAAAAAACCTCATCAGGGCCCGGTGGCTTATTTTGCTTCAGTCGGTCTATCTGTTTCACAACCATTTCACTAGTGACTGTGATGTTACATAATTTATCTTCTTCTGATCCACTATAAAAATTAATTACCGGAATATTATTAGTGTCTTCCTGTGTAAAAAAAACCCAGAGAAAATAATTATTTAAAATCGAGCACATTTCATTCTCTTTGTCAGTAAGATGCCCATATTATTTTTAAGGGGACCTATCTTATCTCTGACTTTTGTTCTATATACCTGGAAAAAACTTTTTGGGTTAGTTTTAGAATCCCTAGGAACTTTAATTTCATAGTCCCTTTTAGCTTTTCTTATCCCCTTTTTAATGTCCTTCTTAATGTCAATATACTGATTCATAAGATGACCCTCGCCTCTTTGATACGCCTATAAATTCCTTTCTTATGCCCTAGTAGATATTTCAGCCTATTATTCATCCATTTTGGGTCATTTCTATTTGATCTAATTTCCTTATAAGGGATAAACGTTCTTTGAGCAGCATGTATTGTGTTCAGAAAACTGTCATATTGATAGCTCTCTTCGTTACCCCAGTCAACAGATGATAAGTGTTCTCTAAGCCCATCGTAATCTGCTAAGCGAAAATCTGGGACTGTTACTGAGTTATCCCTACTATCATACTTCCATTCAATTCTAAATGTAATTGTCATTCGTCTCTCGACCTGCGGGGAGAGAGGACGCTTCTACAGGTTCTCTTGCACGCCACCTGGTGAGGAAAACAGCATTAGCACCAAGATGGCGGACCGACTATACCGGCGCATAAATACTGTCTGCATTGAGCTGGTTAGAGGATCTTTAAGCAACGCCACGATGAACGTTCTCCTGCCAAACATTATCAGGGACTGTTATGGCATCCCCAATGAAGAGCTGTATGGTGTGGCACTGAATGGCATGTCAAGGGTCTTCGTGAAGTTCATGAGGGCTGACTTCTATTCTACCATCGTCGACGAATTTCAAGAAAGGCGGATGAGTATCAACACGGCAGTGGAAGTATGCTTGCATGATGTGTCTAAGTATTTTACTTGGGTGAAGGTAAGGAATGTACCTTTTGAGGCAACAGCCTACAGCCTACAAGATGTGTTCAGTGGTTATGGGACTGTACACTCGACGAGCACGGGAATGTGGAGGGACGGCCCTTGTGGAGAAATTTTCTCCAGGAGGGGGGTATCAGCCCCCTTCAGCCCCCTTCAGCCCTCTCAGCCCTGAGGGGCCACTCAGAAGGGGCGAGCGTCTTGTTTACTGCTAGAGTGAGTAATTGATCACAGATGCTATGCCACGTAGTCAAATGACCTCTGCTCCTTGCAGCGGTGTTGCAACGTGTATTTTTATAAGAGACAGTACATCTCTTACTTAGCAGGACAATTAAGGAAAATCCTGCTCCCACTTTATTACCATAGTAAAAATATTGTTGTCTATGCTTAAGACAGCAAGAAACAAACATTCTGCTTTGTTTCATCGAGGAGGTGACAAGGATGCAAGGTACTAGGTCAGCGTTTTTTTTTTTTTTTGTGCTGGGGGCAGTGACGGCATGGAGCGCTGTAGCGTGAGGCAGACTATCTTTGACTCTACTACGAGTGACACTGACGCCAGGATAACCAACAAAGAACACTGATCTGTGCGTTAGTGTGGACAAAGTGTCTCACAAAACACGATAAACATAAGAGAGGTGTGATCAGCTTCTCTTGTGATATATTGTGAACAATAAAGACAAATCTTGTGGTACATAGTGTACCAGTGTGCGTTTCCTAGACAATGGAAGACGTGGACATCCAAGAAAACTTCAGCTTCTATCAAGTCACCGATATCTGTCGAAGGTGTTGAGAACACCATAGCTCACGTACAAAGAGCAAGGTATGTTACGAATTTCTTTGTAGATCGGGGGATTGCGCAATTCTTGAGTCACAAGGAGTTTGTAATCAACCTATAATCGGCAGTAAGGTGTGGACTTTTGAGTCCAAACAAGTAAGTATTTCGTCAGCCATCATCGAATGAAATATGCTGACATAACACCCCCTAGGGGTAATTTATACTACAAATTGTATCTCTGAGAGCCCACGTTGTGATGGTTTCGACAGCTTCAGACCTGTCGCAGGCGG